>OVBL01000029.1:600000-1024376 GCA_900406555.1 Pseudoturritis turrita
TCAGGTCTAATTTCTTTTGCAAGTGCAGAGTTGATGTAATCATCCACACCACAAGTATTTATCCATTCTTATCATGTCTTAATTATTATTATATAAGTGTAACCATGTCTTTGTTATTTATTCATATAACAATCTTAATCTGAGAAATCTACAAGACTGCTAGTTGAAGCCGGCTTAAATGATGGGGGAGATGCAATGAGAACCACATGTTTTCATTAAATTAATAATACAAATGAATAAAATAACTTGGTAGACCAACGCTCGCCGTCCACTTCTCTAACGACCATGAACTGAATTTTTCTTTTAAATTTTAATTCGAATTTACCGTTTGATATTTTCTTGATGAATAAAATAAAAGAAAACTATAAAGGGAGGACCCATTGGAATTAATATCTCCTCCTTTCTTTTTCTTTTTTCTGTAGTCTCCACAACTTTTTTATTTTTGTGTGGTCGCAGTTACAAAGCTAACGACATTCATACGTTATGTACTCTCCATCTGTCGCCAATCAACATCACACACATACTTACTCCGAGGAAAATGTAATATATCATCATTCTTAATTTTTTGTTTTGATTGATATTTGATCATACTTGTAATGGTTATAATAATTTCTCGTTTCTAATTGGTAATCCATATGTTTAACCAAATCACACAAGGAAATTTCTACATTTTTCCAATTTATAGATATGTATAAATAACAGCGGGTTAAACAAATAAAATCAACATTAATTATAGATAAGTAATAATACAAAAGCTTTAACAGCTAAAAGGAAAAGCTTCAACGAATACATTGGCTGTGTTTAAAAATGTCAGCAAAAACTAAGCATTAAAAGGAACTAACTCAACTCACTAAAACAAGTATTTGTTAGTAATGAACGATGAGGATTAAATCTAACAGAGTTAATTCAACGGCTTAGATCTCTGCTTTCGTTGGCGATATTTAAAACCATAGTAGACGATGTATCACAGCCGTTTGATTTTCTCTCTCCGTTTAATCTCAAGGTTGAGTTCTTCATCATAGCCGTTGATCTTGACGACGTTTCATCTCTCGATAACCGTTTCAATGGTCGAGATTCGTTTGATTCCTCCTGCATTTTCAAAATTTTCTTTAATTTTTTTCCTGAAATCGAAGGGGAGAGAGAGAGAGATAGAGAGATTCCTACATCGGAGCAGCTAAGATCTGATTTCCGTCGCGTCCTTTTCGCCACCGGATCTCCTTCGCCGGAGAAACTTTCCTCACCGCTGCTAACCGAAGACGATGAGCTCACCACCGGAGGTTGTTGCGCAGCCGCCGCCGCATCCCACGGCACCACCTGATTCTCCGCTTCTTCTTCTTCTTCCTCATCGCTTTCGTCATCTTCCTCATCGTCATCATAAGATTCGGCGCCGTCGTCTTCTCTTGTTAACCGATCTCCGTCACAATCGCGGCCATTGATCTCTTGACTAAGATTCCGATTATTGCTTCCGGCGCCGGAGTTATTCTTACGAGCGAGACATGACTCGCAGATGGAAACAGTTGGACCGAGACGAAGACCGGAAGCTTTCCAAGGCGTGGGAGATTGACACGCGCTACAAAGAAGACAGCGCGTGTGCTTAGCCACCAGAAAATTAGCTCCGTGAACCTTACCGTCGCAATCCCAACATAAACTCGCCTGATCCGACTCACAGAACATTCTCGCTACACCACCACATAGCTCACACTTCTTCTTTCCCATCTCTCTCTCTCTCTCTCTATATGCAGATTGCAGAGTATCAATATACTTGGTGAGGTCTTTGCTTCTTTTTTATCCTCTCTCTCTCTCTCTCTCTTCTGCGGACAGAAATAAGGGAGCAAAATCGAGAAGGGAAAGTACAATTTGCATATGAGAATTTCGTGGCGATTTTTCTGTGATATAATTCTTTAAGGGTACTTTCGTCTTTTCATTTATCGAACACAAAATAAGTTTTTTTCTTTTATTTAACAAATTACCTTATCTTATATCGCAAATGCTAACACCCATATCAGCTGATATTATATAATGCAAGTCGTAATTTTGTAATGTAAAAAAACGAAAAAACATAAAAAAAAATTAGGATTTGTTCAAACTTAGGAACATTTATCTTATGGTGGAAAAATTGTGGATATTTTTTTTTTTTAGTTGTGGATAATTATTGTATCGGAGTTTTATATATTATTAGGTTCTTCTGCGGCTGAGCATTATCCTCGAATTCTTAAATTTAGGAGAGATATAATAATAATAAATTATTTCTTTTTATATTTACTTGGTCCTGAAACCACGTACCGGGACAAGGCCCTATGGGCGTAATCCTACGTGTCGATATATGATTCGTTGTATTCTCTAGAGATATTTTTGGGGTCGGTGACGTGGCGAGATTTCAGCCCCGTAAAGAGGAGAGCGGAGATTCTGATCTGTCCTACGTGGACGAATCAGGTTCTCAAAGAGACTTATAGCCACGTGATCCCACCTGGGATTTGTCTGAACCTCAATACACGTTTACTGGGGGCCACTCTATTTATTTATTTATTTGTTCCATATTCCTCTCGCATCCCCCAAAGTGATCCAACCATTTTTTGTGTGAATAAGGTTTTCGATTTGTTTTGAAAAAACAAGTCTAAATTTAATATCATTATATCGTTTTGGCTTACGATAGGATAATACCGATGATATCAAAATTAGTAGTATATTATAATTATTTAAAATGCGTTTGGGTTGGGAAGTTTTGGTGTCCACTGGATCAACCTGCTTGCGGGCAATTTGATATATGTAATGATATTTTGCAATTTGTAAATTTTAATCATCATTCTAATACCCGAATAAAGTGTTTTTTTTATAAAACAAAATCAAAATCCAACCACTAATTTGATTTCATTGGCGAGCACAGTATTGTACTTGTTATTTGCTAATATTTGGTCAAAAGATGTGAAATTGAGAGAATGTTGAATCCGGATAAAAAGGACTGTCTGATTTATTTGCGGTCAATAATCCATTTGACTTATTTTTTTCCTAGATTTTGGTCAAGCTATTTATCTTAAAAACATTTGCAGAGAAATTAACTTTCAAAAGTTATAGTCACCGTTAGTTAGATCAATTAAACTTAAATGAATGATATGTTAATAGTAAAATTATGGTTAAATATCAAGTAGGCGTAGGAAAAACCTTAGCAAGTTGATTATTGCTAATCAAGAGCTTAACAAGACAGGAAATATATAGAGATTGAAAATGAGATAACTCATTTAGAGTTTCATTAAGGGCAATGAAATAAAAGAAAGGCGAAAGCTTAAATGAACATCAAGTTTAGTAAACTTTATATTGATATCATAAAAAGGGAAAGAAGGAGAGTTGTTTTTAATGGCAACTGTGAAGGTTACAAGACTTGTGGAATTGTGTCAGGCTTATCTCGTCGTGATTGGTTTAGTCATTTTAAAGTTGAACTTTTTCCTCTCTTCCGATTTTATTTTGGGAAAAATGATTTAAGCTTTAAAAAAAATATCTTCAACAAGCAACAACTAATTTTTTTTTTTTTAACACCGATCGGAATATTATTGATAGGAAACCAAACCAAATATACAAGAATACAAAAGGGTAATGGTGGTTTGGTGGGGTTGGAAATCGAGGTGCGGTAATATATTTGGGACAAATGGGAAATGTTGCGATAGAATAAAATTCTTGAAGAAGGTAGCAGAGGAAGTCTCAATCGCTCACTCCCGAGAGCGTAGTCAAGGAACAAAGCATGCGGCTAGAGTGGAGAGACTGATCGCATGGACAAGATCAAGGGAGGGGTGGTTAAAATTAAACATGGATGGAGCCTCGAAAGGTAATCCGGGTTTAGCGACAGCAGGGGGTGTACTCCGAGATGATGAGGGGAGATGGTGTTTCGGGTTCTCCTTGAATATCGGTATTTGCTCCGCGCCGCTAGTTGAACTATGGGGAGTTTACTATGGCTTATACATTGCCTGGGAACGAAGAGCTACAAGGTTAGAGATAGAGGTGGACTCAGAGATAGTGATTGGGTTTCTTAAGACAGGGATAAGTGAACATCATTCGCTGTCATTCCTGGTACGGTTGTGCCATGGCTTCATTTCAAGGGACTGGATAGTCCGTATTTCTCACGTGTATAGGGAGGCGAACCGTCTAGCCGACGCGTTAGCAAACTATGCATTTTCTTTACCGCCAGGTTTTCATTCTTTTAGTGCTGCTCCGGAGATTGTTCGTTCTGTTTTATTAGATGATACCGGGGGGACTTCGGTTCCTCGTTAGGTCTTATTGTAATCGTTTCTTTTAATTGAATAAATAACTGGGGACATTGTCCCCTCATCCGACCAAAAAAAAAGGATAAACAGCACCATAAATTCTGAAGCAAAGCACATTACCTTAACCAACAAAACCAATTATCAACCCAAGGCCCAAAAAGAGAAACCGATCGAAGCCTCCAATTACGAATAAATTATACCTCTCGATTCAAATAGACCACGGCTTCATACTTTGGCAAGCATGGAGTACAAACAAGTAGTCATGAAGCTTCCAAAGACGGTGGAGTAGAGACCTACTGTTTATCAACACCAAAGAAGAAGCCCAAAGGGATTAGCAAATCCCGAAATGACCTGAAAATGTAGAGACATGGAGCGCAACACCAACTAAACCGGCTGGAACCACATTTACAAACGAAAGTAGCGCCAGAAACGGACCCGGATAGCAACCAATAGACCATCATCGTGGTAGAGAGTCTTGCAAGAGAAGACTAATACGTCCAGAACCAGAAACTAACTGGTGACGACCCGAAACAGAAAAGGAAAAGCGACGAAACAAACAATCTCTAGACCAAACGAAGGAGGAAACTAGACCAGCCCACGACGATGATAGCAACAACTAATTTATTAGAACATTTTTATCGAAGGTATCTCAATAAAAAATTTAAAAATATATATATATATATTATTATAATATTGTAAAAAATAATAATAAAATATTTATGATTTTGAGATACCCACTCAAAAATATCTCATTTGAAAAAAAACTGAATATTTCTCAAATTTTGAGATATCATTATTATTTTTACAATACTATATTATTTTATTATATTTTGAGAATCCATCGAGATCCTCATTAGGAATACTCTTAGGTGATTATGTTCATAACTTTTTAGTTATCAAAAACCAAAAACAAAAACGAATGGTTAAAAATAGGTGTTGGTATATGTGCATTGGTTAGAGTCTTAGAGAGATGCTTAATTTAGCACCGTCGGACACGAATTTGAGTTTGTTTCGAAAGAAATTATTTATGTTTGATGAAACTATCACGAATCAAAAACATAATACATAATCTAGTTAACTAATGGACCGAAGTATCGTAGTTTTTTTTCAATTAAAAAAGGTTAATTTATGGGATAGTCAAAAAAAAAATTAAAAAATTAACCAATTAACTTAAATTTAGTGGTTGTAATTGTGCCACATAAAGCAAAATTGGCTACTTAGTGAATTAAAAAAAATTATGGGTTATAGGACAAATTAACTCTTAAAAAAATTACGGAGATTTTCAAAATAGTACATTTTCAAAAAAATTCTAAAAATAGCACAATTAATTTTTTTTTAAATACAATTAATTTTTTTTTTTTAAATAACACAAAACTAAAACTAAACTTTAAATTCTCAAAACTAAATTCTAAATCCTAAACCCTAAACTCTAAAAATTAAACCTTAAATCCAAAATATTAAAATTCAAACCAAAAAATTTAAATTATACTTTTAAAAATCATTTTTGATATTTGTGCTATTTTTGAAAAATAAAAAAAAATTAGTTGTATTTTAAAAAACAAAAACTAACGATGACATATTTGGAAAAAAAAATTATTTTAATGGTATTTTAAAAACAAATTCGTAAATATTACTAGTGAAATGTTCGTTATTCATAATCCCACCATAAAAATATTTGTTTTGTGGGTCTAACGTGTTCGGAATAACGTCTTATCACGAAATTATGACCAATACTAAACAGGATAGACGTAAAGTCATTATGAAGTCAAATAATAATATGTTAATAACATGTCTTTTTTTTGAAGTAAAGTTGGGCCTACGTAACATGCTTGGGAAATTTTTACGTGGCGAAGATTAGTGGTCTGAAGTGTGAAGTGTGAATTGTGAAGAATCAAAGGAACACGAGATGTCTTCCTTTGAGAGCCACATGCCTTAAAAGGAGATTATGAGTGGAGGTGCTTATGGTTTTAGGGTTTTGTTTTTTACTTTTAAATGTGTGTGGATGAGAACTTTGGAACAACTTAGAAGAAGCCTCGTGTTCCATACACATATATCTCAGAATCACTCCTTATTTCAATGTTTCTTTTCCTTTTATGTTTTTTTCTCGAGATTTAAAAAGAGATGTGAATTACAATATAATTAAATTTGTTCAATACATCCCTTCCTCTCCAGGGTGATGAATCAAATCGAATATATAATAAAAAGTCAGTATTCTCTAGATGGACACGTGATCTCTTAGCTGCTCGACACGTGGTACTTAAAAATAACAAAATAAGAAAAAAAAAAAAAAAATCCCAAATCATTTCTCTTCGCATTTCAATTCTTCGATTCAGTTCTCCATTGCAACTGTCTCCATCTTACAACCAAAGGGGAAGAAGGCAATGGAAGGGACGCATATTGCTTAGTATCTCAGTGTCTATAGTTGTTTTACCAATATATCCTCCTCATTCTCCAAACATATTTTAGAGTTTCTCAAAGAATTTACCATTTCTCTCTCTCCCATGTCAATTTCGCCGATTTCCATCGTAATCCAATCTCCATCGCAACCCAATCTCCATCATTTGATGTGATCTTCGATTCCAAATTTTCAAACCTAAAAACGGATTATCCTCATAGAAAGCGAGAGATGAATATTGAGGCTAGCGTCGGTGTGGCGGTCGATAGAGGAGCACATAATGCTCTTAATTATGCAACCGCCGTGCATAGTAGCATTGTCGATGCCGGAACCAGAAGTTTATCACAGAAACAGCGACAGATTCAGCTGCAGGCTCAAATCGGAAATCTCATCGCTGTGGGATTTTTGGTCCCTTCAACAAGACATGCACTGCTCCTCTCGCTCGTCTCACAATCTTGTTTCAGGTCTTGTTCGAGATCGAGTTTCTCCTTTTGTTTTTTTTTAGCTTGCACTGCTTGATTTGAATAAAAAGGCAAAAAATTTGATAGTTGAGTTTTGGGAAAGTTTCATGAATAGGTTTTGAATTATGAATTGATATAAGGGTTTTAGAACATTTGGCGAATTCATGAATATATGGTTTTGGCCCTTTTGGTTTATCACACATTTTGAGCGGTTGTCAAATTCGAGATTTTTCTAACCTGTAATCGAGTTACAATAATGCGTGAGGAATACCATTTCATTTGTTTAGCCTTTATAGTTTCTTGTTTCTGTTTTTTGTTTGTGTGTTATAAAGCTTGTTGTCTCTTTCACTTGCAAGGCATGCAGTCAGAAGCTGCAGTATTAAGCATACTAAGTTTATGGCGTGAAGCTTCTCATACTATAAACGAGGAAGGATTTAGAGCCTTTTGGAAAAGAAGGGAAGAAGGCAATTGAAGGAGATTCTTCGGAGCAAGAATGATAGGGCTAAGTTTGATGGGATGTATGAGTGTATGCTATGTGCTTGTTGTAGCACATCTTGTCCCAGTTACTGGTGGAATCCTGAGTCTTACCTTGGTCCAGCAGCTTTGCTACACGCAAACATGTAAGTGACTAAAAGTTAGTGTTGCTGATTGTTTGGAGAATTGCTTATTGAAACGTGGATATAGAAGTTTGTTTTTTAAAGGGAAATTGCTTGCAAAAACTCTAGGATTAGGAATTGTTAATCTTCGAATCTGTCAATTGTGAATATGCATGGATGGTTGTGAAGATTCATATATATATATTGTTGTTAGTTGCACTGAATCCACTCAATTTGCTGCCTCAAATGAATTGGTGTTTGCAATCTATCTTTATCGAAAACTGCATGTTCAATGTTTTCGTTTGGGAAGCTGATTTAAACTAGTTATTAGATTTAGTTTTGCTCTTTCAATGTGTTTTTAACAAAAGACTTGTTCACATACCTACAGTTAATCGATGGTGTCAAGTATAGGTTTCTCGAGACATCATAAGGAATTTGAAAAGGTAATATATCTAACTTCCCTTCTGTTATTTCTCTTTGTATTATCTACTCAGGTTTATAGCCTTCCTTTCTGTTCAGTTTCTAATAAATTGATTCTTGTATTTTAAGCTAAGCGTAAACTCCAATCTACTCTTTCAACAGGTATCTCATATTTTCAATGAATTGAAGTTGTGAAGTATATTTATCAATTGTTCCTGTTAAAAAAACGTAATCCTTTGAAAAAGCAACTTACTATTACATCGACGACATTGCTTCTTCTCCTACCGTTTTAATCTTCATATTAATGTATTCACAATTATTATCATGGCCATTGTAGAACTAGATAACTTACATGCCCTCTCTGAGAAGACTCGGGAACTGGAGGTAGCTGGAAAGACTGAAAAGCATAGACCATTGGTTCAGAACGTGCATGTTGTTGTAGTGCAGCATCTTAAAAAAACAAACAAGGTGATTTCTCATTCTTAAATATCTTTATATGATTTTCATAAAACAATTTGCTTTCACTATTTTGTTTGTTCTCACAATCAAGTTAATTAGGTCGCATTATGTCACAAATTGGTTTACGAAATATACAAATTCTATATACTTCGTTTTTATATTCTCACATATTTGACTCCTCCTTCCACCTTTCTGTACACCATGTTGTTAATGATTGAGAGAGATATGGGAAGAATCAAGAGCATTTGGACACGTGCCACGGCTCGCAACCTACACGAAAAGAGAAAAAAAACCATTATGCAAAGAAAGAATTATTGGCAATGGTGGATCACGGTCTCAGAGTTCAGGCTTCCAAAAATATCTTCAAGACCACCAAATGGTGCGTTCCACTGTCTACAGTAAAATAACAAGATAGGTACCATTATTCGAAGGCAAAACATGGAAATAGAATCTATCGCAGGTCACGGCGAGAACTGCTACCACTATAAACAAATGTTCAAGTTTGTTTACACGATCTGAACCTTTCCCATTAAATCCATGGTTGTTTCACTTTTAAAGTTCCAGTTTCCAACTTCGTTTTCTTCCACCTTTGTCAGTGGAAGGGGAAGAGCATGTTCACAGTGGTCAAACAAATTCGATAATGAAAGATTCGGATATTTTGGATTAGTGATTTGTCACATGAATTGTTCCAATTTAGTTTGTCTAACTGAGTTCTTTTTCTTTTTTGGATTATCACTGTGCCACAACAGGTCGATCCAATAGCATTTCATCACTACATTTATAAGGTAATTGACTCAATCCCGGGTGAGATGACGCATGCTCTATGTAAATTTATGAATGCCATTAGACTAAAGTCATTTCTCAATTTGTCTAACTGAGTTTATCAAACTAAAATGTATACATAGTCCCAGCCTTGTAGCAGCTGAAAACAAAAATAAACATATAACACAATCAATTAAAATTAGTGTGGTCTGATTTGAACAACTTGAATCAACTTCAAACCAACTTACACCTGGTTGAATTTTAAGAACTTAGTTCTAATAAAAATGTTCTTAATCTCTAAAACAATTAAGTTTTAGATCAAATGTTATTTTGATAAAAAAAAAAGGAAAAAGATCAAATATTTTATTTTATATTCAATTTTGATATTTCGAATTTCAAAAAAGTCATCAATTTATCAATTTAAAACTTGGCATGATTTCGAACTATTCAATTCAATTTGGTTAATCCAGATTGAATACACATAGTAATCTTTCTATTTGCTCCTTATATAGGTACTGGTTCACGTCGACCATTCCGATGTGAGACACAATGTCTCTAGCCCGCGATCTCCTTGCGTCAATGCAAACAATCTTTTTAGTGATTGTCGGCTTTGTGTATGTACCAATTTCGTAGTTGTTGATAATGTATACTATGAATTCTCGTCGGTTCGATTTCATAGCCGTTTCTTCTCTATTATTAGAGTTTTATTTTCCGGATTGTATTTCATGTGTTTTTCTCGATTTTCTTATGGCTTTGCTATCGATCCCAGTGGTGAATGTGTGCAAATCCGTCTAACATATGATCCTAGAATATCAATTCTGGAAACAACATTATGTACGAGGAACCATCGCTTTAACCATTGTACTTCTTCAATAAAGGGAGTTTTAAATCGAGACTTGGTTAAAGAATGGCAATCACAAGGGAAATTGAAGGCTATAACGGTTACAACTAAGAATAATTGGGATCAAATCGAGAAAAAATCAAAGTCAAAATCTTTTAAAATGACTATGATACAGAATCATCAGATTTTGTTATGCGGTGTGCAATTTGGAGGTTGAGCCAAGAGATGCTATCCACACACTCAATTCGCATCAGAGCAAAGTCGAATATGCAGAAGGAAGATAACAAAATTAATGATCTGTTGGGGAGTTAGACTTTTCTACGGAAAATATCGTTAAATTTACCCTTTTGATATATTTTTCTCACTATATGGTGCATATATCTGCTTGTGTAGTAATTTTTTTCCGAAAGTTCTATATACTGATCATGTAACCTCGATTTGAAATCAATGAAATTGTTAGCCGAAAAAAGGATAACAACGTTTACAAAATAAAAAAGAAAATGGGTTGGAAAAAAAGTTGCAAAAATATAGTAAGTATCTACGAAATTTAATTATAGTGATTCAAATCTTCGATCTATCATTAACTCTTAACTAGAAATTAGATTTGACATGTATCAAACGCTTGATTAAATGATTAAATAAGTTGACTAATCGATTTTAACATATATAAATTTTTAATATTTAAATATGTATGACAAAGTATATGAATTCTAACATCTATAAACGTACAAAAATAATATGTATTGTGCATAAATGTAATAAAATTGAATACTTTTGATCAAACATATATTAATGCCATTAGTTTTAATATTTTATGTGTTAAATTGATCAAAACATATGCAAATGTTATTTATTTCAATATCTTTTAAGTGTAAAATTGATCTTCATTATTCGTGTAAATTATAGAGCATACGATAAATCAGATAAATTTTAGATTTATATGAATTAATTTGTGGGACATAACAAACGAAAAACAATATATGTTTTTCAATAATAAATTGTATAAATATTTACAAGTGTGATTAAATATGTATAATAGACTACATTATAATAAAAATATTTGTATAGTATACTAATCTAAATACATATATACATAATAGATAATATTGTTATAAATATAATAATAAAAAGTTTGTTAATATATCAGAAAAAATTAAAAATAAATGATATGGTAAGCCTAAAATATTACATTTAGTTGGGTTTAAATTTGTAAAACATGTATTAATGGGCTTATGTTATAAAATTAATGAGAATATATAGAGATTTCCACCATAACATATAATTTTAATTGAAATGTTCTGATTGGTTAAATTAAATGATATGTCTTTTAAAATGCTTTTTCAACCACATCTATAAAATTTTTGTGAATTTCTCCTCTATGAATAGGATTTCAATCATAAGTTCATAACGTATAAACAAGCCCAAAAAAATTATGTAACCTATATTTTGTATTTTTCTTATATACGGTGAAATTGTTTCCTTTATTGTTTCAAATTTCCTTATATTATCTTTTCCTTTTCTGAGAAATTATTTATGATTGCTAACAAAAGAAATTAAAACACGGTTTAACACGATTACAGACGTTAAGTAGAAATTTTCGCCTCACTCTACAAAATAAATCGCATTTATTTCTAAATTAGGGTTCTTGGAGTCGTAGCATCTGCCAAAAGAGGGCTTTTACTATTTATTCATGTCGGCAAAAGGGTACAACAACTCAATCAATCCACAGAAAATCGATTGTTAAAGCGAAGAAAATCGAATTAGGGTTTATCCGATTTTGAGATTTGATGGGTATCGTTGCTTCCATGGGGGATCATAATACTCCACTGTTGAATCTATGCAAAGAGAGAAAGGAATTGATCAGAGCAGCTAGAGATTCTCGTTATCACTTAGCGAAATCTCATCTTCTTTACTTTCGATCTCTTTTAGATTTCAGCAACGCTCTAAATCAGTTCGTGCATAAGGATTTGATCGTGATTCCGTATTCATCAGACGACAATTCGTCTAGTAGTGAGCTGATTTGTTCTGGGTCAGATTCAGATTCGGATTCCGATTCGGATTCTGATTCTGATTGTTTAGTCTGTGATCGATCTCAAACAGGTCCGGTTAGCAACAATGGTGGGAACAGAGTGCAACAGGGGTTGGATCCTGAGTTTGTGTCAGTGACAAAAGATGATGAAACTTGCGGTTCAAGCAATAACGTTCAAGAGGGTATGGAGAAGAAGTCAAGGGAAGGTTTAGGGTTTTTCGAGGAAGTGTTCATGAGTGCTCCAGTTGAAGATGTGATGATGAGAGGTTCTCAAAACTCTTCTTTTGTTGAGCAGAACAATTTTCCGGGTCGGGATATATTCGGTTTGTACGATTTTTCGTATAACACGCAGTGCGATATTATTGAACCGGATCATAGAGATGAGGTTGAGAGTGATGGATTTAGACAAGTTAGGGAGAGAGAAGGGATTCCTGATTTGGAACCTGAAAGTGATCATAATAGTCTTATAAGGAAGAACCAAAAGAAGAATCAAAAGAAGAAGAATGTTAAAGAAACTTGTTCAATTGCTAAAGTTGCAGGGGAAGTTGATAAGAGAGATATCAAGTTTCATGTTCAAGAAAGCTCTTCAATTGCTAATGATGTAGGTGAAGTTGATAAGAGTAATGTTGAAGCAAACCTTTGTGATGATAAAGTTGCAGGTGAGGATGATGATTCTAGTGAAACTTGTGTGCAACAGACCCAAAATACTCCAGAGATTGTTCCTGAAGTGACAAGATCAGATGAGGAAGCTTGTGATGAAGCGTACGAGTCTTCTTCTTCTTCTTCTTCGGAATCATCTGGTTCCGGCTTGACTGATCTAAGGAATATAGTAGAGAAGATCAATTGTATATGCCAAGAAGCGGCGAGTAATATTGAAATCTCAGAGTTGCTTGAAGCGAGTAAAGTTGTTCATCACCAACCTTTAGGAGACCAATTCAAGGGATTTGCTTCAAGGGTACTTGGTAGTTCCGGGAATTCGACTCGTAACTTGCTGTCAAAGCGCAGTTTACGCGAAGATGATCTCGCTGGTTCACTTTCCATGACATTAGAGAAGCTTTATATGTGGGAAAGGAAACTTTACGCAGAAGTAACAGTCGAAGAAAAGCTTAGGGTTTTGTATGACAAAGGGTACAAGATTCTGAAGAATCTTGATCAAACCGGAGCAGAATCGAGCAAGATTTACGAGGCGGAAACTGTTGTTAAACTCCAGTTATCGAAGATTAATGTTTCGGTTAGAGCGGTTGAATCCATTTCGATGAGAATTCATAAGATAAGAGACGAAGAGCTTTGGTTTCAGGTGATTGGGATCATTAACGGATTCAAAGAAATGTGGAGATTCTTGGCGAGATGTCACCACAAGCAGTTTCGAGCGATTGTGAGAAGCAAGTCTTGTGTTCACATTGTTGAAAAAGGATCGAGCTCGAGGAAAGCGACGCAGAAGGTGGAAGAACAGATTAGAAGATACAGAGAATCATTGAGAGGTTACATTGATGCACATAGAGGTTTCGTTAAGCTCTTAAACGAGTGGCTAAACCGAATCATCATGGAGGACGATGAAACCGAGATCGAGGCTCCAGAGATATTTAGGGTTTGTAGCGAGTGGTTAAGAGAGATCGAGAATGTGGATGAAGTTAAAGTGTTGAGTGCTGTTGAAGAAATGGGATTGAGATTTCGAGGGTTAGGGTTTAAGCAAGTAGAAGAAGAGAAACAGAGGATGAGAACAGAGAGGCTGTGTAAGGAGTTAGAGAAGACGACGAATGAAGTGGAGGAGATTTGGGGAACCGCGGTTGCTTTTCCGGCGAAGATGATGGTGGGACCGGAGTTGTTGTCCTTGAGAGAGAGTGTGACGCAAGAAAAAGAAAAGCATGACAGAGTGATAAGAGAGCTAAACGACGCCGTATCGATGACTTTGCAAGAGTCTTTAGTTCCCGTCTTTGAGGCTTTGGAAGAGTTTTGTTTTCTTAATTTTAAGGCATATCAGAACATTAGAATCGTTTCGACAGAAGCTCTATTTTTATGTCAATCATAGAAATAATATTATATGTAAAGAAGAAAAATAACGAATTTCATGTGTTGATGGATTCATCAGATTTCTTATATATAATAAAATTAAATACGTATCATTTGTATCATCATATATTTTCATTAGCCTTTAATTACGTGAGTTTTTCATATTTTGCAGAAACCTAAATAAGAGTCTTTGCATCTCGTGTAGCGGCTCTGGTTAGCAATGGTAACGTATAAGAGTTTGCGATCGGTGTATGACAAGTCATTGTCGTTTTAATTAAGTGTTTGAAATATAATATATCATCTTATTATATAAAGCTTGATGCGTCAAACGTCGTAATTAATATGTGGCATCCGATCGATAAGATTTTGATACGTATAAAAAAAATTTCCAATTAGAATCTTTTTTTCTAATCAGTAAATCTAATATATATGAATAAATAAATAATAAAAAGTAAACTTAATTCAAATAGAAATAGTAAAAACATAAATATTAAGAAAATATGATAATTTTTCTAGCACTTTGATTAAATTTAACTAAAAAACAAATAATAGAATAAATAGAATCTAAATATAAATAAATAATTGTTTAGACTTCTCTATCAGTGATTTCATATCGACTTTCTCAATTTTATTTATTTATTTTCATAGTTGATCTAAATTAATTTTAATAAAAAAAATTCTAATAACTTAGATCCCAAATAAGATCTATTATATAAAGTTTGATGTATTTACTTTGTAATTATTTTAAATAATAAGATTCATTTTTCATCAAAAGAAAGATAATATGTCGAGTCAAATAGGAATAAACCTAATTCAAATAGGAATAAGAAAAACTAATTATTTAGAAATATTTAATTGAAAAAAAAATAATAAAAAAAAAATAAGAGAATCAAAATAAATAATTAATTGTTAAGTTCTCTATTAGTTCTTTCGCATCGATTTTTCTATCGTATGTTATTTATTTACACTAGTGATATGATTTTATTTTCTATTTTTTTTGTTTGGTTTTTTTACGGATTGTCAAATATGAAAAGATTAACAATAATTCAAATAGATATATGATAATTAATTCATAAATTTTTTTTTTTAAATTTATATGAATAGCAAAATAGTCAAAGTTAAACCTAATTCAAATGAGAATAAAAATTAATTATTTTAAAATAAATAAATAATTCTTAGACTTCTCATTCTCAATCAGTTCTGATTTTGTTTTTACTTTTTTGTATTTTTTTTTATACATTATAAAATAATTAATTATAATCCCGCGTATATACGAATATAAATCTAGTATATATATATTTGTTCAATTGGTCCCGAAAGATTTGATAAAAAAAATCATTATTTGATTTGGATCTTGATCTTGTTGGTCGAAAATGATAAAAAAATAATAATTAAAATTAATGAATTGACCGAGTCAATAATTAAACAAGATTCAATGTTCTTTCTACGAACCCGGTTCATTCATGCATTCATTTTGAAAGAGAAACGAACAAATTATTGGGCTGAAATGTTGAATAAATTATGGATAATGAACGAGAGTAGTTATCCAATGAGGAAGATATTTGGTTGGATTATTTTGAAGAGTCATAATAATAAAAAATAAAGGCATGCAATAGAACGGGCAGACCAAGTGGACTATTCTGTCTACCACATCTAAAGTTTTAATCAAGATGTTAACAGGTTAATGTCTTCCAATAAGCGACCAATAATCTGGATTAATAATTTATCATCGCACCCAAGATATTTTAAAAAAATACTTATCCATTAGAAGTCAACTCACTATGAACTTGTGAACGTTTTATTTCGAGACTTTTGTCACCTAAGGCAAATTGAAAAATAACCCATACTATCTCAATTGCTTCAATTGGTAAACATTATATGCTGTGATGGTGAAAAGTAAGGGATAGACCGCGGGAATCCCTCTAATTATGCGATTAAAATGTATTTTTCTCAATTTTTTTTGTGTCTTTGTTTTACAATACAAATTAGTTTTTAAGCGTTATACAACATAAACTATTTGTCTTTTACTAATTCTTCAAATAAAATTGAACCGTTGAATTTCGTTTAATTAACCGGTAGTAACATTTGTAAAATCATAATTAACTAAATTCCGAAAAAATATCCGGTAAGAATTAAATCCAATCCGAAACAAAACCTCTCCAAAATCGACTTTTCAAATCAACTCGAAAAAAATTAATCGTGATCTTTCGATTTTCTTTTGCTCATACTTGTGAATTTAGGTTTTGGAGTGTTAATTTCATGTTATAGGCTTTGATTTTTTTTTTTATGATGCGATTACTTCTGGCATTTTTTTTGGTGTATTGTGAATTGAATACATAGTTTAGTTTATGTCTCACTTCTCATGGGAATTTTGTCCCTTACTGTTTGAGTTTGTTAATGGATATAGGGTATATTTGCACCCCGTTTTTTTTGGAATACTACTATATTTTGGTATTGGTGCAGTGGCTGAAAATTGACTATCAACAAACTTTGGCCTACGAAGATTTTATGCTTTTACACTGAGGAGAGAAGACGACAATGATGGCAAAGATGACAAAAAAAACCTAAATCGATTTGGGAGTGTAAATTTTAGAGAGGTTTTTTCGGGTTGGATCTAACTCTTATCGAATTGTTTTTTTTTCTGATCTAGCCAATCGTGGTTTTACAAATGTGAGTAACAGTTAATTAAACGGAATTCAACAAATTAATTTTACTTGGGAAATTAGTCAGAAATATATAGCTTGTGTTGTATAATGATTAAGAAAAGTTGTTTGTGTTATAAACTAAAAAGGCAACAAATATTGGAGAAATGCACTTTAGTCGTGCAGTCAACCCAAAAAATAATGTTCTTACGAGAAATAGTAGAGTAAAGCGGCAAGAAAATATCGAAAACAAGTGGTAAAGATTTTGTTTCTCTCTCTAGATTATTGTTTTCTCTAATATATGATTTGTTTTGTTTAATTTTTATTCTCCGGTTATATACATGTGTGTATTAACTGGTTTTAAGTAGAAAGATGCAAAAATCATATTCTCAGTTGAGGTGTTTCAATTCTAAAATAAGAAATCAAAACATAACACTAATGTTTCCAAAATGAAATTGTACACTCAAAAAACTTAATCCAACCGACCAAATCTCGGGTATTTTCAGTGTGATTCGAACTAGAAGAAACTGAGAAACTCAAAATAGATTTAAAAAAAATATCCTTAATCAATGGAATCTTAAGTCACTTGCCTAAGAAAGTCACAGGAACGTCACATTCAAAGATAACTTTTTTTTTTTCCATAAAAAGCAACAGACGATTTTACCCTCTTCTCTTTGCTTTTCACACTATGCACCTCGCGTGTGAACAGTCCCATCATCAATTAAAAAGACATTTATACCCTTAAGTGAGCTTCCAAGAAGAAACCAAAAATTGAAGGATTTTCTCTTACCTTCCTTCCCCATTACCTGTAGCTTAGTTGGCTTCCATGGATGTTCCTTCTCGGAAATCCCAAATTCTCTTCCTTTATATATAAAATCCACTCTCATTTTCGATATCAACCAGCCTCACAACACAAAACCCATCTTCTAATTCCGGATATTTCTTCAATTTCTCAGCTCTAATGGCGTCTCCTAAATCCTCAACCAGACCAACCCAGCAAAACCCAGAACCCAATTTCCACGATTTCTTCCCCGCGATGGCCGGAAAACTCGGAGGAGAAGGTCTAATCGAAGAGCTCTGCAAAGGGTTCGAGCTTCTGATGGATAGAGACAAAGGAGTCATCACTTTCGAGAGCTTACGGCGAAACGCATCGGCGGTTCTTGGGCTCGGAGATCTGACGGACGACGATGTCCGATGCATGATCAACGAAGGAGATTTCGACCGAGACGGTTCGTTGAATCAGATGGAGTTTTGTGTGCTCATGTTTAGGCTTAGCCCCGAATTGATGGAAGCTTCACGGTGTGTTGTCACGGAGGCGATCGAGGAGGAGTTTGGTGATCAAACGCATCGGCATTGATAGAGAAGAGAAAACCTTCTTTATTTTGTCACACAGACTTTTGACTCATTTGTTTATTTTTAACCAAATTTGTTATCTTCTTTTAATCTCTCTTTGATTTTCCCTTTCCATTGTTGTTGCAGTTGGTCGAAATTGTTGGATTGTAATACTGATATGGAAAATTATTGAGATTAAAATCTTCCCTTTCCCGTGATTTTCCGTCCCGTTTCCGAAATGAACATGCCTAGTAGAAATTGACAAATAACGAGAGAAATATTCTAAAATAGTAATGTACCACTCAAAAAAGTTTTTTACTTTTTTTTAAATACTATTCCGTTTCATAGATTTTTCACATAAATTAAAAAAAATATTAAAAATTTTAATATATCCCTTGTTAATACACTAAACAAATCTCTCTCAAATTAATATATTAAAATAAAAAGGTTAAAACTAAAATTTAGTCATAAATTCTGTATTGAAAATACAAAATAACACTCTTTGTAAAACAAAATAAAGTGTTAAAATGACACTTTTTATGAAACGAAAAGAGTATTATTTTGTAAATGTTTCAAAGTGTCACAAAATTTAGGTTTATAAAAAGTTTATGAAAGTTTAATAAAGAGATACATTTAATACCAATTTCTAAGCTTTTAGTAAATTTAATTTTAGGATAAGCAGCTGAATAATAAGAATGGTGATACTAATTAGGTGGATGACAAAAAGTGCAGTTACATTATTCTAGTCAGTGAAATAGGTTACAGAAATAATCTTTTAAACTCTCTTAACTCATATAATTAAATAATCTAAAAATCTAAAATAGATTACATAAAATTTTATAGGACACTATTTAACACATATTTCTCACGCCTCCTTCTTCTTTCTTTTTTCCCTACTATGAAATAACAACAATGTCTAATGTCTAAGATGAATTTCTACTTGTTTCTTCTATGTTTTTCTATCTTTTTTTTAATCAGAAAATAAAGCTTTTACAAGAGATAAGATCCAATAAAAAAATCCGACAAAAATTCGGTGAAGATTCGGCGAAGATCCGGTGAAGATTCGGCGAATATCCGGTAAATATCGAGTGAGATCTGACACCTACCTCCCTTCACACCTCCAACCACTTCTTCCGACCTGTTTTTCAATATTTTCCAATGATTTTCTATCGCATGTTCTCCAGTTTTTGAAAGTGGATCTATCTCCTTCCTCCTGTTGCGACTCTCTCTCTGTCTTCTTCACCGGTGCAGGGTTTCTTTCTTCGACATCATACCGTCAACTTCTCAAGAGCTATGTTCGCCTCTTTTTCACTTTAAACTCTCAGGTTTTAACAAGTCGGAGCGGTTCCCTTCTCTATTGACGAACCCGACAACAGATTTCACGGATGTGTCACAATAACTCAATTATAGAATGTATATCTAACATTTTTATTATCTGAGTAACGAATGTTGTATCAGATAATCTTTTATTTGGCTTAAAATATTGATACGCTCTAATTTACCTTCACTACGGAGCGAATATCCAATAGGCGATCGAAACTTTAAAATTTGTAAAGCCTCAAATAAAACCACAAGTGCAGGGTACACCGATGTAGTATTTAAGGGTCGATCACAAGGGATTAAAGCTTGCACACTAAAGATGCGAGAAAAAAAACTAATCTATAGCAAATATTTTTGGATTTTTTGTTGTTTAAAATGCTGAGAAATGCAAGAAACTAAAATGCAAGAAGTAAAACAAAGAAAAAGGATTAGACCTTGAGCTAAACTATCATGAGAATGGAGTAACAATAAAAAAAAATGATGCAAAAGATTTAATTAAGCACTATCCTAGACAATAGCATGTTCATTCTTTAGGTTAATCCACGCCAATGGTAAAAACTCCTTTCTCTAATCATATTCAAGATCCACGGTTAGACATTCCATCTCAATGATTAGACAAGCATTAATATACTCCCATTTTTGTCACAAGAGTTCATAGAACCACGGTCAAGTAGCTATGTGACTCAAACTCACAAAAGGTTTGGTTTAAACATTTTCACAAACACCTCTTGGGTGTAAAAATGCCTAAATGAAATGCAAATGCGGGACGAAAACGTGATGAAAACATATCGAAATGATGTAAAATATGAGAATATCAAATCCCAAACTTGCCTTTTGCTTGTCCGTAAGCAAACTAGAAAGAACAAGCCGAGAGAGGTTTGAAAACGGGAATTCATATCTAATACCAAACTAAAAAACTTAGCCTAAACACCCAACATCCAATCTCACAAGCAAAACAACTCAATGATCAATTGCTGTCACCCAAATCATTTCACAAAGCACAAGTTTTCATTCCAAAGAACCAAATCCACACTTGCAATCCAATCTTTAAGACTCTTTAACATTCATTATCCAAGATTCATGAATCCTTACCAAGGGAGTATCTTTCGCTTCTAATCGGTTCAAGGGTGAAAGAAAGGGGAGCCTATGGAAGCATTGATTTTGTCGTTCCGTATCTTCGACCATTTTACACTTGAAGTGCAATACAAAAAGGCCTCACTCAACAATGCAAGGGGTTTCAAAGAAGGTTAGGGTGATTAGTGAGGTTTCATTCTAAAGATGAGAATGGTCATTCAAGTCCTCAAAAGGTTGGTAAAAAGATTGTTTAGGACTTGAATGATAAGCTAACAAGCACCATAGATACGAAATCAAGCCCCAAGGTAAGGCTAATTAATCATTCATTAAGGTTCTCACTTGATAGAGTCTTAAGTCTAATCATGCAAGGCTTCTCTAGTCTAAGGAAATCCAATAATGTGAATGATCAAATCTTAGTGATTACAACATCTCAAGAGTGTTTTTCAAACTCAAATGTCAATTGGAGTTTAAGTTCGGTTTAAGGCTTGGATTTACAAAGAAAATCAATCATTATTTTCAATGCATATGCAAATGCAACTTATGAATGCACTAGATTCAATCATAACATGCAAGAATGTCATGAGAAACTACAATCAGTTTTTTTGGTTTTTTTTGAAATTTTTCAATTTTTTTTTTTTTTGGTTTTTCGGTTTTAAAAGTATGTACAATGCAAAGATAGACGAAAGGAAAACAAAACAACTAAATACATCATTAGCAACGTGTTCCCTCCCCCGAACTTATCTCTCATCGTCTCGGTGAGAAATAAAAAACGAAGAAGGGAACAAAACACAAAACATGCGAAAAACACACAAAAACGAAAATTATGTACAAGAGAGAAGATAGTGTACCTTGGAGTTTTAGGAAGAACTCGGGAGGCTCATGTTGAGGAAGAGGCTTTGTCCTCATTATGCATTGTTTGTTTTGTGTCACTAGCTTGACAATGATAGACTTGGGAGAGTTTCCAAGGGCGCGTTTAACGTCACTAGCTTGACGGTTGATTCCTATTATAATTCACTCTTTCCTTGCATGTTTCTTGTAGTATAGTGGTAAGTATTCTCGCCTGTCATGCGGGTGACCCGGGTTCGATTCCCGGCAATGGTGTCAAAAACTTGATACGCTATAATTTACCTTAACTATGGAGCGAATATCCAATAGGCGATCAAAACTTTAAAATTTGTAAAGCTTCAAATAAAACCACAAGTGCATGGTACACCGAGGTAGTATTTAAGGGTCGATCCCAAGGGACTAAAGCTTGCACACTAAAGATGCGAGAAAAAAACTAATCTATAGCAAATATTTTTTGGTTTTTTGTTGTTTAAAATGCTAAGAAATGCAAGAAACTAGAATGCAAGAAGTAAAACAAAGAAAAAGGATTAGACCTTGAGCTAAACTATCATGAGAATAGACTAACAATCAAACAATGATGCAAAATATTTAATTAAGCACTATCCTAGACAATGGAATATTCGTTCTTTAGGTTAATCCACGCCAATGGTAAAAAACTCCTTTCTCTAATCACATTCAAGGTCCGTGGTTAGGCATTCCATCTCAATGATTATACAAGCATTAATATACTCCCATTTTTGTCACAAGAGTTCATAGAATCACGGTTAAGTAGCTATGTGACTCAAGCTCACAAAATGTTGGTTTAAACATTTCCACAAACACCTCTCTGGTGTGAAAATACCTAAAGATCTAGATTTTGAGTTATCAAGTCAAACTAGTATTAAGAACAACCTAAGTGAAAGATCTAACAAGGATCAACCATAATAATCATCATCTAACTATCAAAACATCATAATCTAGCACAACTCGTGGTCCAACAAAAGATAAAACATGGATCATCGGCAAAGGTAATTGATTTAGAATGAATAATGACTGATTAATGATGCTAGAACAAACAACCATGCTTAATTCCATGAAAATGATCACTCACAATATACTAATTCACTCTCATGACATTAATCCATTTATTAATCACCTAATTAAGCTAATCTTTCAATTGCAATTAAGTGATCAATAATCATTAAGTTCAAGTCCATAATATCAACTAATCACCCTAAACATCAATTCTCATTGGTTAAGTATGAAAAACAAGTTTATAATTCTCCTAGACATTTCATCGAACACCTTCCGGGTATGAAATGTCCATGATTAATATTTTGATTAGCTAAATTTAATCTAGCATTAAACACATCCTAAACTTTAGAAATCACATGAACCTAACCCTAAGCATCATCAATCAACCATAAATCAACATAATTTAGCTAGTCCACAATCTATGAGAAGATTAGTTTCTAAACATAAAAAAAAAACCAAAAGAAAAGACATAAAAATAAATATAAGAGATAGATGTGAAGAATTTTCCCTAATTGGCATGAAAAGATGAAGATCTTGATCCAAAATGTAAGAACATGTTTGGTCCCAAAACCCAACTAGAGAGAAGAAAACTTAGGTTTTTACAAAGCTAAAAATGTATTTATAGTGAAGCAAACGGAACCGGGTCGACCCATCTTCATCCGGGTCCGGTCTCAAAAACTTCACTTGAGATGAGGCCATACCGAGGTCATAACCGGTATGGAGCCACGGTATGGTCTCTGCCATTTTGCTCCAAAATCTTCGATTCTTCATCACTCCATACCGAGGTCATGAGTCCGGTATGGCCTCTGGAAAATCAACATTTTCTTCACTTCTTTGCCTTCATCGAGACTCTTTCTTGCATCCATTTGATCCACTCTTGTTTCCTCTTCAATCACCATCATTTCGCATGTCAAACGCTCTCCAAATCGCCTCGAAGTGGAAACTCCATCTCCAAACCTTGGAGCTTTAGGAAGAACTCGGGAGGCTCATGTTGAGGAAGAGGCTTTATTCTCATTATTCATGCTTGTTTTGTGTCACTTGCTTGACAATGATAGACTTGGGAGAGTTCCCAAGGGCGCATTTAACGTCACTAGCTTGACGGTTGATTCCTCTTATTCACTATTTCTTTGCATGTTTCTTTTACTCCTAGTTGTACACCTAAGAGATCAAGATCACAAGAAAGAGGGAAAAGATTAGTAACAAAAGAAACTAAAAAGCTATAGTCTCAATTTAAATCTTAACTCTAATGGCAATCGTTTAGTCTCCGGCAACGGCGCCAAAAATTTGATACGCTCTAATTTACCTTCACTATGGAGCGAATATCCAATAGGCGATCGAAAATTTAATTTTTTTAAAGCCTCAAATAAAACCACAAGTGCATGGTACACCGAGGTAGTATTTAAGGGCCGATCCCAATGGACTAAAGCTTGCACACTAAACATACAAGAAATAAACTAATCTATAGCAAATATTTTTGGGTTTTTTGTTGTTTAAAATGCTAAGAAATGCAAGAAACTAAAATGCAAGAAGTAAAGCAAAGAAAAAGGATTGGAGCTTGAGCTAAACTATCATGAGAATGGATTAACAATCAAACAATGATGTAAAAAGTTTAATTAAGCATTATCCTAGACAATGAAATATTCATTCTTTAGGTTAATCCACGGCAATGGTGAAAACTCCCTTTCTCTAATCACATTCAAGATCCGTGGTTAGCCATTCCATCTCAATGATTAGACAAGCATTAATATACTCCCATTTTCGTCACAAGAGTTCATAGAACCACAGTCAAGTAGCTATGTGACTCATGCTCACAAAAAAATTGGTTTAAACATTTCCACAAACACCTATCGGATGTGAAAATGCCTAAATGATATACAAATTCGGGACGAAAACGTGATGAAAACATATCGAAATGATGTAAAATATGAGAAAATCAAATGTTACGATATGAAAAACAAGGGTAGTTCTCATAGGCGTATGAGGATTTATGGCCGCTGCGGTGGCTTGTTAATGGGACAACTAGAATGGAAAATGGGTAGATTTAATCAACATATAATGTTTTGATTTTGTGGTTAACTTGGAAATTATACTAGTAATGTTACGATTTATCAGGTTATTTCTATTTGAGCAATGATTGAACACATTCCACATAACTAGCAAAACTCAATGTTAGACATCTAACAAGTGTAATAGCCATTAACATTTTATTTATCAGTATTAAGTATTGTTATATGTTTAATAATTTAATATATGCATACTCTATTTATTCCTTAGTAAAAAGAGTTTGCTTGTTAATTAATTATTATACCGCTAACATGTATAGTATCAGATAACAATTTATTCACCAGTAATATGTATCACTAGATTTTTAATGATTGAATACATTATTATTGTATTTATTACTTAGTAAAAATAGTTTGATCATTAACAATGGATTATGGTGTAATTGGTGACAACATCATAACTTTTCAAAAGCTACCAAAGGTATAAGTACATTAATATGGTTATCTTTGAATTTCGAATTAGTTTTCTAAATTAATTGACAGACCACTTAACATATGTAATAGCGGATACTATTTTATTTATCTGTAATGTGATGGTTAATTATTTAATAATTGAACACATTCGACATAACTAGCAAAACTCAATATTAGACATCTAACAAGTGGAATAGCCAATTGAAAATTAGTTCTCCGACTATAAAACTTTGTAACCAGTCAAATAATTATTTAATGTGATAACCCAAAACCCGATATGATCATGGTCTCATTCTTCTTCAACCTCCCAAAAAATGTATCCGTTTTAAACAAATTTCGCCGTCAAATCCGCCACACCACCGGGAGAGGAAGTTAGGTTTTTGCGCAGGGAAAATCGACTTCACCGAGACAAGCCGGAGCTGGAAGGGGCAGGTGAGAGCAATGCGTCCTCGTACGCCGGTCATCCCTTGCCGGACTCCGATTCCCCATCGGAAGAACCACGAACTGGCGAGCACCTCGCCTCCTCCCAACACTGAAAAGAGACAAAGACGGAAGCGAAGAAAGAGGGCCCTCTCCGGCAGCCGGCGCTCCTCGCAACTGGATCTGAGATTTACTTTTTTTTAGAGAGAGAGTCTATTCTCGAACCAAAATTGATTTTTCGTATTATTTTTGTGTGTGGGAGAAAAAAAGCAATTTTAATCACAAAAGAACAAAATTTCAATCCAAAAGTTTCAGTTTTCCAAGATTCGTAGAAAAATTCACAGAGAACAAATCAGAGAATACGAATCGCTTTCTAAGAAAAATTGAAAAACTAGAGAAACTGGTTTCCTCTCTCCTTATATCTATATCTCTTGCATTTTGTATCTTTTAATATATTATTAATTAATTCTAGTATAAAATCTGACAATATCACGTTAACAATTAACACTATGTTAGAGATGAAGCAAGTAGGGATAATATCGGTTTAATAAATTTTGAACAGTTGTGTAAATATTGATTTTGTTATAGCTAGATACATGTTGCATCCTTGCTATCGGACCCAATTTCCCTTTAATTTTTGTAGTGTTTTATAAAAAAATTAGGATTTTGATAGTTATTTATTTTTGTTTCCCAAGATTTATGTAACACCTAAAATTAGAAGAGAAAGAAACCAGAGTTTGGGTTAAATTGATTAATTAAAGAGTTGAGATCGATTTAAAAGATAAAAGCCAGATTTGTAAATAATAAAACAGTTTAAGGACTAAAGTGCAAAATCGGGAAAGCAGGGATATATCGAGTTTATCGATTTTGGCAACTCAAATCCGCCATTCTCATCACTAGTTTATCGTATATATATGCGGATTGAAGCCCTAAATCTTTTACGCCGCATCTCTTGCAAATTGGAGAAGTTTTGGTGAGTTCTTGGAACATATCTCTTCATCTTCATTTTGTATGGAATTTTTGGAGTTTAAAATTGGATTTTCAGTGGTTTAGGTTCGTTGGGAACTGATGTTGCTAGCTTTTTGCTTCTGGACTGTCATCAATTTTCAACCCACGGTTGGGTAAGCCCTATCTTCACTCTTCTTTTTCTCTTCTCCATTAAAGTTAGCTTCAAGCTCTTTAATGGCGGTTTTGTTTTCAGAGAGATTTAGAGTGTGATCTATAGCTCTTTAGAAACTTCTCTATCTCACAAATCCAACGCCACTGACCGTTCGTCAATCGGAGATCAGGGTTGATCGAAATTTGATCTGTAAGTTTTTCAATCTCCAAGAGATTTAGCCCAATCGGAAAGCTAATCGGCTGGTTCCTAAGGTTATGAAAACCGGTTCTGGACTATTATGACCGATCCGATTGCATGAAAATGGTTTTCGATTTGAACATATTTCAATTTTAAACGGATTGCAGATTGGACCGGTTCACTACTTTGTAAACTGTTTTTTTTTTCCGACATCTGATTCAGATTGCTCTTGTCGCCCAGCTTTCAGATGGTATATTAAAGATAATTTTGTGACCAATGGTTGACCTTAGGTGAATTAATTGGTCTTTGATGGTGTTCGATTTCGGTTCGTGATTCAATCAATATGTAAAGTTAATTTTATGTGAGTTCTAACTCTCTTATAGTTATTATACTTGAAATAATATTTTAGAAAAATTTAAAAGGTTGAATGGTTAAAATGTTTTGAATTTAAATTAATTAAATTAATTTGGACATAAAAAATTAATGAATAATTAAATTATTTAAAAGCATGATATTGAAAAGTATAAGTTATCTTGTTTAAGTATTTTTTTTATAATGATTCTGGTATGATATATGTTGTGGTTCTGTTAAGACCGATATCAGCATACTATTCTGATTCAGTAACTCTATTGGACAATTTGTGGCAGCCGACACTTCCACGGATGTATTCTGTATTCTAGTATTCTGTTACTGGTATTGAAGTTGGTTAGTGCTGTGGCGTACTCTCATACCACACGTGGCCGCCGACACGTCCACTGGATATTATGTATTACATATTATGGTATTTAGTTAGTGGGATTGAGATCGGTTAGTGTCGTGGATCGTATTTCCTTACCACCTCGTTAGGAGCTAGCATCCCTATCGAGTATATTATTTATACATTCTGCTAGTTTTTGGTTTGGGTCGACTAATGCTGGAGTCATACCATTCCGTTTCTGCTGTAGCATTGCTAGATACATGGTTTTTCTGCTCTGATGATTATTTTGTTCTGATGATTATTCTGCTAAGCTGATCATTCTGCTCTGTTGTAAATTATTATATTTTGTCGATTTATTTATGTTATACTGATGATATTATGATCTATTGAGTTTAGTTATGTTTATCTAAATCTGAACATTTGTTTGTTTGTAACAACGTGAACATTAACTGTGTGAGATCAGATCGTGTTGGTACATGTGTGTTGGGTTTGTAGTCTCACTGAACGATTTTTCGTTCACCTAAGTTCTGATTTTCGTGCAGATAAGTTTCAGGAATCATGTGATTGAGTGACCACCTTTCGTAGGGGTTTGGCGCGAGACTCAGTAATTTTTCCTTTATAATATCAATTTTTGTTTTAAGATTTTGAATTTAAAAAGATTTTAGACTTTATGTATTATGAAGTTTTTGATAAATAATTTTTTTTTTTAATAATGTTATGGAAATTCTTTTGGAATTTTCGGGGCGTTACAATTTAGATAGTAATAGAAAATGGTATTTTTGAAAATTGTCCTAATAATAAATTTTTGGAGTTAAAAATATAACTTCATCAACATTTAGGCGATTTTTTTTCAGCAAGCCATTCACTATTAGAGAAAATACAGTTTCTTTACTAATTAATTTGAAAATATTACCCACACCATTCTATAAAGTATTCTCAAAATTCATGATCCATTCAATATCATTTTACTTATTCTCCTTATTTACATATACATTCTCTGTTTTAGTTGCAATTTAGAATCTTCAAATCTATAGACGATTGCATCAACTTCATGTGTTACAGACTTAATACTGTACGGATCGTAGTATTCTGATTATGAATGCAGTTGTATCATAGTTTTATCGGAACAGAATGGTTTGTTTTTTAATGACTAAAGAAACTGTAGACTTAAAATAGTATCAATTGAATTTGGCTGAATTGCAGACTATGAATGAATTTTTAGTGATTTTTTTTAGAATTTGACGGAATAATTTAGAATTTATATGGTAACAGCTGAATCTAGCAGAATCTGACTGAATTTTTAAAAATAAATAAATTAGTTAAATTTATGAAAATATTAATTAAATAATATTGTTTGTCAATAAAATTAGTTAGATAGACTAACAAAATATTAAATATTAAATTTGATATATTTAATAATTTTATTAAAGATAAGTTAATAACAGAATTTGGCAAAAATTCTTGTAAAGTGAATTTTGAAAAAAATTTGAAGTTAAGATATTTAATAATTTTATTAAACATGATTATCATATAATATTATATGCTATCAAAAGTAATTATTAATTGTTTACTTTTTATAAAAATTTTTTTGTAATTTATGTAGTTTACAAATTTTTATATTAAATTTTTTAATATTTAAATTAGATATTGATAGTTTCAATAATAATTTAGTTTATCAGTATGAAAAAATATACCCGAAATATATGTTCGGATAATTTTGTATATATAAAAATTATTTGTAATTACATAAATTACCCCCCAATACGAATCTTAACTTTAACTGTTTGGGCGGTGATTTTATATATCTTAAATTATCTATATCATATATGTATTATCATACCAATTTTTAAAAATATAATGCAAAAATAATTTTTGATATTTTAAATATCCTTATCCGATCCACATATCTGCTATTATTTGATATTTTATATAAAATAAATATATATATGTACCAGTTAGTGTTAGAATAATTGTTGAATCTAATTAAATTCAGTTTAATCTGATAAATTTTTTTATTGAATTGATGTATCTAACTGAATATGGCTGATTTTTTTTATATTGCAAATAGTACTAACTGAATTTTTCAATCTAGTTGAATTTTAAAAAATATTTTATATATGTTACCGAATTCCAAAAAATTTATAAAATAAAATAAAAAATTTGTGCTCGTACACTTTTTGTAATGTAGTAGGCATTGACATAAAAACGACGGATAAGTAAACAGATAACAAAATATAAATTTTGGAGCAATTTTTTTAAATCGAATATATTTTTCAAATACATGTTTTGATATCCAACAAAAATAATATATGGATTAAAAAGCCAGATATGCGCACATAAAAAAATGGAGTGTAAACTATAAAATCTTTGTACCAAACCAAACGTCTAAACACATCCACTCATAAAAAAAAAGTCTACATTTTATTATTAGATCTCTGAGTGTAGTTTCAACTCTCAACTACCTGATAATATTTTCCACTTTTCATCAGTTAATTTTCTTTTTATAAAAAGCAAATATGGTTGCTCCTTGCGAGTGATCATCATGAAGGCTAATGCGTGTAGCCATGCAGTTCCTGAGATCCAGCGAAAAAAAGACCAAATCATGCATGTACGTATCTTAAGCGACACTTTGGTCAATAAAGCTATAAAAAAGCCGATTACTTTGTTTACACGAAATATGACCAAAATTAGGGGTGGGTTGAGCATTTATAAAAGTAATGGGTGAAAAAGCGAAGCATCCTTGAAACGCAAGCCAACTTTGGCATTTTATCATTATCTTCTTTTTTTATCTTGAACTGTTTAAACATCATATTCTCTTTTCTTTTCTTTTTTTGTTTAAAACTTTTTTTATTATTTTGATTATTTTATCTTGTAGTTCTTGGAAAGAAATGTCAATGAACGTCACCCCTCTTGCTTACAACGAAGGTTTCTGTAATTTTAAGGGATTATCCAAAATTATTACATTAATGACTATGTAAATAATATAGAATAGATATTATATATATATATATATATATATATAATTGTTTGTGAAAGATAATTTAGAATAGACATATAGATGGTCCAAGCCTCCAACTCCAAGGTAAAAAAGAAGATCTCGAAAATGATCGATTGAATACATAAAGAGTAAATGGTTTCCATTTTTCTAAAAGTAATTCATCTATATATACTACTAGTAAGTTCTTTACGTAATCTACATTAAAAAATACAAATAAATTAGAGCTTTTTTTTTTCTTTTAGGTATTTTTATCTCTCCTCTTTTATGTTGAAAGATTTAGGGATAATTTTTAAAATATCATTTTTGGTATGTCTTTTTTCAAAAATATCAACATGAGTTGTCCATTTTTTAAAATATCACTTATTAAGTGTAAATTAACTAAATTACCCTTAATTATTAAAATTATGATTTAAAAACCTTAAACTCTAAATTCTAAAAACGTTTTGATCTCTAACAAACTTTAAACTCTAAAAACTAAATCTTAAACCTAAAATAGTTAACCTAAACCTAAAAGTTATTTTGGATAAATGATATAATTTTAATAATATTTTTTTTTAAAATTTAAAAAAATGATATTTTTAAAATAAAATATTTAAAAGGTGGTATTTTTCAAAAATTCTCAAAAGAGAAAATTATTTGTTGACACTAATGACCAATGTATATTTTCACATAGGCTCAAGCACCAATAATAACTCAACACGTTGCAACTTAAACAGCACTAACAAGCATCTCTTGAAATACGGCAAAATACTAAAATATCTTGACATATACTCTTTCTATTTTCTTGTATGTATCGTTTTTGTAGTTATAGGTAAATTAGCATATTTTACCCCTTAGATACATAATTATATCTAATGACTTATATAAATATATCCATTATGACATGTTGATTCAATAACAAAAACTCATTTAAAACTTTCAGGTTTTTAACAACACCAATTACAACTCAACATCTTGCAACCAGTGCCGATTCTGAACTAAAAAAAAATACAATTTACAGCTCCAATATTAATATATATTTAATCGGCCGCGGGCCATTTTCACAAAAAGTTATGTTAATATTTTTTTGTGTGGCCTTTATAATTCCAAGACTTTTATAATTTCAGAGTCGGCTATGTTTGCAACTTAAACACCAATGAACAAAAATTGACTTCGTGTTAACCAATTCGGTCGGAACCAGTTTGGAACCTCCTCGTCATCACCAGCTCGGTATCAACCAACCAAAACTCTGCAATACTATATGAACATTTTAGAATCAAATTATAAAAAATAGACCATACAATATGTACATACATATATTTAAGTATTATATATTTCTATATAAATCTAAATATAATGAAAAAAATCAAGCTATATATATACAGTCATACAGATATAGATCCATGTAATAAAACCCACCAACTTTGTAGACAAATTGTCCTACATCAAATTCCAGATAACTTGCTTAATCCACTGTTATTTTTTTGGTCAACATATATAAAAAAACATTTTGTTAACGCAAATAGATTATCGGTTATATATATAGATAACGAACAATGTTGTTGGAAATTGCCGTCGGAACACCCGATGCTTTTTTGTAGTGATCGTTAATTGTATTTGATTTGCGAGACAGAAACACAAAATAAAGATGGTTTTTAATTGATGACAACTCGGTACTGCTTTAGAAATCATCCCAAGAATTAAACTGCTTTGAATTCTCGTATAAGTAGATAACAAAACGTAACCAATCAATGTTCATAGTTATCTGGACGTTTTCCTAGTAGTTGGAAACGAAATATTCGAGTGTTAACTCTACAATTATTCCAACGAAGAAAATTAAACAATGCATCCCATATTAGTTTGATAGGATGACCCGTCAAAATCACGTCCAAATTTATCTTGTATTCACAAAAAAATACTACGTGTTGCTGTGAGAAATCAAATGCGTAGTCGTAGTTTTATGCGTTGTGGTGGAAAATTAAAAGTCAAAAAAGAACAAAGAATAATAATGACGAGAGTGATGATGCAACGGCTTCGAATCGGGAATATAAATTGGATCGAGAGCCGTCGAGGAAGAGATCCAATGGTTAGATTGTCGTCGTCGAAAATCGGAGGGACAAGATTTGTTGACCCTACCCTCGGTCAATTTAATACCTACTTGCTTGTCTTCATGGGCTCGGACCATATTCGTTGACTTGTTCTCTTTCTCAATTTTTAATCCTTCTCCATAAATATCTTATCGATAGATTCTTAATTAGTATGATTGCAAATTAGTTGCGACTTGTGATTGCTATGCATTTGGTGAACACAAATGAGGTTGGAGTGATTGGTATGGTAAAAATAAAACATTGAACGATAAATAAAGATAAAAAACAAAATTAGCTAATTTGATTTTTTTCTTAGAGTATCTTCTGATTTGTTTTTTCTTTCTACAAACACACTCTGCTATTAGTTAAACGAACAAATGTACCATTTTTTTTTTCACGCACAAAACATATTTGTATTAAACTTAATTTGGAATTACATAAACTAGAATCTTTTTACCAAATAATCCGCCGGTTGAAAAGTTTTTTTTTAATACATGATTGAAATTTTTTTTTTTAATAAAATAAAAATTTGATATTTTAGAAGATATCTTGGAACTCTTTCATATATATACCATTTTATCATATAACAAAAATGGTACATACATGCTTATAAATAAAATATTGTAGCGCAAACATTACTTATTTATATTTGTTATTTCTCAGACAAAAAAAAATTATCAGACTTTGTTTGATTTTGGTTAAATGAACTTACTCAAACAGAAGAATGCTATAAATCTTTATTTCATATCAATTATCGAGTTAAAGAAACAAAATATTGTCATGTATATAAGATTCAAATGCAATAGAATATGTTCTACAAGACATTAAATAAGATGATAATGTTTATGAAAATGATAGGTCTCAGTTGTAATATTTTCTAATATATTTTATAACGTATATATCATACGCCAAACAATTTCATATAATAAAAGTAGTTAGTTGTATACTCTTTAATAATACATAATTAAACATGCTAGTCACTAACATGACATGTTAAGAGCTGTGGTTGATGTTTAAATCAAAAATTCATGGACGGCATTAAGAATTAAATCAATTATACTAACTTTAGTCAAGTTAACATTCTGTGTAAGATTAATCATATAAAAATTGAATAGATAAACACCATAATTCTTGTTTTGAATAGACATCTTCTAGAGAAAACAAGTAAGCAGAAAGCTATATTTTTCTTAAATCTAAATATTTAAAATTAAAAACAATTTTGAAGGAAAACGAACATGATGATGATGAGCGTGACAGCAACATATCATCATTATTATGTTATTTCAATCATTTTAATTTTAAAATAAAACTAAAGTTTTAATTTTCCCGCACCAACTCCACCTTTCTTTTTCCCCGTCCAATACAAGCACGACGGCGTTTTAAATTGACCACTTCTACCCCCCATCTTATCCGTCAAACTCAAAATCGCCCCACTAGTTTTGTTTCTTTCAATTGCTAGCTATAATCGGCGGAATAAAGGAATGGCTTCGCAAATAGTTTTACCAAAATTGTGATTAAGCAAAATCGTGATTAAGCAAAATCGTGATTTGTGTTTAACGCTCAGCAAATATTACGATTTTTTTTAAAATTTCACTATTGGTAAATTAAGTTAAATTAAATTATAACTCTTTATAAATTAAGAAGGTGTTATTAGTTTATGTATTTTAACTGATTTGAATATAGATATATGATTTATAAATTTTTATAAATTTTACTGATTTTAAAATCTAATATGTGGATTTTAATTAGATGATGTTATTCGTTTGTGTATTTTAGTTGATTTGTAAATTCTATAAGATTTAGAAATCTTTAGAAATCCGTAGGTTTTCTCTCAAATTTGATTATTTGTATTTATAATTTGGAAATCCTTTCAAATTCATTAAAATTCACTGTAAAATCAAATTCATAAGTAAATCCATAAAATTGAATAACACGTGATTTGAATTAGTATTTTTAAATCATAGAACCAAAAACACAAGATTTGAACATAAATTTTAAAATCATAAAATCAATAACACTGATTTGGTAAATCTATTAAAATACACAAACCAATAACTCTACTAAACATTATTTTAATCATCTCACTGTTTGTAAATTAAATGTTTTTTATTTTAGAAAATATGTCATTCCATTTCCCAATTTTTTGTTTCCAATTATGTACTCCAGCGATATTACTGAAGTATTTCTTAAATATTGCATCATGACCAAAGGTTAAATTTTGACAAAAGTTTAATATGTTTTCTTGATACATGAACAATCAATTTGTATAAAAATCATTAAGGGTGTTATATATAAAAATATAAAGTATGGGGTGAAATTTAATATGACCAAAGTTTAGGGTGTTGAATTTGATGTAATTAAGAGTTTCTGAATTAAAAAAAGGATAAAGGATCCAGATCATCTTCGACCATCTATAAATATGCTTTCTGCATTTTCGGATCGTTGAAAATTTATATCCAACGATTTCAGAAAGTTAAGCTTCATAGATAGATTCTCGAGAGGAACGAACATACTACTTCGATGGCGACCAAAGTGTATATCGTGTATGTAAAATTTCTATTTTTTTTTTGTGTGTGTGAACAATCGTCTGTGTATGTTGATTATCGACCTAAATCGATGGGTTTAGCTGTAAAATCATGCTTCTCTTGACCGACTTGATTTGATTTGAATCAGTGAAATTTTTTGATGGTTTAATTGATTTAGTCTCTGATGATTGTTTAATCTTGACTAGTACTTGCTTTTGCTCTTCAGTGATTGTATTTCTTCCTTTTTTTGCGATTCGTCCTTTAGGGTTTGCGATTGGGATGTCGCTTGCCTTTAATTTGATTTATGATTCTATTTTTGGGATTAAGTAATTGTAAATTGGTTGGTGGGTTTGATCTGGAGTTGACATTTGCAGGTACTACTCTATGTACGGTCATGTGGAGAAATTGGCTGAAGAAATAAGGAAAGGAGCTGCTTCTGTTGAGGGCGTTGAAGCCAAACTATGGCAGGTGAATTGCTTACTTGTTGATGAGCTTTTGCATTGTCGATTTTCACAAGCACAAAGTGACTTTTATGTCTATGTTAAGGGATTTAACAAAGTCCCCTAACACTAGGTTCTGAGTCTAAAAGTAGCTTGGATATCTGGAAGAAAGGATCAGGCATTCTAACATTATTAGCTTCCATTCTTGGGCCATTGCCATTTCCAAGTTTCTTACTTTTGGATTCTTGACTCATGATTTTCCTTTTGCTTTGCAAGTTTTTAGAATCAAAGAGATACTAATTTTGTCTGGCTTGTTTAGTTGGTTTGTGGCACTGTGTTTTCTGCTTCACTCACTTGATTTGGCTATAAGGGCAGGTTTCTTTTTGCACTCTGCTTATCGAGATTTCGGATTTACTTATCTTCTTGCTGCAAATCCTTCACAATAACCTGTCTTGCATTTTTTAGTTTCTGGTTTACACAGCATGTTTGTGTAGCACAAGAATTTCCAAATCACAAATTACCATTAGGCTTAGCTACATATCCATGTTAATCATGATGAATTTGTTGTCCACAGGTACCCGAGACGCTTCCAGAAGAAGCACTCTCTAAGATGAGCGCACCACCAAAGAGCGAATCCCCAATCATCACCCCCAACGAGCTAACTGAAGCTGATGGGTTTGTCTTTGGCTTCCCAACAAGGTTTGGTATGATGGCTGCTCAGTTCAAGGCCTTTTTGGACGCAACTGGTGGACTCTGGAGGACTCAGTCACTCGCCGGTAAACCAGCTGGTATCTTCTACAGCACTGGCTCTCAAGGTGGCGGCCAAGAAACCACCGCGTAAGTTCTCATCAAGAACAAACGCTTCACATCATCTATTACCTCTCTATATATATATATATTGAAAACGTTTTGTGGTAATCTATAGCTTGACGGCCATAACTCAGCTGGTTCACCACGGAATGGTATTTGTCCCAATCGGTTACACATTTGGTGCGGGTATGTTCGAGATGGAGAAGGTGAAAGGTGGAAGCCCGTATGGAGCTGGAACATTTGCAGGAGACGGTTCGAGGCAGCCAACGGAGCTGGAGCTAGAGCAAGCATTTCACCAAGGCAAGTACATTGCCCAAATCACCAAGAAGCTCAAGGGATCTACTGCTTAGAGCTTAAAAGATTACGGTATCAATAAGAAACAAGGACCGGTTTGGTTCTGCATTTTATCATATATTCTTTCTCTTTGGATTTGGGGACTTTTGTGATTTTTCGGGTTTAATTATCTTTAAAAAATTACATATGATTTTACTTTACATCAATAATTCTTGTCTTGGTTTTACGTATAGATATGTATGATTTGTACTTGTGTTGCACTCCAAACAAAAGATGCGTCGTCATTTAGTAAAGTTGTATTTTTGGTTCTTATTGTTTACTTTTGTTAAAGTTTAATTTTTGGTTTAAATTAACTTTTCTTTCTCGTTTTACCAACTAATATTAAATCATTAAGGAAATTTGTGTGAGAAAATGTCAACTGTCCTAAGTGTGTTGCAAATCATTAAGACTTAGCTTCTTATTTGTATTTAACAAATTGTATCCACAAGATTAAAATTAAAACTTTTCTAAAAAATTTACATCAGAAATGTAAACTGTTATATTTTGTAAAATAAATTAAAAGCATAAAACAATAATAAAAAGCGGGAGTATAAAATATAAATTATAGGGAAAATGGTTAAAAACTACTCTATTTTTTTTAATGTGTTCATACTTTTCAGAAATCGTTTTATTCTCCTAAAAACAAAAAAATTTATAAATAAATATAAATTTTTTTTTTTAAATGTTATAACAGAAAATTTTATAAATAAATACCAAACTTTTTTAAAAATGGTATTTTAAAACCCCGTATACCATTTCTGTCAAATGGTTAAACTGTCGTTTTCAATCAGTTAACGGAGGATGATGTGGCATCTACAATTAACATAATTGAATAAAACAAATATTTTTTATTTAACTGAGTGTACTCTAAACCACAAAAACTTAAAATTAACCATTTGAATGAATGTGTTTTTGGGAAGAAACAAAAAACATAGAGAAATTCTGAGATATGCCACTTCGAAACTGCCATTTTACAAAAGTGTCACTGTTTAAAAACTTTTACAAGCGTGCCATTCTTTTTTCCCCATATCCCCATATTATCTTTTGACTCATTTTAACCTAATTTTTTGTATTGATTTCTTCAGATCTTCAGATCTTGTCTCCGATCTCAGATCTCTCCGTCTCCCATCTCAGATCTTTCTGTCTCTGATTTCGCCCTCTCCGAACTCCGTCGCGATCTCCTCTGAGAAAATTCGATAAAGAGTTGTTGATCTGGTGGTGCGTTTGATGAAGAACACGGATCTGAGATTGGATCTGGTGGATTTGGAAAGAAGAAATTTTGTTTAACCCGATTAATGACCCGATTTGTTGAAGATCCGACCTGTGTTAGGTCAAGAATGGTGAAAAATCAACTTCCGGGTAATATCCAGGGAAGATAGAAAAAGAAGAAGGAGGAAGAGAAAGCGCAATCGCGGAAAAAGAAGAATCGGAAACGCTGTTGAATAGTTTTATAAAACTTACAAAATCTTATAAATACAGTTTTATAAACCAGTTTATAAAACCTTTTAAAAACCTTATAAAAGCCTTACAATTTATTTTAAGTTTCAAACACTTATTGTAATGTTTTATAAATCGCTTATAAAACCTTTTAAACACCTTCTAAAACTTACAAAAATTTATAAATACAGTTTTATAAAACCTTTTAAAAACCTTATAAAGCTTTATAAATACATTTTATAAGGCTTATAAAAACCATATAAAACCTTATAAATACCTTATAAAAACCTTATAAAGTACTTATAAAACCTTATAAAACCTTTATAAGAACATCTTCAAGAGACACCTCAAATTTGAGGTTTACCAAACCTCAAATTTGAGGTCTAAGGGTGTTGTCTTCCAATTGTAAAACCTCAAATTTAACCTTAAAAAAGAAAATTTTGCATTTTAGTCCTTCCTATTAATCAAAATTAATAAAGATCATATAACTTTTATAAAGAGCTATACATCCATTAAATAATACAAATAACATTAATTGATAAACCTTTACATTAAAATATAAAATTAGATATAACTAATAATAAAACACCCAGAATAAACTATATATTACAAATAAAATACTAAATTACTCAATAAAATTATTTCCGTAATGCTCTCAAATATGATCAATCAATGCATTTTGAAGTGATAAATGAGCCTTTTTATTATTTAATTTTATATGTAGAAATTAAATTTATAAAATATATGTAAATTATTTATGAGACATAAACTTGTAAAGATTAAAATGATAAAAAAATAAATTAATAAGATTATTTTAAAGATATATGTAATTGTAGGGACTAAAATGCAAGAAAAAGATGAAACCTCAAATTTTGAGGTTTTGAATAGTGAAACCTCAAATTTGAGGTTTCACTATTTAAAACTTCAAAATTTGAGGTTTTGAAGTTACTCTTGGAGAACCAAAAACCTCAAAAATGAAGTTTTGAGGTGTCTCTTGGAGATGCTCTAAGGTACTTATAAAAACCTTATAAAAATTATAAAAATCTTATAAATACCTTATAAAAATCTTATAAATACCTTGATATTTAAAAACTTTTTAAATATCTTATAAACCTTTTAAATATCTTATAAAACATTTTAAATAGATTATAAAACCTTTTAAATACTTTATAAAACCTTTTAAATACCTTGTAAAACTGTTTAAAATATTATAAAACTGTTTAAAAATATTATAAAATATTATAAAGCATTATAATACCTTATTATTTTTTATGATGCTTGACTTTGTTGTTTACATAGTCTGATCAATTCTTACACGAATACTTTTGTTCTTGTTTTGTCTCTAATGATGCATAAACTTCTGAGAGCACTTTGAGTGTTTGCAGGAGGAATCTTTTAAATACCTTTTAAGTACCTTATAAAACCTTTTAAATACCTTTTAAATACCTTTTAAATACCTTATATTTTTTTTTAAATACCTTATAAAACCTTTTAAATAGATTATAAAGCACTTTTGTAAACAGATACAGAGATCAACCGTCTCCAGTTTTAGAAGATGTCTATCTAACAGAGATTCTAACATCATAATTAGGTTATAAAATATTTTAATTATGTTTTAAAACTTACAAAATAATTTAATTACAAAACTGTAAGGCAAAAATAATGATAAAAAATAAGAACGTGATTTGATAAAATTAAAAGAAAAAAGTAGAAGAAGAAGAACATTCAACAACAAAATTAACCCAAATTGAAATCAATCCCAAATTGACAAATTGAAATATACCATAAATACAACCCAGATTTATTACTACATTCAACCAAATTGAATAAAAAATTCTAGATCTGTAACCTAGATCGAATAAAAAACTCTAGATTTGTAACCCAAATTGAGTCAAAAACTCAGATCTGTAACAAAAAAAAAAAAAACCAGATTTGCGAGAATAAATAACAAGATCTATGACAAAAAATGACGAAATCGGATATAGAACTAGATCTAAGAGAGAGAGGGAGAGAGAGAGAGAGAGAGAGAGGGAGAGGGAGAGGGATAGGGAGGGAGAGATTTTTTCCAGGGGCAAGATTGACTTTCTGTTAATAAACAGTTTTGATGAACTAATATTAAAATTATAATGTAATATTTCTTTTAATATTTGTAGAATTTTTTTTTTTAGTCATTTTCCATAAATTATAACCGAAGCAAAGAAAATATAAAATTCAACATTGGTTCTCACGTTAACATTTGCTAACACTCACAAATGCTGCGTTTACGGGTGGTAGCTGTTGTTAGCTTTTAACAACAATTATGGAAAGCACTTCATACCGCTTTATGCCGCTCCAAATCCCTCAAAATCAAAAGTTTTTTTCATCGAGCGTTTGTAATAGCGGGTGAATAATAATAAAAAAAACTGTAAAAAAAAATCGAATTTATTTAAAGCCAAGATATATAATAACTTCAACAAAAAAAAAATTATAATCACAAAAGTATTTAAATTTTCTAATATTCACTAACCACGTATCGTAATTTTAGATTTATAAAACAATTTATAAGATTCATAAACTAAAATTCTCTCAATAAATTTTCCTCCGATCCCTAAAAAAATAATATATATATATATATAACCACTTAAATTCTCTAAATCTAACTTTAATCTCCACAAAAAAAAATAATATTCTCCACTAAAATCACTATTTTCATCCAAATTAAAAAAAATTAAGAAATGAACTTAAGTATTATACACATTTTTTTATGATAACATTCAGTAGTTACCTATCAATTTTTTCTTCCGTTTTAGTTCTAAATCTAAGGCTTATATTCCATATTTTCTTATATAACATTCTACTAACATTTGATTGAAATTTTATATGTATATTTATGAATAATCATTTAGTAATTTATTTATAGTTTTTTTTATATTTAATCATATTGAATTTATTATTATTATAATAATAATATGATTTTTATATTTTTTATAACTAAACATTGTTTTTTAATGTTAATTTCTGATTAATCGCTACCATATCCGCTATCAACTAGTTATAAATATTCCGCAAACACAATCGTTTTTAACTGCTAAATCAGTCGTATAAATCGTTTAATAACACTTGAACTGTAAACATCCGTTCCCACAAATTCTCGTATCCGCAGTCGTACTTGCTGCATTTAAATTAGTCATGCCGTAAAGAAAGATGCAAAGTGAGACCAATATTTATCGTGGCCCAGTAGAGTCCCATTACTAGCAAATGTGGCCCAAACAAAAAAATCAATGCTGGATTGTGTAGTGTAGAAACTAGAAATATATAAAACAAAAAAAAAAGATATTCTTATTGTTGGGTCTCCTTCTAAAATTCTAACACGAAATCAAGGCTGCTTTTCAATCTGGTGAAAACTTGAAATGGTTTCGAGTGCTAAAAATTATACCGGAGAATTGAAAATAAAAGATGTTTTTTTTCAATTTGTCATAAATTTTTATTTCAAAATTTTCATCTATATCTAAACTATTTTTTATAGTATAAATAATCAATTTAAAAAAAAAAATTTGTCAAACACGTGAAAAATAAAAGAATAAATTTTTTTGTCAAAGGTGCGATTGTTGTTTGGTAATCGATAGATTAGATTTTGGATTTATAAATTTCGTTCTGTTTTGTTTAGAATACACCTTCTGCATTTTATACATGTTCTAGAACGTTCATAATATGTAATCTACGCACTATACATATTCTACAAAGTGTAGAATACATTTACGCTCTACGAAATTTAGAAGATAATTTTAGAATAGATCGTCTGCACTTTGCTCTATGTTCTACAAAAGTTAGAATATGTTGTCTAACATTTGTTAACAAAAATTTAGAATAAATCGTCTACAAAAGTTAGTTCTACAAAAATTAGTTCTACTAATTGCAGAATACATATTCTTCTGTTTGCTCTATGTTCTACTAAAAGCGGAATACATATTCTTCTATTTGCTCTATGTTCTTCAAAGTTTAGAAAAGCAATTCTAAATTAATTCAAAATTCCGAAAATTAAGAAAACTAAATATTCAAAATCTTCAAACTGAATCCAGTAGTTTAGGAAATCGACTATATTGTTAGACTACATTCTACTTCAGAATTCGTATTCTGCTTTTTTGAGAATTCAGTAAAATTGTCGATATCGTTTTCTACATATCTAGTTTTTTTGTGACGATTTTTCTTTGTTTTCTTGTGTTTAGCAACTTAATATGATGCAGATCTACGTAATTTATGGTGTATGGAGATCGTTTGAGAAGGAGTGGAGATTTATGGTTGATGAAAAAAAACGTGCGAGATTAATTACTTTGCAATCCACTACAACTCTTGAATATCTTATGTTTACAATCGGTTTATGTTTTCACACAATTAGTTCCCAATTCAGTTCGATTTATAATTAATGATTATTACCTTAAATTTCAAATATTTCAAATAATTATATTTTCTTCTACTTCATCACATGAACATTTCGATAAATCATGAGGAAATGGCTTAATAATTTTTAAAAGTATCACCAAATACAAATGAATATGAATTTGCAACTTTGCTCGTTCTAAACCATTTTCGAGTTAAAAATATACAATCAAATAAGCCAAATGTGTTTTAGGAAGAGGATAACCGGATTCCGATTTTATTCTGGTTTAATTATGATTTCAAAGAAGATTGGAAAACTAGGAATATTAATTCGGTTTAATTATTTTTTTAAGGAAGCTTATTATCCTCAACAAAAGCATTATCGTTTAAGGAAAATCTGAAATTTTTTGAATTGAAATATATTTATTTAAAAATACAATTTTCCAATTATGAAAATTAGGAGCATAATAGGACTTAATTTATTACAAAGGTTTAGATTAAAAAAACAATAACAAAGATATATATGGACAAACTTAAAAAAAAAATATCCTTTATTTCCAATTTTCCCAAATTATATTATACATTTACTATTTTGGAAGGTCACTCATACGGACATTACTAACTCCTAGTTATGTTGATTACATGCTATAAAACTTAATTAGACGTTAAATAATCAGGCTTATATATATAAGTCATCTTATGAAATCATTGCTAGGTTGTAATTTGTTATCTATTCTTTATTGGGTCTCATTTTTCCTTATTACAAGTTAGAACAGCGTAATTTCACTTGCAACAATCTCTCACAATAACATTGATTTGTATTAAATGACAAACCAATTAGAATCACTAATTTTCATTGGATGCTCATGATGTTGAATAGTAAATATCGTTTGGTTAGAAAAAATCCAATCCAACTCCAAACTTGAATATATTATTTTGTAGCATTATTGACTGTGTGCATCATATAATAATGAAAAAAAAATATTTAAGGTCATTTTCAACAATGTAAGAACATTGTCGCCTGATGCCAAGACAATTATCATTTGAAAACTGGGATTATCTCGGCGAAACCCATATTTTATAATGTTAATCCCTTGATTAAAGCTCGTATTACGAACTTGTGAGTATTTGTTATTGGGTCAAATGTTGTTTGGGTTCAAACCCATTCAAAATTTACAAAAAATAAAAGAAAGAAGATTTGTTGGGCTAGGTCTTGGCCTATATACTTGCCCAACAATATTTCTTTGAATCGTGATAGCGGTAAAGTTCAGGCGAGACATAAGTGAAGTCGGAGGAGGATCGCCGGTGAAAGTGATGAGAGAAACGGCCGACGGTAAAGCCGATGGCTCAACGATCCACTATCGGAGAAGGACTCGAAGAAATTTTTTTTTTTTTGGATTATCGGATCTGATCCAAATGACAAAAGTGGAGAATTGTGAGTATTTTCATTGGGTCAATCATTGGGTCAAGTGTTGTTTGGACTCAAGCCCATTCAAGTTTTACAAGAAATAAAAGAAGAAGATTTGTTGGACTAGGTCTTGGCCCATATACTTACAATAAGGTATATATATATTCTTCTAAGGGTTCGAAAGAAAGTGACGCAACAGAGAAGTAAAAACGTGAAGGAGAAGAAGAGAAACCAAGAGTTAGAGCTATGGTAAAGGGGCTTTAGGGTTTCGGTATTCTTCAAGCTTGAGTCTTCATCTTCTGCGTTGTGTTGTCACGTTCACGTTATAGAGCTAAGGTATTTAGCTGCTAGTCTTTCTTCTTGTTGTACCTGCAAAAGAGAAAAAGAGTTACGTGAGGTTAAACATGAGACAAAAAGAGATCATTCTTGTAAACATTTGATTATTCTAGTGGATCATTGAGAGGACAGTCTCTCCCTAGACGTACCGAAAGGGAACTGGGTGAACAAATTTCTTGTATTTAATTGAATCTACAACAAAACAAAAGTAATAAGGTTAATTGGTCATAGTTAGCTTAACATAAAACTTGAAGGAGGGTATTCCTGGTGTTGAAGATCCTAGATACAAGGTAAAACTTGTAGCTAAATGATTTACACAGGTTGAAGAAGTAGATTACAACGAGATATTATCTCCTGTTGTTAAGCATGTTTCAATCAGAATCATGTTATCAGTTGTGGTGAATTTCGATTTGGAATTGGAGCAACTAGATGTAAAGACTGCTTTCTTACATGGTATACTCGATGAGGTCATCTACATGAGTCAGCCTGAAGGATTCATAGAGAAGGGAAATGAAGACAAGGTTTGGTGTCTTAAGAAGTCTCTTTATGGTTTAAAACAGTCTCCTAGGTTATGGAACTAGAAGTTTGATGAATTTATGAAGTCACAGGGGTTTCATAGGAGTTCTAAGGATCCGTGTGTTTACACTAAGGGATCAAGTATTGATGATATGATTTATCTCTTACTGTATGTTGATGACATGCTTGTTACAGCAAAAGACATGCAAAAGATAAAGGTCTTAAAGGCAAGCTTAAAGACAATATTTGAGATGAAGGATCTAGGACCAGCAACTAGAATCCTTGGTATGGATATCATCAAGGATATGAAGAAGGGTACTTTAAAGTTATCACAGGAAAGATATCTTAAACATGTGTTGAGAACTTTTAACATGGAGGATTGCAAGGCTGTTGTAACTCCATGTAAATTGCAGTTCAAGCTTACGAGTTGAACATAGGAAGAGTTGATAACAGAGGCAAGATTGATGGATTCAATTCCCTATGCTGGTGTAGTGAGAAACCTAATGTATCCTATGATTGGCTCAAGGCCTGATCTAGCCTTTGCCATAGGTTTGGTCAGCAGATACATGGCGAATTCAGGAAGAAGTCATTGGTCTGCGGTTAAGTGGATTCTAAGGTACTTAAAGGGAGCTACAAAAGTCTTTCTCACATTCACAAAATCATAAAAATTTGAGATCGAAGGATTTTGTGACTCAGATTATGCCACAGACCTTGACAAGAGAAGGTCGATTTTTGGCTATGTTTTTAAGGTTGGTGGAAATACTGTGAGTTGGAGATCCTGTCTACAGCAGGTGGTAGCTCTCTCAACCACAGAAGCTGCATACATGGGAATCACAGAGGCTGCTAAGGAAGGTATTTGGCTTAAGGGATTATGCGGTGAATTGGATTTTAAACAAGATTATTTTAAACTCAATTGTGATTCACAAAGTACTATATGTCTAGCAAAGAACAGTGCGCATCATGACAGGACCAAACACATTGATACTAAATATCATTTCATCAGAGATGTAGTTGGGGATGGTTCGGTAAAGGTTCTAAAAATTCATACATCCCTAAATCCAGCTGATATATTGACTAAGTGTTTACCTGGCAATAGCTTTGAGAGATGCCTTGTGACACTTGGTGTCATACACTGATTTGAGACAGTAGAAGCGTGAGGTGACTTGGTGGATTGTTCATCTCGCAACAAAAGGAGAAAACAATAAGTTAGCAAGAAGGTTTGTTGCTTTCAAAAGGAGGAATCGACAAAGCAGTTTCAGATGGTAAAATTTGGAAATCAAAGAGAATAATCAAGTGGTCAAATCTGAAAATTTGAAGCATCAGAAATTTTTAGGGGTTAACCTGATATTCAAATATGTTTGAGTTGAAATCAGAGGCATCTTCAAGTGCTGCTACAGGCAAAGAGAAGAAGATGAGGGTTTCACAAATGATTGTAATCGCAGATGATGAAACCAAGAGAGCATCATTGAAAGAGAAAGCTCTTGAGAGGTTTCGGGTTACCTGGATATGCAGTTGGGTTGGCGCCGGTTAAGATGACAGTTATAACACCGGTGGTGAAGTCGGAGACAATCACATCTCACTATCGGAGAGGCGAAAAGATCGAGAATAAGTCGAAGATTCTTGTTGGGATCAGATTCCACCTCTTGAGAATCAACGATTGAAAAATGGCTAAGTATGAAAGAGCATTAGCAACTGGATCCCTAACTGTGGTTCAGGGTACCCCTAACTGCGACAAAGAAGTTGGTTCGGGTGTTCCCTAACCGTGACAAAAGGAGTTGGTTCGGGTGCCCCTTAACCGTGACAGAAGGAGTTGGTTCGGGTGCTCCCTAACCGTAACAGAACGAGTTGGTTCGGGTGTCCTTTAACCGTGACAGAAGGAGTTGATTCAGGTGTCCCCTAATCGTGACAAGATGAGTTGGTTCGGATGCCCCCTAACCGTGACAAGGTGAGTTGGTTTGGGTGCCCCCTAACTGCGACAGAGTGAGTTGGATCGGGTCCCCCTAACCATGAAAGGAGGAGTTGGTTTGGGTACCCCTAACCGCAATATAGTGAGTTGGATCGGGTATCCCCTAACCGCGACAGAGTGAGTTGGATCGGATCCCCCTAACCATGAAAGGAGGAGTTGGTTTGGGTGCCTCCTAACCATGAAAGGAGTGAGTTGGATTGGGTGTCCCTAACCGCGACAGAGTGAGTTGGATCGGGTCCCCCTAACCATGAAAGGAAGAGTTGGTTCAGGTGCCCCCTAACCATGAAAGGAGGAGTTGGTTCGGATGTCCCCTAACCGCGACAGAGTGAGTTGGATCGGGTCCCCCTAACCATGAAAGAGGAGTTGGTTCGGGTACCACTAACTGCGACAGAGTGAGTTGGATCGGGTCCCCCTAACCATGAAAGGAGAAGTTGGTTTGGGTACCCCCAACTGCGACAAAGTGAGTTGGTTTGGGTACCTCTAACCATGAAAAGAGGAGTTGGTTCGGGTGCCCCCTAACCGTGAAAGGAGGAGTTGGTTCGGGTGCCCCCTGACCGTGGCAAGAGGAGTTGGTTCGGGTGCCCCCTAATCGTGACAAGGTGAGTTGGTTCGGGTGCCGTGACCTCGATCGAAGATAGGGCGGATCAGGGTCAGAGACAAAGACAACCATTGACACCCGAACCGTGATACAAAGTAAACCCGAGCCGTGAACCATGGTGTCGCCCGAACCGTAAAACATGGTGTCACCCGAGCCGTGAACCATGGTGTCGCCCGAGCCATGAACCATGGTGTCACCCGAGCCGTGAACCATGGTGTCACCCGAGCCGTGAACCATGGTGTCACCCGAGCCGTGAACCATAGTGTCGTCCAAGCCGTGAACCATGGTGTCGGCTGAGCCGTGAACCATGGTGTCGCTCGAGCCGTGAACCATGGTGTCATCCGAGCCGTGAACCATGGTGTCGCTCGAGCCGTGAACCATGGTGTCACCCGATCCCTAACCATGGTTTCACCCGAGCCGTGAACCATGGTGTTATCCAAGCCGTGAACCATGGTGTCATCCGAGCCGTGAACCATGGTGTCGCCCGAGCCGTGAACCATGGTGTCACCCAAGCCGTGAACCATGGTGTCACCCGAGCCGTGAACCATGGTGTCACCCGAGCCGTAAACCATGGTGTCGCCCGAGCCGTGAACCATGGTGTCGCCCGAGCCGTGAACCATGGTGTCACCCAAGCCGTGAACCATGGTGTCACCCGAGTCGTGAACCATGGTGTCACCCGAATCGTGAACCATGGTGTCGCCCGAGCCGTGAACCATGGTGTCACCCGAGCCGTGAACCATGGTGTCACCCGAGCCGTGAACCATAGTGTCATCCGAGCCATGAACCATGGTGTCATCCGAGCCGTGAACCATGGTGTCGCTCGAGCCGTGAACCATGGTGTCACCCGATCCCTAACCATGGTTTCACCCGAGCCGTGAACCATGGTGTCACCCGAGCCGTGAACCATGGTGTCATCCGAGCCGTGAACCATGGTGTCGCTCGAGCCAATGTTCAACGACAGGAGGTTGGGCCGAGACAACGAGCCCACGGATTCAAGCCCACAAAAGAGATATGACAAGGTTAAAGCCCATGAATCAAAGTCCATGGCGGTGGCAGGCTTTGCTAAAAGGAAATCCTGAGGAATTAGAAAATCTTCCTTATCTATTTAGACGTTAACTTAGCCGACTTAAAATTGTATATATACTCATGTAAACCCTCTGAAAAGGGGGTCTGCAATTTTACCTAGCAAAACTCTGTACTTTTGTTCTCACACAAAAAACTTTCTAAGCAGCTTAATAAATCACCATCTTTGGATCTCTGCTTGCGTTTTTAGTGGTTTTTATTCAGGAATTTCATCCCTCTTAACAAACCTTCGACAAATTCAATTGGCGTGAATTTACACCCCCACAATTCTCGTATCTGACCAAATCAACCGATGGTGAAGAACTGAGATCGGAGTGTGGATGGCGTTGGTTGAAACGACGGCAACAGATTGTCGATGGTAAAGTCGAAAGCTGTCATGGTAGCTGAAAAGTCAGGGATTAATGATGAGTCTTTTGCAGCCTTTGAATCGTGATGGCGGTATGGTTCCGGCGAGCCATAGGTGAAGTCGAAGGAGGATCGCCCGTGAAGGTGATGAGAGAAATGGCCGACGGTAAAGCCGATGGCTCAACGATCCACTATCGGAGAAGGACTCGAAGAAATTTTTTTGTTTTTGGGATTATCGGATCTGATCCAAATGACAAAAGTGGAGAATTGTGAGTATTTTCATTGGGTCAAGTGTTGTTTGGACTCAAGCCCATTCAAGTTTTACAAGAAATAAAAGAAGAAGATTTGTTGGACTAGGTCTTGGCCCATATACTTACAATAAGGTATATATATATATTCTTCTAAGGGTTCGAAAGAAAGTGACGCAGCAGAGAAGTAATAACGTGAAGGAGAAGAAGAGAAACCAAGAGTTAGAGCTACGGTAAAGGGGCTTTAGGGTTTCGGTATTCTTCAAGCTTGAGTCTTCATCTTCTGCGTTGTGTTGTCACGTTCACGTTATAGAGCTAAGGTATTTAGCTGCTAGTCTTTCTTCTTGTTGTACTTGCAAAAGAGAAAAAGAGATATGTGAGGTTAAACGTGAGACAAAGAGAGATCATTCTTGTAAACACTTGATTGTTCTAGTGGATAATTGAGATGACAATCTCTCCCAGACGTACCGAAAGGAAACTGAAGAAACAAATTTTTTGTGTTTAATTGAATCAACAACAAAACAAATGTACTAAGGTTAATTGGTCATAACTAGCTTAACATAAAACGAGTTCAGATTAAGGTTGAATCGATATTAAAACCTCATAGAACTTAAGAGTATTTATAAACTGTATTAACATGTAACCAGGCGAAAAAAAACTAAGAGTGGTCTGGTACCAAACACTATTCACAAACTATATATATTATAAATATATATACTTTAAAATGTTAAATTCTTTACTTTTTTTCTTTCATTATCAACCGGAATATCCTAAAAGAATATTTAGAATTAGTTTAATTTAAATCATAATTAAGGTTTCCTCTAAGCTTGAGCATCATGGATTCGAATATCCCCAGACCGAGGATTACTGAAGGATTTTTTAGAGGATAGTGTAGCATAGATACTTTAAAATGTTCAATTCTTTAGAGGATACTATTTTGTCTAATAAAAGTATTGAACAAATTGACTGAAACCTAAAGAGATGTTCCCATAAATAATTTAGCCAATATTAATTATAACACATCCAACAATCCATGAAAGGAACATTCTTACTAAGCATGAATAGACATATATAATTCTAAATAAAATAAGACATATAATAACAAAGTTTCATTCATTTGTTGCATGAACGAGTGGCAACAGTATGTTAGGTAGAAGTTTTTTCATGTGCATGACCCGAAAAAGAAGTATCATGTCGTTTGATGAATCATGAAAGTATCTACTAAGATATACTCTCTCCGTTTTATATTATATGTAATTTAAATTTTTTTCACGAATATTAATAAAATAATTAAATTTTTTGTTTTATCTTTTATTAATAAATTATATAATGTGTTCACCCATTTAATAAGCTGAAAGATCATGGACAAAACTAGATATTTTATTAAAAATCTACATTAAAAATATATAATGATATTTATAATAAAATAAAAATAAAATTTTAAAACGACACTTAATATAAAATGAAAGAAGTATTTTTTAGTGAAGATGTCATTTCTTATATTTTTTCTTTTATTTTTAGTGAAGATGCCATTTCTAATAAATTCAACGAAGATAAATTGTGTGTACCAGATTGGAATCCATATTTAGCCACGATCAATATGTTAAACCACCACACCACAATATGCTATGTAATACTTTTCAATCTGTTAATATTTATGCAAAAATAAAAATTGATGGTCGGCACATCAATTTAACTATCTAAACCTTTTAAGAAAACTTCAAATCCACTTTGTCGTATTAAACAATATTGGCAACAAAAGTACTGAACAATATTGGCAACAAAAGTACTGAATAAATTCAATTAAAAATTTATTAGTTTGCACTCGCATAATTTGTTAGCTTCTCTTTGTTGCTTTCCGAGCCACTGTTAGATTTTTTTTTTTCTTTTTTTTTTTTCACTGTTAGATTTTCACATTCAATCTCTTATAAACGGATTTAAAAAAATATATATATATATGCAAAATCTCATGTTGTTGGTCGTGGACTAACCAATTTGATTAGGAAATTAAATACAAATTACGACAGAAAAGAAGACGTATATTATGATAATATTGGCATTAGTGGTCACAAGACACACAAACATTGCATAGTGTTATGTTTGTGGTTTGTGTGTCACTGTGTGTATATAAATATACTAATATATATATGTACATGTATCTTCCACTGTCCAAATTAAAGACAGCCCATGATGAGCATGTTTGTCGCCATACTATTCTGATTAATAATATCATACTTATCATGTTATTGTCCTGATGTGGCATACAAACACTTAAATTAAAGCACATATACTACTTTTCTTTTTCTGTTTCTAATTTTTAAAGTTTTTTTCTTTCAATATTGGACCACAACTGGTCAATCTATTAGTCTAATACCTAATATTTGCAGGGAGTGAAATTCGATCCTAGATATAATGGTATTTGCTTTCAGTAAATTTATAACTGCCACTAAACTAAAATAACTTCACAATGTTTAATTTTATTATTGATAATAACCATATATTTTTTATTTTTTTGTCATTTTGATGTTAACGGTGATTCACTAAATAGTAGTGTTCTAAAATATGACTTGTACGGTCGTATATACTATGTACAGTAAAATCTCTATAAATTAATACTCTATAAATTAATAATTATTATAATTTAATAAAATTTCTCGATCTCAAGTTGGGCTAATATAAAAAATAGCAAAATTCGATATTTTTTTTGAAGCTCCAATGTAAAAGATGGTCCCAATAATAGCTTAAATTAATAATTATAAATTATATATATATATATATATATATTTCTTAGAAAATATAGTAAAATATGATTATAGTGTTGTATGCTTATATTTAAAGTTGAAATTTCGTTGGAACTAATCTCTAATTTTCCTTACAACATCAAATTTTTTTGGTGTTATCATCTAGATCTCCTTCCAAAAATTGTAAAGAGTTCTAAACGTGATAATTGTTTTATTATGCGTAAATATTTTGGATAGTGTTATCTCGTTTTCAACATCATCAACGTAAATTTTTCAAAACTCTGATATTTTAGTATGTAGCATTTTTATCCGGATAGTCTAGTGCGCTATTAACGTCCATTCTATTACGATAACCAAAATTATCAACATAATGTAGAATAAAATGAATATGTAAACAATAAAGTATACAAAATTTTAAATAAATAAAATTTTTAAAAAAATTGTACGAATTTTAAAGTAAACTACTTATTCTATATAAAAAATATTTTACAAAAATCATGAACTAAAAATCTCTCTATAAATTAATAAATATTAATTTATCGATTAATTAATAACTCTATAAATGAATAAATTTTCAAAATTACAACATTATTAATTTATAGAAGTTATACAGTGATTAGCCGAACTGTCTTTAACTTATACAGTATATTTATACGTTAGAAGCTAATACGGTCGTATATACAATGTATATACGGTTTCATATATACGACAACTAATTTTTTATTTTTTTGAGTTTCCAAATAACAAAACTACGTAGTTATACTTAACAAACATTAACCCTAAAAAAATAACTATGTGACAAGTCGTTTACCATTTCTAAATATTATCTGTGTCGTCGTCCTATCTCCCGGCTCTCCCGGCTATCCTGCATGTGGATTAGAGTTTTAGTTGTTTGGTTTTTCATTTCATTAGAGAATTTGATACATTTCTTTTTGTTATATTACTTGAGTCTTGAAATTATTATGTCTTTTGAGTTTTGACTATTTAATTAAGATTTTTTTTTAAAACCATCATTTCAATGCTTATTAATTATTTGAAATTTTTTGTTTGGTATTCATGAATTTATAAATTTATATATGCACTTTTACTATAACATTATGTTTATATATGCATATATTGGCATATTTTGATATTTATATATTTTTTACCTAAAAATTCACCATATAATTTCGTATATACATATATATGCTATACGGTTTTTTATCGCACGTCTAGTGTATAATATATTTTAGAACACTGTTCATAGACAAAAATATATTTTTAGAAAAGCAGATTGGTAATTTTTTTTTTTAAAGCAAATTGTAAAAGTACTTTGTTATACAATATATCGTGTCATTGTCATTGATGTGAGAAACAAAAATGACATTAATTCAAATTTGTTTCTAACAAAACATAGTGCTTATTATATCAAACAAAGTTATTCGAAACTGGATTAAAAAATAATAATAATAATTTGGAATCGGAGATTCAATCTATCTCCTCCATCGCCGCCGCCACCACCACCTCCTCTGTCTTCCTCGTTTATTATATATCATTTCCATTGGATATTATTACTATTTTTTTTTATAGAAGATTGTTCGAAAAAATTTCAATTAGAAGTTTGAAATGGAGAAAACATCATACACTGTCGTTTACTTCTACAGTACTACTGGGCCAAGATATCGAGCCTACACGAGCTACAATGTAAGCCCAGAAAGGGAGCAAAGCTTTGATGAACCACACGTGCGGTGATACCTTGTGGGGCCGGTCAAAAGTCAACAAAATCTTAGCCACACGTGTTAGTATATTTGAGGGATGGCCACGTGACAAATCCAGCAAATAACCGACACTCGAGTTGAATTTTTTTTTTTTTTTTTTAATTTAATTTTGTATACCAAAATCATTGAAGTTATTGATTGTCATTCTCTTTGTCCCCCAAGAAAATGATTTGTGAACAATTTTGGTTTATATATTTTGTTAAATTTGTAGTGACATCAAAATGTTTGCAATACTATTTTTCCGATGTTATCATTCTCCTCAAATTTATCTTCGCGGATTTGTTAGTATAGTGGGAGATGCCGAAAATCGACATTTATGATATATTTACGGGAGATATTGCTCTGTTGATGAAAAATTTAACGTTGTAGCCAAATTTTTATCACAGAGTTGAGCATTCACGCAAAGTATGCAATAGAACTGAATATTTTTACTAATTAGAAAATAATTGGATATTACACATTAGTAAACAAATTAGTTTCTTAGTTTTCCATAATTGTGATTAGTTTAATTTGATGCATGGATAATGCAACAGAAACATCGATGCCGCTAATTTTATTATTGAGTCTTTGAGAATTTGGTAAAGTAGTTATATTAATTTTTGGGAATTTCAAAAATACCTTTTTATTATGCCTTTTTAAAAAAATAATGTTTGTTGTTGTTTATTTTTAAAATATCACTTTTATAAAAAAATTATACAATTTTATAAGATATTTTATAAAAATGTAAAATTTTTTATACATTCGTAATAAAGTAGTTATGATAATAAAAAAATATTTTATAAACATTTATAAGTATGTTTATAAACATTTAAATTATTTTTTTAAAATAATTACTATAATAATTTTGGAAAGTTGCCCATTTACTATAACAACTCTTTTGTAGATGCTTTTAGTCTTTTACTGACAAAAGTATTTATAATCATTTAAAAAAATAAAATAAAATAATAAAAATAATAAAAGTTAATAATAATAAAAAATTTAATAAATATTCAAAATCTATTTTTTATTTTCATAATAAAAATGCATTTGCGATCGGTGTTTACAAATGACGTTTGCAATCGGCGTTTGCGACCAGCGTTTGTGACATGCATTTGCGATCGACGTTTGTCACAAGTGATAAGTCTACTAATGTATTATAAATCTGTCATCACTAAAAATGTATCTACTATCATATGCAAATTGTGCGTAAGTCTATCGTCAATGAAAATAAATCTACCACTCAACTTTAATCTACCGCCAAACACATTAAATCTACCATAATTACATATCCAATTCAAGGGTGATAATTTTACCACCATTAACAATAAATCTATCACAGCTCAATTAATCTACCACCAGACAAAATAAATCTATCAATCGATAATAAATCTACGAGATAAGTCTACCATTCGACCAGTAAATCTATCATCCAAAAACAAATCTACCACCTTTGGTCTTAAATCTACCAATTTTAAAAAAAATCTACCACTCCAAAACATCTCTACCACATGGAAAATATAAGTCTACAAAATAAGTCTATCGTTCTCATATTAAATCTTCCGTTCCTCTAAAAAACCCAATCCTTAAATAAGTCTACCAATCCTTAAATAAATCTACCGTCACTAGACCGATAGACTTATTTGTTTTGGCGCGCATTTGTTTGTCTACGTTTCAAAAAAAAGTAATGGCATTTTTGTAAATACGTTTTTTGTCAACAAAGTAAATAAGGGTAAAAAAAGTACCCTGGATTGTTATAGTAATTTTGAAAGTTTTGCATCTTTTATGTCTACATGAGACTTTTCAAGATTGTTATAGTTAATCTCTTTATTTTTAATGTTAAATCATAACTTATAAATATTTTTAAAATTTTAAAAACTTTTAAGAGATTTATAAAAAATCTTATAAAATTATATAAAATAGTATTTTTAAAAATGTTTTCAAACACAAAAGAGACATTTTTCAAAATTTCTCTTAATTTATTTTCCAATACCAAAAATATAAAAGATAGAAAGAAAAAGTCTCAACTCTACAAATCAATGCAAAACTAAATAAAAGTTTTGAGTATAAACAACAATTTATGATAAATCTCAAGATTTTAATTCTAAACCCACAATTCTAAATAGAATATCAAAATATTGAAAATAAATAAATAGTTATCTTAATTGAGAACATATAGAAGTCAGAAAATTAGATATAAGAACAAAAAAAAACAATCGATAAAAGTCTAGAAAAGGACTTCCCCAGTTGAGACAATGTCCTTGTATAACCTTCCATATGATATTCCAAGAAGAAAGCCAACCATGAGTAAATTACATATATTCTCAGTAAGAACTTTGTACTACATTGCATAAAATATTTTACAAAATTAGATGATAAATTTTTTATGGAGATCTTGGATTATGTTAGAATAATACAACAATGGTTTCTAAAGGCTAATTATAATTTCCTTTGAAAACAATAAAAGAATCGGTTTAATCACTCTATGTATTTGTCAGTTTGTACTTGGAGTAATTTCTAACTAAAACATCTCTTTTCTCTGAGTAATGTCAGAAGCCATTGTGAGTATTGTCTGTTTTTCGTAGCACAGATATAAACATTACAATCTGGAAGAAGAAAAAATTGTTAAATAACATTTTTTTTTAGTTTTGAATTGTTTTCTTTACTTAAAAGTGAGTCTGTTAAATGTAAAGAACAATTTCAGGCCAGTTTGTGGTCTCTGATGGTCACACAGGGAACAATTGTTCTCACAACTTGGCAAAATTTCGTCATATTATTTATTGCTACTTCCGAGATACTATTAGAATGCATTATGTATGATACTTCTGACGTTAATGCGGTATAAATACATAAAATACTTGCTCGAGTTATATAATAGTATATGCAAAAAGAAGCTATATATGCGTTGATATGTTAATAATTAGTAATTTTAACCCTAGCTAATTGCAAGAACGGTAAAAAAAAAAATTGGATAAAAAAGCTGGAGAAACTTAAAAGAGACACTTAAACTGCTTATGTACAGTACATAGGATTAGGAGGTAAGCATATTTTAAAACAAAAACAGTAAAGCAAGATTAAAATTAAGATTTAAAATTAAGTTTTAAAATTAGACACACAGACATAATAATTAATAACTTTTTCTCGTTATTCATTTGATTACAAAAACAGTTCAAATGGGACTAGAACCTTCTATCTCATAGAGAGTCTCTCATCTTCCTCAAAGTTTCCTTTTTAGTTACTTCCCCATTGCTTGTGACCAGGGACCCATTTAGGACACTTGGGGCTGAAGTAACTATCAACAACCCTAGAGTTTAAAAGCTCAATGATCGGAGCAAACTTCACACACCTCGGTGTCTTGTACTGATTAATCGATGCCCCCAAGCTTATCGCGTAATCCATGAGCTTATCGAAAGTCCCTGACTCGACTATCTTGATCTCCAATGGTCCAATGGACTTGTCACTGACCCTTCCTTGTCTATACACACTGTTAAGTGATTCCTCTATGGTTAAACAGCAATCCTCGAAGACCGATGGAGGAATTGGCGTGTTACCATTCATGTAGAGCTCCCAGAACAAGACGTAGTGGCCCGGGATAGATGATGTGTCCGCATAGCTAGTGTATTCGGAGAGTGTAGCATCGAAAGGAACAAGGTGTGTTACCGCGTTTTTAATTGCGTTTTGAAGCTCAACCTCGTCGGTTTTGTCAGCGTCAATGCTTAGGGCCACGTTTTTGCGGCATATGAAGCTGAATTGAGGCGCATTGTTCTTGAAACCAGCCACTCTTAGGACATCACCGACTCTGTACCTGTAAAGTCCTGCAAAGAAAATCACAAGACAACACAAGATTCTGCATAAATTCAATCTTTTTTTAAAGCAAATTCAATCTCATATAGCTCAAAGATTTAACTTTTTTGTAACCAAATCAATCAAAGATGGTTGATTGTTTTTACCGGCATAGGTGGTGACGACAAGCTCGTACTCCTGACCAAGCTTGACATCAACGAGATCAACAAGCTCTTGCTGTTCTTTCTCAGTGAGTGCTTTTGGAAGACTGATTGAGCTGGTGACTCCACTGTTCCTATGAACAGGCAAGAACTCGAAATACGCCATGGTTGGTATGAGAGTGTAAGAGACTTCACTTGGTTTGCAAAGCGGCCTGAGATTCACACCGAAGTAACACTCCGAAGAAGCATACATAGTGCAAACAAGAGGCAATCCATTGCTGTAATAATCCAGAGTTGGAATATACTGTGACATTGTTCCAGTCACGATCACATCCACATACTTGGTGTTTGGCCAAAGTCTTGTGATGATTCCTTGCCAAGAGCTCTTCCTGCATTCCGATTCTACGAAATCAGCCAGTTTCGGATCCGGTTTAAGGATTTCTGCGACCGCCTCACGAACCGAAGGATCCGTTATCTCGGAATTGAGGGTGCCGGTTCTAATGTCACGGGCTAGTTCAGGCCAATGTTTCTCGAGAAATTTGATGGCTCTGATGAAACCAGAGGCAAAAACAGCGCCAACACGAAGAACCTCTTTGTGTTGGCATAAACCACAAAGCATTTGAGAGTACATGCTCTGGTAAGAGTCAGGGCAAAGGATGGTTTGGTTGGGGCTTGTGTAGTTGGTGTAAGGATCAAAAGGTCTCTTTTTGAAGTGAGAGGATTTGTAGTAACTGGTTAAAACAGGACGAGCAGGGAGACCACCTGGTGTTTTGGATTCGGATTTGATGAACAGAAAGTACATGCCTTTGCCTTTGTCAAGACCAGGAACAAACTGGTCCATCACAGGCATCAAGAGACTGTAGAGAAGTGATCTTCTGTCTAGTTCCTCTTCGATTGTTGGCATCAGTTTCCTCTCTCCACCAGATGTCCCAGAGCTGTTGACACAATTTCAGACAAACATAAACCCAACTGCTGAGAAATTTCTCTTAAAAAGTTATGAAATTGGGTATACGTATATCCAATGATTTCAAAAAAAAGAAGGAGACCCATAAGAAAAAGTTTGAGTTTTTTTTTTTGCTTTTTTGATAAAAGGTTATAACAGTGAACGGATGACAAACTGAAAACCTTTTTGAGTACCCATTAGAACCCAAGACTGACCCAATAAAGATTCGAATCTTAAATCTCAGCCTAAGTGATGAAACAGAGGAGCAACAAAACAGAGGAGAAGCATAGAGAGACTTATAAGTCTTAAAGATCTCAGTAATAAGAGAAGAGCAAAACAAAGAATCAAAGAAATGCAAAGAGAAAGAGAAGAAGAATATGGTCAAACCTTGTGAGGAACTCAGAGATGGGGTTAGAACAGAGGATTTGAGATTTATCGCCATTAGCGATTCTGTTGATCTCAGGTTGAATATCCTCGTAAGTTACGACAGGCATGACGTGTTTGAAAGTCTCTCGGTCGGTTCGTCCTTCGATCCCGTGTCGTTTGAGGTACTCCACGTCAGCATTACGTGAAAGGATCTCCTCAAGAACCTGTCTCTGGACATCATCAGCGTTGGAGGTCACTTCCTCGATGAATTGGAGTTTACTCTTGTTCTTCTCCGCGAGGCTCTGATCAGAAACCTCGAAAGCTGCGATCTTTGGTGCTTCAGGCATCGTTTAGGTTTTGTGGTTAGAAATCGAAATGAGAAAACTTGAGAAAGAGGGCTTAAAGAAGAGTGAAAATGGTGAATAAGCTTGATCTGGTTTTTAAAGCTCTAAGGGTGTGAGGAAGAATGGAAGAGAAAGGGTTAATATATATAGAGGGGGAAGGAAGGATGAAGGTGAAGAAGATATTGAAGGGTATAAAGGTAAATTAACGATATGTTATATCCAGGATTTAAGTGAAAGGCTTACTACTCGTGTTTAATTACTTTATTTCGTGTTCTTTTGGTCGTTTTATCTTATTTTGTTTCCAATTACAAAAGTGGTATTTATATATTTTTATTTTCCGTTATGGTCAATACCCGTACTGGCTTGAATAAAAGTTTATAAGTAGCATATTTTATAGACATTCAAACTATATAGTACTCTCTAATTCGCCCACTTTCTTTTGAGTAGTTAATAAAATATTTTAGATGGCCCATATTTTTTTCCCATCATTTAACCGAAAATAATTATCTCAAATGAAATGATCGTGTTGAAGATCTTGAACTGGGGTTACAATTAGTTTGAGAACGAATTAACTCGATACGAATATTTTTGTATATAGAAGTTGGTAAAAATTTAAATAACGAATTGTTAGTTAGCTTTTGTCTATTTGTTACAAAACGGGTTTACGGTTTGGTTTTATAAAACACTAAATCAAAATTAAACAATTTATAATTTTGTTTAGATTCGATTTGATTTGGTTTTTGGTATGTTTTTTCCATTTGGATTCACTTCAGTTTAATTTTAAAAAAAAAAATTAAAATATATATTACTGATAGTATATTTATGTATATGTATAATTGAAAATATAAAACTTTAATATATTTTGGTTTATTCAGCTTAATATGATAAAATTGGTGTTGATTTAGTTTTTTTAGATTTGAAAATAATAATTTCTGAAACAAATTTAAGTTTTGTTTCAGTTTTAAAATTTTTTATTTGGTTCGGTTCAAAAAATTTCGATTGCGGTATTAGTAAGAATAAATTGCATAACAAGAAATAATAAAAATTATAATAATGTGAGAGGAGCGATCAAATGCAAATATATAAACCTTAGGAGAGAGATACAAAAAGGGGATAAATGAAGGCACAGATTTTATAACGGGATTTACCCGGTTGACCAGGACCGTGAGAAAACCGGCAATATCCGGTTAATCCGCAGTAGTTTCTAACGGAGTTGTCCCACAAAATACCGGCACCAAACTCCACGAAGCCTTTTCTAATACCCTAAGTTAACATATCGATCGATCTTCCGTTTCCCGGTAAACTCACAAAAAACGGCGTTCACTTGGAATTTCTCGCGGTATTTTGAGATGTTTTGGTCAATGTATCGCGGCGACAAGAAGTGGAAATCGATACAAGAGCTGTGGGGACCAGACAGCTGGACTCCATTGTTATTGGTTGACACGTGTACGTAGTGTTTTACTACTAGTTTGGTGCCTTCACGTAGTTTATTTTCATGCGATTTTTGTTTTTCTGGGTATTTATAATGTTTTTTTTTTTTTTTTTTGAGAAAAGCTTTCTATTTGGGTTAGTTATAATGTTGATCATCCATGAAAATCATATGAGTAATATAATCAACATATTGCTGGGTTTGTCAATAATTCAAAAAAAAAAACTCAATGTTTAAATTGTTGTTACTGAATTATCACATCGGGGATAGAAATATTTGACCTCAAAGTCTAGATATTAACTAGAATTAGATACGAGAGCAAGATGGTAATTAGCAAAGATATTATTCCCGTCAAAGTGTCTACTGCTTTTCAATTTATATTCCTGCTTATCTAACTTAAATTCTCAGTGTTTGTCTTGGAATGTTCTATTATATAGTGCAAGGAAATTCTGGAAGAAGACACTAAAAAATAAATGACGCTATAAACGTCTACGGTTGATGGGTTTTGTTTTCACTTTTAAGAAATTTTTAAGATAATAATTACTGAAAAAATTATGATAAAATATATAAGCATCAATGAAAATCTGCAAGTGTATCATAAAGACATATATAGACGAACATATGATGTATTTATGAATTTTGTGATCATTTTTATTAAAAACAAATAAATAATGTAAATACACACATATGTGTTTATACGAACACTTACAAAGTACTTGTCCTATCAAAGAAAGTTTATATATTCTTTCGTTGACAAGTAAGTCAAAATTTATTCGACAAGCAACAATGTTTAATCGAGGAATATCTTCCAAAACTGAATATCAATCAAAGCCATTGATAATATATATTGTAACGTATGATTGGTGACCAAATGGTTCTTGGTTCAGTGGTTATATTGAGAGAAAAGAATTTTGGTTCAAGTCCACTTAAAAGAAGAAGTATTCTCAAAGAAAATAAATGAAAGACTGATTCACGGTTTATCTTTAAAAAACGTATGATCGATGCACAAATTCGTAGAAAACTAAATACTAATAAAAGAAAATATATTGAAATTGAGAATCAAATTTATAAGTTAGGTTTCAAAAACATATGAGGGCTAATTTAAGTACCATGATATGGTTATAAATCAGCACATAACTTATAACTAGAAAGAGACTAATTAGTCTAACAAATTAACATATGCGTAGACATTCATATAATATCCATTTTAGGGTTTAAAATCGGTGCCTAACAAATTAACATATGCGTAGACATTCCTATAGCGTAACAATCTTTAATTCGTGTTTGTATTTTTTTCACTTCTGTGTTTGTATTTAGAGGTCAAATAATTAGGTAAATGATTTGAGTTACCAAAAAGAGTGAAATATCCATGCGAGGTAGTCAAACTTTTTTTTCTTTTTGCTAAGTCAAACTTCGCACTTATATTTTTGAGAGTTAATTTTTCCATGCGTAAATGATTTTGGACTTTGCAACACTATTTTAAAAGTATTCTAAGAATTTTAAGATGGAAATTCCTAATTTGAAACAAAATCGCAAATAACATCACAAGATGACGTCAGTAATCCGGCATGCATTTTTCTATTCTTTTGCCGATTTTCGACTCGCAATTTTTATTATTTCTGGAGATGATCCATAAATTCACAAGATAATTCCAAAAAAAATAACTAGAACTAGCTAAAATATTTTGAATAATGACAACAAAAATTAATACCATTAAGAAGAGGTTTCATCGTTTTAAGAAGAAATTTGTTTTTGACACGGAACATCCGGTATTGCCACGTGGGAGCACCCCACTGATAAGGCCGAAAATCAGGTGGAAGCGGGTGCACCGAGATGGAAGGTAGGACCGCACTTCTTCAGTCAGGCCAAGTCTGTAATTATCTCTAGTAGTGCCAGGGTATTTATGGAATTTAAAGACATTTTATGTAGAATCCGTACTTATTAGTGATTGCTGTCTCTATACGTTTCATCGCGAGACAAAATTTATACGGAAAGGCTATGGGAGGCACCGACCGATCATTGCAGATCTTTGACCATTGACTCTTTTTTAATCTTTGCCGAAGATGTCAATTTGGTTTTTTTCTTTCTTTAAATGAGTTTTGGAAAGCATAGAAACATAAGAAACAAGAATACACGAGTTGAGATGAACTAAACGACCCAATGATAGTGAAGGGTCCAATCCTCCGAACCAAGTGATGAGATATTTCGTACCACTTGTTTGTAAATTGTATGTGGAGGACTGAAACAAAAAAAATATTGTTAAGTGTTTAATGTTAAATATTAAAAGTCTCGTCCATGCATGTATTCTTAGACCTAAACCTAATCATATACTTCGCACGTGATATTGCAAAAGCCAGCAAAATGTACGTACTATATTCTTTGGACTGTACAATATCCATGTGTTTGTATCTCTTTGTACCTACCGGCTACCGACGTACATATATGTTACGTACATGCAAATCTATTTTTCCCGAAAACTAAAAAAAAGAACAAGAAGAACAGATAACTAAAGCTGATAACTTATGTTATTTAATTACTAGATTTTCGAATAACTTATAATGATGGTGTCACAACGTGCATGTGGATGGTTGAATGTTGAAAGATGGCTTTATGGTTTACTTTCAGGGAACAGCACATAGGATATCGGCATTAGTTAATTAATTACTGTTAGTTATTGCTTAATTAATCTTTCATTAATATCAAATTAGTTCATGGAAACCAGTGACGTGGTCCCTAATTTTTTCTTGTTTCCCGATCCCGTGAGCTATAGTCAAAACTCAAAATTCTAGTTGTTACTTGTGTACACACTATTTGTTTGTTTTCAATTACCATTAACAATCTCGTTCGCTGTAGCTTGTAGCATATGTTGGAAGTGAAAATGGGGAATTTTTTTTTGCTAACGTCAATTTGAGGACAAATTATCGAACGATCCAAATGTGAATAGAATGAAAAAAAAAATTAGTTTTTTTTAAGATTTATATTAAAAAAAAAAATGTAGACAATTTTTTTGGGATAACCAAAAGGTGATCCGGAGATTTTAACATCCGACTAATCTCCCATGGTGAGTGTAGCCGTTGAATAGTCCATTTATCGGATTTTCTAATATGCCTAAAGCGTGACACCATTTTGACTGGCCAAATAGAGGTGAAAATATTTTCAGAAAGAATTGAACTCATGTTGAAAAAGTTTACTCTTTTTTCTGAATTCTTTTATCACTAAACCACCACTACTTGATTAGAATTTAGACAATTAAAATTAAAATTTTGGAAATTCCAAATTTATGGTAGTTCAAAACCTTTCCCAACACATCAAAATTATGTTGTGTGTGTACATAATATTGTATTATACTGTGTAGTAAAAGCTACAATGCTCAAGGCTGATTCCACAAGAAAAAATAATAGCAATTATCTATAAAAAAAAAAAATCTATATAATTTTAGAAACATAAAATCTTAACCTTATACTCTTTACGACTTTTTTTGTTTGATTTTTTTTTTGTTTTCTTCATTCATTAATCGAAAATTTTATCTACATGCATGCATAGATGCACAACCAATCAGTATAACACATAAGTACTTATAAACAAAAACAAAAAGTTCTATATCGACCATATGATACGCAAAGAAATCAACTTTCATATTCTGCTTCTCCAAAATCAGGTCGAACTCACATAATTGAATCTTTAGTAGGACTCATACAATTTCGACACAAAGACCAAAAATTTATCCGGCTGCAAAACCATTTGAACTAGTTTTGTTGAATTTGTAATTAAGAGCGAGCATCAACAATTATGTCTTATCAGACATTTCATTGTCCAGATTATTGATTAATTAAGCTAAGTAATGATCAACAGTCGTCCATTCGTTAGGTAAAAATATGAGCAACTTGCCATGGCCTTTTAATAATTATTTTACGGTATTCATTTTGATTCTCTAGTATATTTGTTTCGAACTTTTCATGGAGTCCTCTTTCATCTCTCTTCTCTCTCCAAGTTTGCCCTAAACCCTTCAAGATCCACCGCTGCCATTAAGTTTCTCGCTGCCTCCGCTTTTCCAGTGGTCGGCACTCTTATAGCCTCTATTGAATTAAACACTTAGATCAAGAATAAAAACACACCATTTTATTGCTTTAGAAAACTCACTCAAAAACTAAAGCTTTCTCAATCTCTCAAAAATTCGTAAGTTATGCCACAACTTGGCATCTCCTTATATATTTTGAGAAATCTAGATAATTCCTAATCCCATTAGGTAATATATATTTAGATAACTCCTAAATATACTTTCTAATCCTAATCCCTTTAGAAACCATAACTCGGTAGGATTAGGATAACTTATGACTCAAGCTATCTTCAAACTTAAGTCAACATTCTCCTTCTTAAGCTTCAATCACCTTTCGACACATCTTGAACCCCAACGAGATCTCTCATCTCCTTGAAGTTGATTCTTTCAAGTGCCTTTGTCAAAATATAGCCTTTTGTTCATTTCTGGGAACATGCTTTACTTCCACTTGTTCATTCTCAACACACTCTCGTATGAAGTGATACCTCGTGTGTATATGCTTGCTTCGTCCATGGAACACCGGGTTCTTAGTAAGTGCTATTGCAGACTTGTTATCAATTCAGACTGTCACCTTCTCACATGCTTTTCCGGTGACCTCACCAAGAAGTTCTTGAAGCCAAATCGCCTGCTTTGCAGCTTTGGTGGCCGCCATAAATTCAGCCTCACAAAAAGATAGTGCCACAGTTTTTTGCTTTTGTGAACACCAAGTGATCGGACAATCATTAAGATAGAAAATATGACCAGTCGTACTCTTACCATCATCTGCATCCACATTGTGACTACTATCACTATAGCCGACCAGCCCGGTTTTGTTTACACGATTAAATGTGAGACCATGAGAAAGAGTTCTTCGCAAGTACCTTAGAATTTGCTTCAATGCTGCTCATGAGATTCCTTTGGTTCTTGCATGTATCTACTTAGCACATCAACACAATAAGAGAGGTCTGGCCGTGTATGAAGAAAATATCAAAGACACCCAATAGTTCTTCTATACTCTTTCTCGTCGATGCATCACTCTTTTTGTGCTTTAGACAACTTTAGACCCGAGTCCATTGGTACGTAAACTGCATTGCATCCTTCCATTCCGGCTTCTCCCAGAATTTTTGATGCATATCTCTCTTGTTTTAACATAATACCACCTTCATGTTGAAGTACTTCAATGCTGAGATAGTAAGTCAACCTTCCAAGATCACTCATCTCAAATTTAGTTGTCATTCCTCTTTTGAACTCGAGTATTATGTTTAAACTAGATCCCGTGACAAGCAAGTCGTCCACATAAACGGCCACAAGAAGAAGATGCTCCTTTTCCTGCTTTCGATACAACGAAGGTTCCTTTGAGCACTTAACAAAACTCAACTCTCTAAGAATTTTATTCAGCTTGTTATTCCATGCCCTTGGTGCTTGTCTTATCCCATAGAGTGCTTTATTTAATTTATACACCTTGCCTTCACTTCCTTTGGTCACAAACCCTTCATGCTGAGTAACATATACTACTTCTTTCAACTCGCCATGAAGAAATGCAGTTTTTACATCAAGGTGATGCACCTCCCAACCATTCGAAGCTGCTAGAGCAATGATGAACCGAATTGTTTCAATGCGTGCTACCGGAGCAAATACCTCATCAAAATATATGCCGTATCTTTGTACATAACCTTTCGCCACGAGCCTCGCTTTGTATTTATTTATGCTACCATCAGAATTACCTTTTATTTTAAAGACCCATTTTAACCCGATTGGTTTAGCTCCGACAGGGAGATCGACTAGGTTTCACGTCTTGTTCTTTGTTATCGATGAGATTTCTTCTTCGTATGCCTCTCTCCATACTTTCGATCCTTTTGCCTCATTAAAATCCCATGGTTCTTCGTTTATCACCAGCAAGAGGCATTCGCTTTCGAGCTCGGCTAGTAGAATATAATCATCCAAGTAGGTCGGTCTCGTACTCTGTCTTATTGACTTTCTTAACGGAGGCTGGAGCTGCTCTTGTCCCTCAATAAACTCTATTTCAAGTCTTGGGAAAACAACTTCCTCTACGGTGACCTCATCGTCAACGTCATCTTCCCTTATGCCATTATTTTCAAATTCTCCGAAGCTGAATTAAACATTCTTGGCTTATCACCGGGTTTTCTCCCTAAATTGTTCCACTTCTAGCTCTTGCTTTCATCAAAGATCACGTCTCTGCTTACTACTATCTTACGGCTTGTCGGATCCAACAATCGATAAGCTTTTGATCCTGGTTCTATTCCTAGATGCACCAGCGCTCGTGATCTATCATCCAATTTTTTAAGATGTGGAGTCTCTGTTTTTGCATAGTCAATACACCCAAACACACGTAAATGCTCAACATTTGGTTTCTTGCTCTTGAAGACTTCGTATGGAGTTTGTGCGACCAAAGCTCTCGTTGCAACTCTATTTATGAGATAGGTAGCATGTCTCACTGCTTCTCCCCATAGATAATTTGGTATGCTAATATGTTTTAAAATACTCCTAATCATCTCCAATAGTGTCCTGTTTCGTCTTTCAACTACTCCAAAGTTGTCATAAAACGTTTGAAATTCTTGGGACACAAATTTTCCACCCCTATCTGTTCAAAATGTCTTGATAGTAACTCCCGTTTCTTGCTCAACTAGTGCCTTAAACTTCTTGAATTTATCGAAGGCCTCGCTTTTTTCTTTCAAGAGAAACAACCACATATAGCGAGAGTGATCGTCAATTAACACAAAGATATACTTGTTTCGTGCAGCCGTAGGGGGTGTAATGGGTCCACATAGATCTCCATGTATGAGTTCAAGTATATGTGTGGCGCGATATGATGTTGCTTGGGGGAAAGACTCGCCTTAGTTGCTTTCCAAGCAAACATGAGGCACACGTTTCCTTCTCAATTGAAATACTCGGTATGCCGATGACTAACTCATTCTTTACCATCGACTTCATGGTTTCTAGGCCAATATGCCCTAACCTTGCATGCCATCTTGTTGAATCACTTAATGCCATTAGCTGTAAGCACTTAGTATTCTCAACTTCCATGAGTACTTTGTATAACCGATTTTTAGACCTGTTCGCCCTCACCACAGTTTACCATCTCGATCATACAATATTAGATAGTCTTCTCTCATTCTCACGTCACATCCCGAGTCTGTGGCCTGTCCAAGACTTATAATATTGCTTCTTAAGTCCGGTATAAAATAGACATCAACCAAGACCTTCCGTTCGCCGTTCTTACTCACAAAAGAATTGAACCTTTTCTTTTTATGTCTATGCGAGAATCGTCGCCAAACCTTACTTTTCCCGTGACCATCTCGTCAATCTTAGAAAAATAAGCACGGTTTCCAGTCATGTGGTTACTAGCCCCATTGTCTAAATACCAAACATTATCTCCATCTAAATGCGTTTCAAATTTGTTTGGCTTCGCGTACCTTTCATTGAGATACACCACCTCGTGCATCATTAAGTCGTCAGCCTCTTGAGTGTCATCATCTTCATTCTCATGTGTTTCTTGGAGCTTGAGCAACCTATCGAGATAATTGGCTGCATAATGTCCTGTCTTGTCACACCGATAACACACCACTTTAGACTTATCCCTTCCTTATCTATATCCTCTATTTTGTTGGTTTCTGTAGCGTCCACGTCCTCTTCCCCGTCCGGAAAAACGTTCACCTGGACCTCTACCTCTACCTGCACCATAATTTTTTTGATAAAGTTGCGAGTCCATGTTAGCATACATAAGTTTTCCTTGGTTATCTTGTTGATCTTCTTCATCATAAATTCTTTCTTCATAAGCTTTTAATCTCCTACGATGTCTTCAAAGCTTGTTGTATTAAGATCAAGAACTTGTTCAAGGGCGGCATTGATATGTAAGTATCTTCTTCGTGGTAGACTCTCAAAAAACTTCTTAACAAGTTTTGGTTCTTCAATATTTTCTCCCAAAGCTGCTGATTTTGTGGACAATTCCAAAAGTTTACCAACAAAATCATCGATTGTGTCAGTTTTTTTCATTTTCATTCTATCAAACTCAGCCATCAAAGTTTGTAGTCTAGCTTCTTTTACCCTATCAGCTCCTACATGTCTTGCTTTTATTGCATCCCAAACTGATTTTGAGGTGTCAAGGTTTTCGACTTGTAAGATTAATGCTTCCGGTATATATTGGAATAGAAGAGCTCTAGCCATATCATTCTTGTCTCCATCATCTGTTCCTGGCTCGATAGTCTCCCATACTTTATGCACCTTGAGCGCTACTTTCATTCGCATGGACCATACTGTGTAGTTAGTGATATTGAGCATCGGACATTGTATAGACGAAGGACCACTCTCCTTACACTTGTTTATTGCCACAACTATATCACCCATATTTTGACTTCACAAAACGACTTCTCTCGCTTAGTGTTGCCTTCTCCGTAGTTTGCCTCAATGTACTCTGTTAAGACCGTTCGAGCTTTTGACGCAACTTCGTCGAATGCTCTGTTTCGTGAACAGAGTTCTTCTTCACGTTGACACACCTAGGATGCTTAATTCAATATGCTTTGATACCAATTATTGAATTAAACACTTAGATCAAGAATAAAAACACACCCTTTTATTGCTTTAGAAAATTCACTCAAAAACTAAAGCTTTCTCAATCTCTCAAAAACTCGTAAGCTATGCCACAACTTGGCATCTTCTTATATATTGAGAGAAGTCTAGATAATTCCTAATCCCATTAGGTAATATATATTTAGATAACTCCTAAATATACATTCTAATCTCAATCCCTTTAGAAACCATAACTCGGTAGGATTAGGATAACTTATGACTCAAGCTATCTTCAAGCTTAAGTCAACAGCCCCCCCCCCTCTCTTTTTCTTCTAAACTTAGTTTGTTAGCTTCCTTCTCTGCACGCATTGTTTGCAGAGGAGATCCTCTCCGGATCTGGGTCTACCTGGTGGCTCGGGGTCTGTAGCTTCGGCGACACCATCACGGTGGTTTCGTTCTGGGAAATCCGTGAAGCAATTCAGCGTCTTCTCCAGCAAGGTTCTCGTCGTAATCTCTCGGATTCGTCGTATTTTTCACCGGAAAGAAGACGGATCTGGCTAGATCTAGTCCACACTCACCTCTCTCTCGTCAGCAGCGTTCTTGTGTCCAAGCTAGTCGAAGGATATGTTTCACCGGTGTTGTTTTGGGGCCTGTAAGGACAGGGTCTCGCCGCAGATGAAAAGATCTACGATGGTTCTCGGATTTGGGAGTGTCGGTGATGACTTTCGTGGGTTCTTCGGTGTTTTGCCTCGATGGAGAGGATTTGTTGGTCTTTGGAGGCTTCTTGGCTCGGAGGGTACCTCTGTGTGGTAGCGGCAAGAGATTTTGTCGTCTCCTCTGGTTGATTTTCTCCGATTGCTTTAGTCTCAGTCTCTGACCAAATCCCTGCTTGTCTTCGATTAGTGCGGTTATGATAGTTTGGGTTGTTCACTCGAGTTGGATTATTAGGATATGTTAGTGAGGTTTCTTTAGGGTAGCTTCGTGTTTGGTTTGTGTGGCACTAATTTTGTTTTTGGAAGAGCTAGTAAGGCTGTGAATTTTGTTGTTGCTTAGTTAGCTCTAGCCGACATTGGGTAATGGTCTTTGTAGAGTTTGAGAGCGTTTCAAGGTTCTCTCGACTAGCGTAGTTCCGTCTTATAGCTGGTTTCTAAGGATTGCAGGACGAGCTTCATTTCAAAGGTGTAGAGGGTAGCCTCTGTTTCGATTGGCTTGTTAGCTCCTAAGTTTGAAGGTTCTACTGTCGGGCTACCGGATGAAAGAGTTTCTGATTGTGATATTGGCGTTTATTCGGTCGTTCAAGTTGTCTCCCTTTTTGATCTTCCCGATTCTTTGTCCCTTTCGTGTTTTCAGGTTTTCTATCGCTACTTTCTTGGCGTCGGTTGCTTAGAAATTATGCACTTTGAAAAAATATCGATTGCCTTTGCTTCCATATCTTTTAAACTTTTTTGTCATGGGACCAAATCTTAGGCTTAGCACTTTGTTTCCAAACAAAATTGTAAACCCTAAACTATTCATTTACATTCTTAAAAAAAATAGTATATTTGTTTCTACTTCATTTGCTGCAATATCTAGCGTATATTAAAGCGATCGATCAATCCCGTTAAAGAATTTATCATTTTTACCTTCCAAAAACACCAGTCATGGAAACATCTGAAATAAATCCTCATCACTTACCACTATACGGATAAATACAAATACAACTCTACATTAAGTTTTTGAAAACCACGCATAATCTAACGTGAAGGCGGGACCGTGTCTGATGAAGAGGTTAAACTTATATAATATAATTTCTTAAATAAGGGAAGTGATTAAGATTATAAAATAAAGATTAAAGTGAAGACGACTGAAAATTGATAGGGTAGGGAAAGTTTAAAAAAAAAACACATGAGAAAGTGGCTTCTCTTTGACAGTCCAAAAGGGCTTTGGAGATTGTGTTTTAAATCTCTATTTCTCATCTTTCTATGCAGATGGAATCTATATATGGTGACATAAATCATGGAGTTTTCTTCTTTTCTCTCGATAGATACATACGATATACATACATATATATATGTATGTATATGTATCATATATATTTCTTTCTCTCAATATATATATATATATATATATACAAGAGTAATATATATATATATTTAAAAGGAGTGCAATAAATTTGGAAAATCTGAAATAAAAGTGGTAGTTTTGTAAAACTTAATCATAAATATATTATTAGGAAGACGATCGTTCTCTTTTCCTAGATCTCAGTTCGCTCTAGCCACTGAAAAACAAAACTCCGATTTCTTCCCTCTCCGGTGGCCGGTAGTTCTCACCGCCATCGCGAGAAGGACGCCGCCGCTTTCTTTCCCCCTTCCCGACTCTTCTCTGATAGGATTTTCCCTCGCATGTGAGCAGATCTGAAGTTTTGGGTTTCGCGTTGGGTGATTTGTGGCCCTGTGACCTGCTGTGGTGAGCTCTTGCCTTTGGAGTCCTTCTGGTTTTTCACCTTCTCGGCCATGATTTGCTAGAGGACGGCGGATTGTTCGAGATTTGGGGTCTCTGGTGGTCTTTGTTCTTCTCCGGTCACGACTTCCACGGTGGGTCCTTGTTTTCCTCTGTCTGCGATCTCTGTAGCTGTGGTTCTAGTCTTGTTGCTTGGGTTGGTTCATCTCTCTTCGGTGAGGGTTCTAGATGACGATTTCCTCTCTGGCTAGATTTGCGGTCTTCTCTCCTTCAAGGCTCCTCCTCGGTGGTACAGCAGCGGCTCGCACACCTTCTCTTCAGCGCCTGGAATTGGTTAAGCCAGTCTCTCTCTCGGGTGAGATCTCTTCTCGGCTCCAGTCTCTAAACTCCTCTTCTGTTGTCCGTTCCGGTTAAAGCTTGGTCGTTGTTTTCCTCCGTTATGTGTTTGTCGTTCTAGATATGATTTATGCGATGTCAGAGTTTTTGTAGTTTGGTTTTTGTTGGACATTACAAGTTTCGTTGATGGTCGATTAGGTGTGTTGTTATTGCGTTCCTTGTTCCGGTTAGAGATCTCTCTTTTGGTGCTAAGGAGTTTTCGATTTTCGGCTACTGCTTCGTTTGCCATGGTTTTGTGTTGAAGATTAGTTCTCTCAGTTTCGTTTGGAGGTTTGGTTGAGTCTTTGCGGTTTTCCCTCTTTTTAGTCTGACGGCTACTCTCGGCATGTGGGAGTTTCCAGCCTGTTTGGAGAGTATCGTTGAGGCTTCTCAACTCCTTTGCCTCGATCGTAGTTTCGATTAGTGAATCTTCACCCATCTTCTTATGGTTGGCAACGGTTCTGGGTTCAAGCGGGGTAGTATATTTTTTTCGTATAATTTGCGTAATTTGTGTATTCGTCTTGCAATTATTTAGCCTCTAAAAGTGTTCTTAATTGCTGTTTTACCATGCTGTAATCGTCATCCGTTTTCAAATAAAAATTTCAACAACAACAAAAAAAAAAAAATATATATATATATATATATATCACTAGCTAGTTCCACCACCAATTTAATTTGTGACTACATTTAGACTCTACCTTGCAAAAATTATCGAACTGGAATTTGCCAATTACTCGCCCTATTTATAGTACTGTTTATGGTTTTAAATATTTTTCTCAAAATATAACATCCATTTTAATATTTTTTTACTCAATATCATCTGATTTATTCTGTTGTATAGTTTAAATGGCATAAAAAAAAATTCTGCCATAACCATTTAGACTTTTGATTTTTATGTGTATGGTCGTATTTTGTCTCTCCAGCTAAATTACAAAATTAATGTTTAAATTAGAAACATCAAAGGGAGGTGGATCGTAATTGGAAAAAGAGGGTTCAATGAATATGTTTTTGACTATTGTACGACGAGTCACGAGATCGTACGGTCCTAGCACAAAGACAGTGGCACATATAAACGAGTAAGAAATGACAAATTCCACATACAACTTTGAAATAATAAAAAGCATAACATCAATTGTCTTTTGAAATTTGGTAACGAAGGGAAGGACAATATTAAAGAACGGAAAGGCGAAAAACAAAATCACGAGCAAATAAATAAAGGTTTGATTTGATTTTTAGACTTTCTCTAAAAGCATGATTCCAATGCGATGCGTCACCTCGTCATGCACTATCATCACACCATACGATTTTTTACTGCTAATAATTGAGAAAATTATTCCATATTTTACAGAGTTTTATCATTCACAAAATTCTACCGCAATTTAGGATTCCTACCAATTAGTCAATTACTCAATTGTACGTAGGTTTTTTTTCCTTTTGTGTTAAAGGGGTATTTTTTTTTGATATGGATGTGAATTTCAATAATGAAAGTTTTGTGATTACAAAAGAGTTTTAGTAAAAGGAAAATAGTTTTTTTGTGTTAAAAGGTTTAACTGCTCCGCCGTACTTGTATATTTTACCGTCCATATTGTAATAACATTTATGTGTTATTATTTTCATATTTGTTATAATTTGGATCTCAAATTCGATCTTTCGGAAACATTTAAACATATGACATAAGAAACACGTTTTATGATGGTTTATTTTTAATGTGAAGATTTTGCCAACTTTTATCACTGCAAATTTTACTATAATTAATCAAAAGAATTCGAAAATTACATTTTTTCACCTTTTTCACCCTACTGCAAAAAAAAAAAAAAACGACGACAACAAAGTAAATAAGAAATAAAAACTTTAAGACAAACGAGGATAGAAGTTTAAAATACCAAAATACTTTTAATGCCCTAGGTTAAGCAATGTGTTATCCGGTTGTATCGGTTCAAACGAGTTCGAAAAATTTAACTCCACAAGTCAATAATATTTGAGGCTGCTTGCAGAGCATAAGCTCTAATTGTCCAATTTATTATTTTCTTAAATCAGTTTTAATATAAACATAACTCATTTGAACAATTTTTATCATCATTGCTTGCACCAATGATTTATTACAAGTTATATAACATTTACCATCCAATATTTTGATGATACCATTTCGATTGTACCTACCTACCCTATTTACCACACTTATACCTACCACACCACTTCTAGCATCGTCACCATCGAAAGCTTGATGTCTACATCTTGGTTCTATCTCTTGTCGTGACAATTATTGATCTTGTAATCGGACCGGTCGTGCGAACATCAAAATTATATAGAAGTACTGTTGACTTTTATCCTTATCCTCGACTTTTTTGATAGGTAACTATTAAAAGAAACCCACTAAAACTAGGGCAAATAAAAACCTCTTGCGATTGAACGAAGCTTTGACAAATTGAGTTTCTCCTTTAATATGTTGTCCTCTCTTTACTCCTTTTTGTAGGACAATAAGATTTGCTCTGAGGTACATTTCACGCATTCTCAAATAGTGTTATTTGTTTTTGTGTCTTTATCTATCCAAATGTTTCATCGATATCTATCCAAATGTCCATTCATTTATTACCTTAAATTGTAACCACACAAGCTTTCGATTACCAGTTTTCTTAGGGAATTTGTCTCTCAGGTATCCTTCTATTTACACCTGCATATTGAGAATGTATGCTACTAGATAATTTGAGTTTATTTTAATCCATTAATTGAGCTAATTTCTATATATGTTCTACATTTTTTTTTTAATATAATTTAAGTCTTGTTTTATCCCATGATAAAAAATTGTATAGTGAATCAATATTGAATATATAAAATTCTATTAAATATATAATTTTTTATGATGAAAAGTTGGTGAAAGAATTTGCGGAATGGTGTTCATTTCCATTAATAAACAAAGTGTTATAGATGAAAGAATTCGTGGAATGGTGTTAAAAATGAACACTTGTTTTTGTTTCATCTTTCATGCTGAAATTGTAGATTTATGAAATCACGTTAGAAATATCATTCTAAAAATAATGATATGTTCTTGGACCAAAAAAAAATTATATTGGGAAAATATTTAACATCGGAAGTGAATAAAAACGTTGAGTGATATATAAAGAATATGGGTCGATCCACTCATTGTCAATTGGTCTTGATATCCACTCATTGTCAATTGGTATTGATCAATTGGAAGTCCGTAAAACTTAACAAATTATAATAATGATACATCATTTGGTGAATAAGCTTTTATCAAACATATCAAATATCTTGGAAAATAAAATAACTACTAATTGTATCTCTTTAACATCGTTTTTATGCAGATTCAAAGTTATCTCATTGCCTGCCTAGACAGAGAATTAAATTCTATTATGAGCACATAATTAAACGATTAGGTTCGGACATAGCTACCACCAAAGAAACTAACTAATTCCCCCGAAGTTCCTTCAATTTTCCATGATGGGTTTTCTCGCTTACGCTTCATAGTCAACACAATGGTGTATGCTAATTGATTTTGATTGTTTCATTTGAGTTTAGTTTTTTGGCTTCAGATGATATTATATATATATATATATATATGCTAGTTTACATATATAGGGAAAATATCACATTTACGGTATGATAGCAAGACTGAGTGATTTTAGAAGACACTTTAAGACATAACAAAGTTGATAACACAACGAACTAAATGAAGAAAAATGGATGGTCTGGACACAAATCACGTGCTACTACAATATATAAAAAATGAGTGTGTCGGAAGTTGTGCATTTTCAATGTTTCATTTCAATCAAATATTAGAATATTTTATATTAATGTTAATAGTTTTTATTTGATAGTATATATCATCACACTGACTACTATCATGAATTGTAGACTTAGGCTTAGGTTTGGAATTAATGGCACGATGAAAAGCACGGGTGATTATCAATTTCGGAAAGGATAAACATTCATATGTATCCAAGATGACAAGATGGGTCGAAAAAAAGATAGCACACTTAAAACTCTAAAGCAGTTTAGGTGTTAAACGTTATCTAACTATGCCGAATTTTGTAATCGTTTAGTGAAAATGTTAGAAATTTTCGTCAATTTAGGCGTCAATTAGTTGTATCGACTATCGAGTGATACTTAAGAACTTTAATTTTATCAAGGGAAAAATATCAATATATCAAATAGATAAACATTTTTCATAATAAAAAGAAGACCTAATTGAAAGTTGACAGGTGGCATTACCTTAGTTTAAAATCAAGTCATAGGCATAGGCAGTTGGAGAATGGAGACGACCAATCTTACCAATTTAATTAAACAGGGAGCGTGATAATAACATTTATATAGATAACTATCAAAATCTCACTAGATGGAATAAGATTTTGTTATGAAATCACAAATGAAATTAGATGAACTCGTTAAAACTTAAGAATAAGAGTGAAAACGATTGAGGCTAATACATTTTTGTTAAAAATTATTTATTTATTTATTTATTGTGTAGGTTATTAATGTTTACAAGTTCTAAAAATTCCTTTACATAATTAAAAAAATCTGACATAAATAAAAATAAAAAAATAGAGAAATATTCTCTTTCTCACATGTGCCGATTTAGTTGTTACTAATTATTTTTTAGTTAGAAATCCATATTGTTAACACATTTCATATAGAGTAAGTTATAGTCAATAATTTATGTTAGATTTGGTTTATTCGAGAATGGAAAAATATATATCAAGAATAAAAAGTGATGGTTCTATTTGTGGTGGTATATTTATATAGTAATTAAAATGTCTAAATTTTAAAGATGTTATACGGTTTAAGACTTGAAATCTCGAAAAGTGGAGTTATTGTAATGATGTGAAGAAATCAAAGAATTTCTTTTCTTTTAGGCAGGGTGATGCTTTACTTTTTTTGCTTAGAAGGTAGGGTCATGGTTAAGGAAATGACTAAGAATCGATTTAGGGAAACAATTAACAAAGCAAGTTGGTAGTTAGCTAGTGTCCCTAATAAATAAATAAATACAAGGTGCATCAAAATGTCTTGAGACCATGAAGTTAAAATGTCCAATGAGAAGAGATTAAATTAATTAAGGGGTTGATTGGTTCACCCACTATCACCCGCAATCGCTATGTTTGTAATCGCTATGTTTGCAGGCGGTTGCGATTGGTAGCGTTTGACAACAATTACAGAAACTGCTCCATACTGCTTCGTATCATTTTATATCGTTTGAAACCACTCTAAATCAAAAACTTCTTTCCACGAGCGTTTGCAGTTGCGGATGGTTGAAAAAATATATTTTTTAAAAATAGTATCTTAAATAATAAACTAAAATTTACACACAAAAAATTATTTTAAAAATTTTACTTTTTATATCGAATATTATCATATAAAATTATATACACTTGATATATATTTTAATTAAACTAAAATAAACTTGTAATTATAAAAAAAAATTATTATAAAAATACTATTTAATTATTCTATGATTTATTTAAAATATATAATTTTAAATTTTTATAATAATATATTTTTGATTTCAATTTTAATTTTAGTAATTACAAAAAATATTATTGTATATATAAAAAATGTTCCAAACATCTTTAAATTTTTTTTTTAATTATTCTATGATTTATTTAAAATATATAATTTTAATTTTTCATAATAATATATTTTTTATTTTTATATAAATTATATATTATATGTATTTTGGTAGTTTTATGTCGCATCCGCTATAAATCGATCATAAACGTCTCGCAAATACACCGTTTTCAGCCGCTTTACCAGTCGTATAAATTGTCCAATAACACTAGAAATCGCTACCACCAACTTTCGCAAACTCCCACAACTACATCCACATTCTCTGCATTTAAAGCCTAAGTAGTAAGTCGTAAGAACTTTTAAGCCCATCGGTTCATGTCTCCAATAGCCCTAACCGGTGGGTCCATTTACCTATTGAACACTCGCTTGATATCCTTTTCCTTGAAAAAAAAAACAAATCGTTTTAATTTATTTGACGCCAAAATCACATGAAAACACTAATTTCATGTCATTCACTTCAATTTACATGGGTTTGTTTCATTCTATTTCACTTATCCATTGAAATAGTTATATTTCACCTAAGGTTGATTGGTTAGAGCCGTAGGTCTATTTTTAGTTGTGATTTGAGGCACTTAAGGCACTTATGTTTCAAAGAACCATTTTAACGGCTAAAGAATAATCGTCATGATTTTTTTTAACGCCTAAAGAACCGATTTAACCTAAGTTAACACCTTGAATGGTTTTGATCTAAATGATGGAGTGAAGGAGGGATGCCGAAGTGGTATGGTGTATGGTCGGAAATATATGGAGAATTAAAAAAAAAAAAAAAAAAATATATATATATATATATATTGATTTATTTTATAAACGGTTAAGATTTGAATCAATATGATCTTCATGAAACGATCGAAAATAGCAAAGTAAAAAACTATATGCACAAGTTTGTAGCAATTTATTTTCTATGCGAGAGTTAAATCCATTTCACTCTAAAAAATAAATAAGAGAAATAAATTTGATGGTAACGAATACCTGAAATATCAAAAATTGGCGTTAAACATGTCGTTGAACATCATAGTATCAACGAATAATTAAGCTTCAAAATTCTATATAAACGTCTAAATCATATAAAATCATTCAACTCTTGATTATATATACGCTTCATATTCTAAACCTGAATCGTCGTCCATTTAGCATCTAATTTGTTTTTTTGAACATTGCCTCCATTATATATGAAAGTTAACAGATAGAGCCATTATATAACAAATTTACACACGATATGCCATGGTATTACATGAGTTTGACAGAGTTAGTCCTAGCATTAATACTGCTGATTCTTGTCGCGTCATTGAAAAAACTTTAGACGTGTGGGGTCAAGGATGGAAAATAATTTTGATGGTGAGGTTTCGGATGATGCAATGAAGTTTTGTAGCTTTGATATGGTTAGTGCCCTTTATATTTTGCTTTTGGTTGACAATAATTTTGAGAGAAAATGATAGATTGTTATAATACAAGAAAGAAGAAAAAAAAAGTAAAAAAAGGAGAAGATCTTTTGTTGGAGACCAAAGAAGGTGGGGAACAAACTCAAGACATAAGTGGAAAACATAGAGTTGTATAGATGTAGGAATTATAGCTAGGCATATAGGGTGCATTAATATGCTTGCACAAAACAATATACTAAAATATTTAAATGGGAGGTTAGGAATATAGTAAGGATAGTAGACGCATACATTCGACCCTAATCTGGAAATTTCTAATTGAATTATCTAAAAGATTTCAAAAAATGAGAAATATTCTAAAGAAACTATGCGAAAAAGGGTTTGACTATGAAAACTAAAAAGTAGAGAGGGAAAACTAACCGGCAAACAAATCGGATCAAATCACATTTGACTATTATTTAGTACATCAATGTTGGACTAGGCATAGTTCTAGCTGGTTTTAAAAGTTATTTATATGCGCATATACGTCATGCACAAGACGGTTTTTAATGGAAATTTTAGTGCTTTTTCTTTGACAATGAGATTAATTTAGTTTCTAAGCCATTTGAAAAGACTTCATAAATGTTCAAGATTGATTATTTTTGAAATTTGATCCATTTGAAAAGGATTTTTTATTCATTAAAATTGTAAAGTAGGGGGTAGTTAGGTAAGAACTAAGAAGCGATCCACAAGAAGTTTTGATTTTTGAGGTAAAAAAAACAGACAAATTTCGACGTAAATCATAATCGATCAATTTTTTTTTTTTAATATCTCAAAAATTGGGTGGAGTTATTAAAGCCAAGCTAGATCAAAATGTAATCCAGTACTGTTATATCTTGAATCATGCAATTAGTTAGCAAACAACAAAGATTCAAAGTTCGCATCGTGGATATGTACGAGTTTAAAATTGATGTCACGTCTATTTAATTAATTGCATGTTTTTGATGTCCAAGAAGACAAACGAACTAATATTTTTAAATTGAATATCTCATAAAAAGACAAACGAACTAATATTTTTAAATTGAATATCTAAAGTCTGACTCCGAATACATAAATTATGGATCGAAGGTTCGGAACTTCCACTGTTTATCCAAAAAAAAAAAATCGTATAAATTTTTAAAAATGTAATTTTCAAGACTTTTGTACCTTCCGTGTAAACCAATTGAGTTATATAATAGCATAGCTTGATTATTTATAAATGTTTTTGGGAGAATAATATTTCCCAATTGCTAAACATATGTGCATTTGAATAATTAGTAGACACCTTACAAATTGAAGATGAGGTAATTATTAGATTCATTCAATACAACTAATAAATTTTGTAGACAAACTTTAGTAATGGAAAAACTTTAAGCTTTAAAGAGTTTGTGTTTGTGGACCAAGTATGTCTTAGGGATGAACTGTTTGGCTGTCTACTTAGTGCGATCAAGAAGACAAAGAGGAAGACGAAGAAGAAGAAAATGGTGATGAATGATGATAAGATGGAGAATTTTTTTTTTTTTTTTAATCAAAATGAATATTTTTTCTAAATTGGGTTTTCCTTGTTTCCTCTTTTTGTTGACTTGTGGTGTGTGTGTGTGTTTTAGTCGTAGATCCATGGTCCCTTTGTTTTGTATCAGTGATATATTTATATGGTTTATATGTGAGTGGGTGTGAAAGATGAGGAGACTTTTTTTTGTTGTTGTTGGTACCCACTATCTTCAATTGCTCCCCGTGAAAAGGTTTGTGTCTCACCATTTCATTATCCTTTTGTGTGCATGTTCTAAATTTTTTTATGAGGAATTTCGATATTCTAAACCAGAAATTCAGACAAATGTTCAAATATCAATATTTTAAAATATCAATATTTTAAAATACAATTTGTATGCCCGTATATAAATATATATATATATATACAATGAAAAACCGTACTGTTTATAGTGTAATTATACGAAAAAATAAAACAGCTGCATATACGACGATTATTTGCCTCACATACAGTTATCTTGTATACGATAATTGCTTCTTTTCTTTTAAGTGTCCTAAACAAAACATTGTTTTTTTCAAAACAAAAAAATAACACAAAAAATTATGTGATTAGTATCTCAATGTTATTATTTAGTTAAAGACTATTTTACATTTTTTTGGTATTTATATATAAACTTTTCTAATGCCTGTTCTTTTTTTTGTGTGCAAAACCTCTTCTCATTTCCAAATTATAGATGAACCTGTTCTTGCATAACCAAGCGTAGTGCTTGTTTAGCTAGGTTGTCAGCCAATACATTTGATGATCAGGGATAAACTTACAAATGTTGTTCTTATAACTTTTTTTCTACAATAAAATTTGCGATTATATATGTATATATTGATAAGTTTTTATATTTATAATTTTTTTCATAAAACTATTTGTTGTATAGTCTCTACGTAGGCATCCACATACGTATAAATGATATAAGGTGATATATCGTCCAACTAACCTGTAACGTATTTTAGAAAATTGCAAAATATATAAGTTGTTTGATGAATTCCGCAAGTACCAAAAATGTGCATGTTTAGAATTGTACATGTATTACTTTACCAAGCATATATAGAGTTATGATTATATTTTGTACTTGTGTAAGAGGTAACAAACACAATAATAGTTTTTTTTTTTTGGATTTGTGGATTGGGCCACTCATTTACTTGCAAGCTGATATTTGGGTTAAACCCTTTACAAATAAGCTCAACTTTGATTTACCACCATCACTTTTTTTTTTTTTTTTGATGACACTTGTTAGTGGCCACATTGATTGGGTAATATATGTTACATACCTTTTGTTCCAAAAAAAAAAAAAATCCAATACATTCTACCATGGAAATCATGATTTTACTAGAGTTTTCCATAGGAAAGACGTAAGAGCAACAACAAAAAAAAAGTCAAAAGAATATTCATAGCTCCCTGAGAATATCAGAGAACATATTTGTGTCAGTGAGCCAGTCTCACGCTCACATATTGTAAGGAGAGAAATAATTGAAATAAATGACATTACAAAATCCACAGAGATTTTTTATATCATCATTGCCCCATTCTATTCATTTTCTAACACCTCCTAGCTTTTAGAACATTAGTGAGACTGGTACTAACCATTGTGTGGTCTTTGTGAGATTACTCAAACACGGAGACTTGTCCGTTCCAGCTACAAGACGCGACCACATTAGGCAAAACGGGGTGGTATGCGACATCGATGCAGGGATGTTCATAAGCCTTGAGCTTCTTAATGAGCTCAGTGGATTTGTAGCTGTACATGTATATGGAACCATCAGAGGAACCAGAGACTAGGGTTTCTCCGTCCGGGCTGAAGTTGCATCTGATTGGGAAACCTGAGACCCAGTGACCTTCGTATCTCTTGTATTTGTTGAGCTTGAAAGGCGGGTTTGTTGAGAAGATTGCTGTGTAGTTCCCGTTTGATTGCGCAATGAAGACTGGGTCTTGTGGGTGGCGTTTGATGGAGGGACATGTGTATGCTTCTGCATAGACCTGAGAGTCGCCGGGAAGACAACAACAACAACAAAAAAAACATGAAATGTTAATATGTGCCTAGTGATAGTACTTATATATAACAATGAAGTTTCGAATTCTGTCTAATCATCTTTGTAATGGACGTAGTTACAGACTGAGTGTGAGCTATGAGTTGTTCCAGAGTGAAAGAAAGAAAAAGAACAATTTGATGGCAGTAACAGAAATAGTCAGAGAAACCTTCTGCAAAATAATCATCCTGAATTTTTTTTTTGAAAAGTTCAGACAAATGTAAAATGGATTTTTCAAAAATTTCGCTAAGACAATTCCGCCTTGGACTAGCTTGTTCAGGAAGTCAGTGATGATTAGAACAATAAGAAGAGAAAAATAAATATGCTTCCTCGCTTCTTCTCTATGAAGCAGCTAGTAGAAACGTTTAAGGAACTAACTCCAAAACATCAACAAGGTGAAATTAAAAAGCACAGACTTCCAACGCACATTCACAAATATGCACGTTTTGATTATAACTACAAATGCAACTTATTTCTAACTCCAGATCTAAGCTTGACTCTCTCTCCGAGCATCTAAATTCTATCTTTTCAATGACTTTCAAACAGATATTTTTCGGAAAAAGTAAAATGCCCTTTAAAATACTGAATTAGAAGAAGAAGAAGATGAAATGGATATAGTTAGATGTAGGTAGTGAAGAATGCTCAACTGACCTGGTTAGAAAGAGGAACCTCTCTCAAAATATCCCAAACTATAACAGCATTCTCACTAATATTTCTGCCGGACACATCACTTGAAGAGATGAACCGCTTCCCACCAGAGAGAAACTCGACATCAAGAATTGGACCAAGATCTCGGATGTATTCATGCACAACTTTGTTGATCCTAATGTCCCATAATCTAAGACTGCCCTTTGATCCTCCTGAAAGAAATACGTTGAAATTATCTGGATGGAACTTAACAACTCCAATAACCTGATCCTCCTTGAAAGCTTGTGTTTCTACCCCTCTTTCAACATCAAATAGCCTCGACGTGCAGTCATATCCACAAGAAAGCAGCGATAGTCCTTGCTTTGACCACATGACATCTTTCACCGGTGCATTGTGATGGAGGAACTCCCGTACTTTCTTCTTATCGCTGCTCCACACATTCCACACGTAAGCAGCACCATCCAGCCCCGCAGAAGCAAGAAGATGAACTGCAAAATAACTCTGATGAACAAATGAATGAGGCAAAGGATATTGGCAAGACATACAACGAACGATTGATAACTAGAAAGGAGTATTCACCTAATACTTAACACGAAGATAGCATAATCCAAGCGTCACCAAAGATAATTCACAAACTCTATAAATTTAAAAAGATAACACGAATTGGAAAAAGCCATAACAAAGGGCAAGAACATACCATGACTTGTTGACCAGTCAATAGCAGTAACAGCCTTTGTATGTCCGGTTAACGAAATCGACATCCTACTGGGCATTTCGGTTCGCCATGAGGATCCTTTTGGTCGATGCGTAACCGAAGATAGAACATGGCGGGGCACTTCTGAATCAGAGATGCTCCCAAGAACTGAGATTAAGAAAGCTTTATACGTATTAGCATAAGATTACAGCACAATTTATTGCCATATACAAACACAAAGCTAATGACGCCGATTATCCAAGGATTTACGTCTAATTTGAGACGAAACACTAAATCCTAAACCATGGATTAACAGAAAAATGATCAATCAAGTATAAGCGCAAGTACCAGTAGGAGAGCTAACGGAGGGTTTCTGAATCAAATCCGAACCCTGATTTGGATTAGGAACCGTTGAAACAGAGGCTAGAAGCGATCTCTCTCTCTTGGAAACGTACCGACCTGGAATCGGAACCGAAACCGAAGAGCTCGTTTCAGGATCCGAATAGGAACCATACCGAGGATTCGGTCTACGGGATAGTTTACACTGTCGATCCTCCGGGTCCGGATATGGACGCTTCGAAGGAATAGACGGTGGGCCGGTTCCTGAAGCCAACCGCTCATAGGTCACTGGCTCAGGTTCGTCGTCGGAGCCATTGGCATACGAATTGCATATAAGATCCATCGGAAACTCGAACCCCGACGATCGGAATAACCTTCGGTGATTTTAGCGGAAACGCTAAGATGAGTAAGAGGAGAAGGTGAACCGTTCGTGGGCTTTATTTGGGCCACAAGAATGGACTAATTTAAACCGGGCATCAATTCGATTAATTTCGGTCGAATCCCAACTAATCTCTTTTTTTTCATCTAAACTTTTTATATTAAAAACTGTGCGGAATATGTTGTATAATACAAAGTTCGGTTGTCAAACGTTTCCGACATCGGAACCAAAAGCCCACAATAAGGAAAATTTAACCGGAAAGATTACCGAAAAACAAAGTCCGAAGGATTACCCGGAAAACTAAGATCTAAACAACATAAAACTAGTAAACAAATCTACCACTAAACGTCGGGACAAGATAAACAAATGCATTCAACGGATAGCATGGAAAGAGCAAAATTTACGGAACAAACAAAGCTCACAAGTTAAAGACGAGGCTAGAGGAGCCGCGAAGAAATAAACCCAAATACGACGAATAGCAAAAACACGTAACCACAAACGGAATTCTAAACTCCTACCCACCTAATCTTCACCCTAATTAGTCTAAATCTAGAACTTTGCATCCCCACAAAAGGTTAACCTTACAAGAACTGACCATGAAAAACCTAAGGCGAAAACTAATTATTCACTAAAGCTAAAGGCGATGGAAAGAACTTGTAATAGAACCTCCGATATAACAAAGATGCTAAACGAAAAAAACCAACCTCGATACAAAGACTACGCACACACAATCCGCAGATTACCAAAAGCAACCCTATCCCTAACGAGTGGAAGACTAGAACCACTAGAACTATGCTAACCGAAGACTAGGCAGAGGGAACAAAGAAGAGCCTAAAAGAAACAATTCAAAGGACCAAATGACAGAGCAGAGAGAGAGGCGCATCTACCTCGACCGGAGCAAGACGGAACCAAATCTCGAAGAGGCTGAGACCTTCACCAGGACCAGTGGCGAGAGCATAACACTTCACCACCGCGGAGGATAAACGCCTACTACTCCACTCGACGAGAAGCTTTAGAATCCAATTAGAGAAAACCGGCGAAGAAGACAGAGGAGAAAACCACCGTTAAAATCGAAACCACCACCGGACTTCAGCCAGAACGGCACAAACCTACCCATTGCCTAAGACTCAGGCATATCTGAAGTCACAAGTCTCACCGAACAAATCCACCATGAATCGAAACCAGATCCACCTTGAAAACCTTTGGCAAATCCGAGATACACACAACTACAGCAGAAAAACCATAGATAGACGACGTGGCCGACACCGGCGCTATGGAAGTCGTCGGTCGCCGGACCAAAACACGTTGAAAATTTCGAAGGCTACAGTAGCGGCGGCTCTTCTTCAGAGAGAAAACTAGGGCTACCCCAAAGTGACTTTGCTAACCGAATCCCAACTAATCTAGCTTAAAGATTCTACCAGAATAGAGACATTATCAATCTCGGGAGAAATTATCAAAGTGAACCATGAGAATCTTCACTTCTGTTGCATCTAGAAACTTGTGTCTTGAAATATTTAAAACTTGGTTCATAGTAAATCTACCTGAAATAAAAATTAAGGAATGTATAAACAGGATTAAAAATAAAATTCAATCGCAATAATACATTTTATCGCAGAACATAATTTTCTAATTGAGTTAAAATTAGAGTATACGGCGAAGTAAAGAGATAGTCGAAAGTCTCTAATCTCGTTGAAACTTACCGGATTTCCTTTTTTCTGCCAAAAAATCTGCATAGTGTTCTACGACACGAAAAGTGGTGCGCAGGCAAGTCACGATAGTGTATGGTAAGACGATGAGCTACATAACGGTTAGGAACGACAATGTCATTTTTAGGAATTTTTTGATAAATTGGTCAATTTACATATAATTTATGGTATTTTTGAAAATAGACGAAGAGTAATGGTATTTTTGAAAATTATATCTAAATTAGTGGTATTTTGCAATTTTTTCTACCAATAAACTACAATATGTAATACAAAAAATTATAAGAAAAATTTGAGTTCATAGATTTTTTTACAAAAATTAAAAGAGTGTTAACATTTGATAGGTTGTGTTAACAATTCTTTCATAATATTTATGTATTTATTTATAATTATTAATATTTATAAAAATCTAGATATTTATGAAAAATATAAACATTTGTATAAATAAGTAGATTTGTATATAAAAAATTTGTGTCGTGAAATACTATATAGATTTTTTGGCGTGGAATACTATGTAAATTTTGTGGCGGAAAATAAAGAGAGATATGATAAGGTCCAACGAGATTCATAAACTTCTGACTATATTTGTTGTTCATCCAACACTCTGATTTCAACTCAATTAGGAAATTGTTTTCATCGAAAGAGTATGTATTATTGCGATTGAGAAAATCTTCTTATGGTGTTCTTAACCCTATTTCAAAAACATATCTTTAACCCTATTTATGTATTTACTTAATTTCTATTTTCAGACGGATTAGTTATGGACCAAGTCTTAAACACATCAAGACACAAGTTTCTAGATGCAGCATCGTTGGAGATTCTGATGGTTCACTTTGATGATTTTTCCGCAGTTTATCTCCAGATTTCTCAAATTCGAATGTAAGTTTTTTGATTAAGTTTTTTCTAATTTTATGTCGATTTCAAAATACGGAGATCGATAATATCTCCTAAGGGTTGGCGTTTCAATTTTTGGTTCGGTTACATATCGGTTTTTTGGTTTTTCGGTTTTAGAAAAACTCAAACCATATAAAACCGTTTGTAATTCTGTTTGGTTACGGTTCGGTTTCTTTGGTTTTTTCGGTTTTTTGATTTTACAAAAACTCAAACCATATAAAAACCGTTTGTATTTCGGTTCGGTTTGGTTTCGATTTTTTTGGTTTATTTCATGATATTAGAAAAAAAAACAAATATATACAAAATAAGTTGTAGATTAATTTTTTTAATGTAGATCAAAATTATCAAAAAGGTTAAAATAAATATGAAAAAAAATATAAAAAATTAAAGAACAAAATCGAAATCAAATAAGTTGTAAATTTAAACATTAAAAATATAAATTAATCTTATTAAAACTAGTAGGTAGAAGGAGAAAACTAGAAAAAAACTCTTATTATCATATAGTCTCTTTATAATGTAGTTTTAATAACTACATAACCAAAATAACAAAACTAATAATAATATTATAAAATTTATTTAAAAAATTCGAAAATCCGAATGGTTTTACGGTTTTAAACCGAAATCGAAACCAAAATAGTTTTAAAATAACAACCAAACGGGTTTATTGATGAAACCGAAGCCGAATCGAAACACCTAATTACGGTTTGGTTTGGTTCGGTACCATTCGATTCGATTTTTTTGTCCACCCCTAATATCTTCATTCTTATAAAATTTTAAACTAGATTAGTCGAAATTTGACCATTATTGTGTGAATCAATGTCTAAATAGTAGATTTTAGAGGTTGACAACAACATTGTCATTAGATATCATCAGAAAAGATCAATATTTATATCTTGACATTCTGAAGATGGAAATGGTATATAGTTGCCGAATTAATCCCTCCCTTTGAAAACAACTACACGACTCAACCGTGTGACTGAGTCTAAAAATCCATCCAGACTAATCACACGGTTGAGTTTTGAGTGAATGTTTAGAAAGTGCTAAGCAGACGGCGATTCATCACCTAGCATCTAGAATGTATAATCGGATTTTATACGATTTTAAATTGTCTAGGCGTTTATAAGATAAACCAATATATACTAGATATATTTTTAATATATAGTATAACACAATTTATAAATAATAAAATTTAAATTTATAAATCTTGAAAATAGTGTAAATGTATAAATTACACAAAAGCATAAGAAATATTAAAAATATCAAAACTAAAACATTAGAAAATATTTTATATGTAAATTAGACAAAAACCTCCATTTGAAAATTAAGAATGTTAAACCATAAATAAGAATTAGACAAAAATATTCATTTAGTTCATATCATATTACATATAAAATGTTATAATCATGTATTTATGAAGTCAAAACTTATAAATTTAATTATATGTAGTTAGAAATTCTAAAAAACTATACTAAAACAAACAAAAAAAAATTAAATATTAATTAATTAACGACTTCGTACGACCGCCTAGGACTGCCTAAAGACACCTAATTCCATTTTTAATAAAAGCGAATAATACCAACACTTAGGAAGTAATCATCTAGACACCGTCTAGGCGACCGTCTAAATCGTTTTTTATAATACTGATTTATACAAATTGTTTTAAATATATTTTTTTGTAAGTTTATGTATAATTAAACGAAAAAACTTATTGTTCAAAGTTATGGCCCAAATTTGATGGCATTGATATTGAGTTTAAAATATTTTAGCACTTTTCAGTTTTTGTTATATCAAATTTTATAAATTGAAATTACTTTAACTGTGCCACATAAGATTTTTTTTATAAAAATTATTTGAAGTATCTCAGTACGAAGTACAAGTAAATTTTGGTTAATATTCACTTTTACTGTGTAAAGTCAACATTTTGTCAAATTTCTCTTCTTTTCTTAAATAATATATGTGAAAAAATTTAGTCATTTTAAAAGAAAACAAAAGAAAATTAAAAAATTAACTCGTATAATTTTATTTATGTTTTTCGTTGAATTATTGAGATTAATATCTAAAAATATATATTTAGCGAAACTGATATTTGTTTACATAAATATTTTTGATTCACCTATTCAAGATTTTAAATCTTTCAACAAGGACATTTAAAATTTACAAAATGAAAACAAATATAGATTGAGCATTAAAAAGTAAGATTTATCTGTTTGTTTTTTCTTCTATAATGCTAAAATAAGATGACAAAATGCTATTTTCTGGATAATTTACTTTAGAATATTTTAGCACTTTTCATTTTTTGTTTTATCAATTGAAATTATTATAACTGCGTCGCATAAGTTTTTTGGTAAAAAAACTATTTAAAGTGTGACATGCAAATAAATTTTGGTTAAGATTCATTCTTAGGGCATCAAGTCAACATTATTGTTAAATTTCTCTTGTCTTCTCAAATAACATACGAAAATTTTATAGTTGTTTTAAAGAAATACATAGAAAAATAGAGAATAACTCATATGATTTTATTTCTGTTTTTCATTGAATTATTGAAATTGTTATCTAAAAATATATATTTAGTGAAACTGATATATATTTACATAAATTCTTTTGACTCACCTATTCAAGATTTTTAAAAGTTTAACATTGATATTTAAAATTTTATAAATTAAAATATATATAGTTTGATAATTAAAAAGTAAGATTTAGTTGTTCATTTTTCTTTTATTGGATAATATATCGTAGATATAAGGAGAAAAAAAATAAGTTGCTACATTATCAATTAAAATATAAATATTTTTTTTTGTCACAAAAATATAAATATTTTTATAAATCAGATAGTTGTATTTTTTTGGTGATTGAACTGCAATTCCAATAGATAAACTAAAAATTCCAATTATTTCAACAACAAAAAAAGAAGATATTTATTGGTTTCTTAATTCGTTGACAATAAAAAATAAAGTTTTTGAATTTCTCCAATGCATAGGCCCCATTGTTACAACTGAATTTATCTTGTGTTTCACAGGTGCGTTATGATTTCTCCAATAAAAGTCCCAATAATTACAGGGGACCCAACATACTAATTAAAAAAAGGAAAAAAAGATAGTATATATATATATATATATATAAATAATTAAAAGCTAATGCTATCACAAGTATCACGCGTGTGGAACTGCATGAGCCACACGTGGGCCAAGCTAACAACCGGTAACCTGCTGCGTCTGCCAGAGGCACACACAAAACGTACGACCGCTACGAGCCCAAGAGACAACTCATCTCCAGGTAACCGGTATTTTGGGACCCACTTTGGATCTACGTGTAGTAATTCTATTGGCCACCGTCAAGTAGAAACGGTCCCCTGATTGGTTAACGTAATCATTTTCTTAGTTCTGGGCCCTACTGTATTGTGAACCGCGTGACTCTCTCACAGTGGTAGATTTTGTAATTTTACATCATCTAACAAATTACCGTAATTTTAAATCTCTCTTAATTAGATTTGATTTAATAAGATAAGATTGTGTAGCTAATATTTTGATATCTAAGTTATGAGTTTCAAATAGATTTCATATTATCTAAAATAATAATAATCTTTTAGCTAAGAGTAAGAGATAGATTCGAAGTAGAGAAGGACGAAATTACCCTTGGAAGAGTGAGCTTTTTGACTGGCACATAGTTTAACCGTTACTTGTGGTTTCCTTTCATGAAAAAGCCCCATGACTCGGAGCTTGCGTGGCATTGATTAAAGACGAAAATGCCATCCTCTTTGAACTTGGTTTTATTTAATTAAAGGCTCTCTAACTGAAATATGGACAATTTGTCTTTTTCTAGTCAACTTCGTACATTAAAATCACAGCGAAGATTTTTTTAAAAAATTCAGGGAAATGTAATTATTAATGTGGCCTCATTTCATTTCATTTTGTTTGTTTTCTCTTTTATACTGCTAAACAAATAAAAATTAACATTTTTAGTGAACAGTTATTGCAGTATCAATACTAGGCATTTTTGTTATGATTCCAAAACTTTTGTTTCGTAGTATATTTTTGCAAAATTATTTGACGGTATATATACTAGCTTTTTTGGGTCAAATATATATGCAATAATAACATATATTTTTCTATACCCAATTTTTTTTTTAAAGAAAATCTTGGCGAACAAAAGATTACTTGCTCTATTGGCACTATGCTTACGAGAAGATGTATTTAATAGGAAGCTTTCATCACCAACAAATGAAAAAAAAAATATATATACTTATACAACTCTTATGATGAAGCATTCTGCATTACTCCTTAAACTATCAATTTCTAGCATCTAATTCATACTCATTAGGTGTTGGATTACCCTACAATCAAAGTTAATTATACACATCGCACGTCCCTATATATATATACATATGTTAACATTCCATGCTACAATACATTATAATACACATGCGTTTTTTCTTCACATTATTAGCTAAATACAAATCTAGAAGGATAAAATATAAATCTTAGGGAAAAACTACTTTGAATAATAAAATATATAATGATATACTAATTCAAAATTTCGAATACATAAATTTCGTATGCATCTAGTTAAAAATACACTCCTCTTTATTTTCTACAATTTTATGAGTAAAACTTTAAGAACTTTTATAAGCGCCTTAGTTGTTAATACACATTTGTATACTTAATTATCAATACAGCATTATCTATATACACTTAAATCATTTTTTTTTAAATTTTCTTTCCCTCAGTTTTTAATGTTTTTAAGCTAGTTTTGGTGTGTCCAACCACTCTTTTGTTATTATTTCTCCACATGGAAATTTTTTAAAATTATCCATCAATTATAATTTCCATTTTTTCTCAACAAATTTCTAAACCTATTATCTTAATCACGTTAACCATATCTATTATACATGGGCCCTACTCCACTCACCAACCAAGGGTAAATATGTAAATTCACACTCCCTCTTCTCCCTCCTTTATTAACATCCCCCTCTCTTCAACCGAATCATCGCCGTAAAAAAAAAAAATCTCTCTCTCTCTTTCTCTGTCTATCTCAGTGAGAAGCTATGATGAACAAACTCATCTCTCGTATGATGCTTCTCTTCATCACTCTCTTCCTCTCATTCTCTTTCTCCTCGCCGTCGTTTCCGACGATCCACGACGTTCTCCGAGCAAAAGGTCTCCCCGCGGGACTATTACCGCAAGAGGTTGATTCTTACACTCTTTACGAAGACGGTCGTCTCGAGGTTTTCCTCGCGGCACCGTGTTACGCTAAATTCGAGACGGCAGTGTACTTCGAAGCCGTCGTGAGAGCAAATCTGAGCTACGGGAGCCTCATCGGAGTAGAAGGATTGTCGCAGCGAGAGCTCTTTCTGTGGCTCTCGGTAAGAGATATCGTCGTCGAGAATCCTAATTCCGGCGTCATTATATTCGATATCGGCGTTGCTACTAAACAGCTCTCGTTCTCTCTCTTCGAAGATCCTCCCAAGTGTAAACCTGATCAAGCTCAAGGTACAACAAAAAAAAACAAAACAAAATTAAAGGTTTTTTAATTTCTTTAATTTTTTAAGGTTTATTTGGATTTGCTTGATTTAAATTTCATGGTGAGTGCAGATTACAACGTATTTTTGCTATTATCATAATTCACGGTAAAGTGTATATAGAAAATTTAAGTAAATACAGAAAAAGTTAATATAGAAAAAAAGTTTAATTTGTTTTTGCCAATATAGAAAATTTTATTTTAGATATATATTATATTATTGGGTTAGCTAACTAGTTGGATTCGAAGCTTATTCATTATAATTGGATTTGATTTAGGTCTATTTTAAGTTTCGGCTATGGATATACCAAATCATATAACAGGTTTTGGGTTTTGTCAAAGATCTGATTTATTAGACTAGATACTGAAAGATTTATTTATATTGCATCTTGAGTATTAACGAACATTCTTGAACGATATAATGTGAAAAATCATTTCATATACATATTTTTAATCCCAACAAAATTCAAATATTTATTTTTGACAAGAAAATCAAATATTTAAGGGTTTTTTCAGAGTTCTCACTGTTTATTTGCAAACAGATAATATTTTTAATAAGAAAAAAAGCTACTATAGATAACATCGATGTTATAAATTACAGAGTTTTTACAGAATTCTCCATCGGGAGAAAACTATAGAATTGAATTACAGAATTTGTTGGTTTTCCAAAAATAAAATTTATGTACTGTGGGGAATATAAGTGGTACAATGAAGTCATGGGCTTGGGTTGTGTTTCTTTTTTCAGAGTTTATGTTTCGAAGACTTTGAAAACTCTTTTGGATTTTATTGTCTGATATTTTTGCCACTTTCAATACGAGTCTTGTCTCTGTAACTGCTGACATAACCTTTCCTTTCCTTTTTTGCTTTCTTGTTTTCTATTTGAATAAGGAGTATATTCGATCAGTAACTTTTACCAAATTTTATCATTTATTTTTATTTTACCAAATATGAATACAAAAAACACGTGAATGCATATTGTATAATATTCTCTCTTTATTAGTTGAAATAACACACTCCAAGAAATGGAAAGAATACAATAAATTTAATTCGTAGTAGTTACATTTCTAACAACATTTTCATTTTTTTTTTTTTTTGAGAGAATCATTTTCATTTTTTTTGATGGTATATTAATCAAAAGCGAAGATTTAAAGATTGAATTTCTGTTTCAGGCGTTTTGAAGAAAAGGATGAGAAAAGAAAGAGGATTTGAAGCTCTATGATGAAAAATTAGAAAGAAGGGTGGAGATCTCGATTGTCCTTTTGAAGATTTCCAAATTATGTACTAATCAAAAAAATCAGTATGCTAATTATATGAGTAGGGTGGATTTTTGTTTGAGAAGTCTTGTAAAAATGAGAACCCAAATGTTCTATGCTATGTTTTGTTTTTAGTTTAAAATTTTATATATCGGTATCTTCGACTAAATCCCGTGGTTATTGTTTGATAGTTAGTTAGTGGTTTTTATTGCTGTGTTTATATAGTTTTCGTGATATTTTCTTTACCTTATTTTGTGACTACTACTGACATCGTCTTTGAAACACTTTTTGTTGTGTTGTATAGAGAGGTTCTCTTCACTTTTGATGGGAAGAACTAAAACAAGTTACACACTTTCAAAACTGTTTTTTAATTTCTATTGTACAGTCATACAGACCCTACGAGATTTAAACGAAATGTAATGATGAACTTGTAGAACAATTGAAGTTTTGTTGCTTATGTATTTGAGAATCCTTTGTTCTGTTTGGAAGTGAAAATATTACCAAACTATATATTTGGAGATTTGTAAGGCCATTTGGCCAAGGCTGTGTTTTATGATATAGCGACAGAACGAGATAAAACCATAAGTTAATTTTGAATATGTTATGATTTTCTAGTTGACTTTGTTATCCTGCATGTTGACTTCATCAATGTAAACCCCTGCTATGCAGCTGCAACATTACAATCAGCCATATGTAAATAATAACAACTATGCTATTTAATAAACAGTAAACTATACGGCTATACATAAAATGGCCGTATATACGATGTTTACATAGCGTATATACAGAACTACGGATACCACATGTATGGTGACTAGTTTCCTGTTACTAAACGCGGTGACTAGTTTTAGTGTTTTTCTTTAGTTTCCAAAAAAGAAAAGGGATCGATCCACGGTTCTCCAGGAAATTTCAATTCATATTCCATCCATACAAAGTTTAGGCTTTTTTATAGCGCTATACGGAATCAAAATTTCACATTCAAAACCACACATAATAAAAGTTTAATACTCAGAAAAACACTGATTTTGAATATTACGTTTTCAGTTCAAATTAGACTAAAAATCGCGATTAAATAACGACGACCGACCCTTAACCGAAATCTGATACTAAATTAATTTAATCTGATCCAAAACCGATATTATCAATAATCTAACCCGATTTTATCCCTAATCTAACCGATTTTGTCTATCTCTCCCAAACCACACCCAAACAAAGAATCCTAAAAAAGGAAATCGAAGCTTAGTGATATTGGGCGCTGGTTAAGAGTCAGAGAGATTTTTTCTCTGATGGGGATTTCTTATTGGTTATGATGCTGGGTTTTAGAGATGTCAATACGGGCTGTAACCCACGGGATATGCCCAAGTAGGACCGCAACGGGTGGGCATGTACACATTTTTAAGTGTCCATGAATTTGCGGATCTAGCGGGTTTTTTACCTGTCGCGGATTACGGGTTTAACAGGCCAATCCGGTGCGGTTTTGCGGGTTCACGGTCCGAATCGCGAAAAATATAGATTTTCTGATGACTGCAGAAAGTGAAGGCTATTCCGGTTGATTTTTTATTGAGATTTCATCAGTCAAAGAAGAACTAGCAGTAGTCGAAGTAATCGATCAGGGCATCAAGGTAAAAGATTTCAAGGACACTCTTGATTTCCCTTCTATCGATTTCTTTCTAGATTTTGATTCCTTCAAATGATTGGGGAATAATGGAGGACGAGCTGAGGAATTCAAACCATACTTTGACTCTCTGCATGAGAATGTTTGTACTGGTAAAATATTTTAGAGAACTAATCCGTAATTTCTCTTGATTTTCATCTCGTGATTTGAAATTATCTGCGAAATCAACGAGACAAACAAAAAATCACTATTAATTTTGTGAACATTGGTTGATTTGTTTGTGGGTTAATTGGATTTGTGTAGATATTGATTCAATTGTTTATATTTCAGATACTCATTTCTTCGACCTATTTTTATTCGAATTTTGAAAAAAATTATGTTTGTTTTTTTATAGAGGGTTATCCATAGAGATGAAATACCCATTTCAATTGATTTGATGCGCATTTTACTGGAATCTCAAAGAACCAATCGTATTGAGAATATCAAATTTACTTGCTTCTATCAGACAATTGGAGTTGAAATTTGTAGCTAATGTTGGGTCATTGTACAATGTGTTTGAGATTCATAGCAATAAAGTCAATCAAAGTCTTTTAAATGCAGGCTATGGACAAAAAAATACTATTGAAACTGATAGTTTCTCAGAGGATAATCTCAGTGATAGGAATATGAAAGAATAGGAAAGGAGAAAGAAGATTGGATTAGCAAATAAAAGAAAGGTACCATAGAATAAAAGAACGAAACACAGTGAAGGTAGAAAGAAAGTGATATTTTTTGACTTATCAGAAATCGTTTCTTCTTTGAGGCTTTTGTGAAGTGAGTTTGATTAACTTCTTAACAAACACTCGAAGACGAATCAAGCAGAGAACAATCGAAGCTTTGAGAAATTCCAAAGTAAGATTCGTGCAATTCAATAACATTTGTTTGCAATGGGGAACCATATGATGCAAAAGAGAAACTAATCAGAGCAAATTGTCTTGGAATTTTGGGGTTGATGCAATCATGATGCTTGATGCAATCAACGATAACACTATACGAGATCATACATAATTCAAAAGGCAAGTACCATGCAAATGTTGTCTCTTGGACTGAAGATGTGATTTGTCTCCAACAACAAATCCGTGAGCAACACCGTCTATCTCAATTAAACTATAGCTTGGCATCTTCTTGATTGCTATGTCTATTATCTTTCTTCTCACTTCTCGCAAATCCTCCTCTACATATGTATTGCATAACAAAGCATAAACAGTCCACAAACAAGCCCGCAAACCCAATGGACAAAGCGGTGCGGGTCTGGACATATGTGTACGAACCGTAACCCGCGCAGGCCGGCCCGTTGCGGTCCGAAAGCAAATTGAGTCTGCCGCAGGATGGGTCACTTGAACGCGGGTTAACCCGTCTGACATCTCTACTGGTTTTGGTGCTACTGTTCCAAAACCGATTGGTCATACGCATAAGCTAGTGATCCTTAATGCTGTTTGGACAAGGAAATCTTTGGAACAGTCAATGTTTAAAATTTCTGGAACAACCAATTGCATAAACTGTTATTTAAAAAATTGGATATGAAAAGTTCAAATCCATGTTACATAATTTTAAAACTTGACTTTTCTACATATACATTCACCAATCCTAGCACAAAACCCAACACATAAAACTAAAATGGTGAATGAGAGTAACTTGGAGAAGAAACATCAATCAAGCTTTCTTCGAAGATTTGGCTGGAGATTTGGTTGAATTTTCTTCAGCTGATTTAGCAGCCTTTCTTAGGTAGAAGAACAAAGTTAATGTTGTGTAAGACACCACCATGAGCGATTGTGACTCCACTGAGAAATTTTTCCAATTATTCATCGTTCCTAATCGCAACAAGATGCCTCAGAATGATCATTGATTTCTTGTTATCTCTCGCAGCATTACCAACAACCTCCAAAACCTGAAATCAAAACCCAAAACAATTAATGAATTTTTCTCGTGAGAAAAAATCTATCTAGAAAAAAAAAACTTACTTCGGTGGTGATGTACTCAAGAACGGCAGCCATGTAAATCTGAGCTCCACCACCGAGTCTCTGGGATTAACGTCCTTTCTTGAAGTAACGAGTGATTCTTCCCACCGGAAATTGGAGACCGGCTTTGATCGATTTCGAAAATGGTTTACATTTTTTAGTTCAGATTTTCATGTCATTAAGCTTCGATTTTAAACTTCAGCTTCAGTTTCATTTTTAGAATTCTTTGTTTGGGTGTGATTTGGGAGAGATGGACAAATCATGTGAGATTAGAGATAAAATCGATTCAAGGTTGGATTAAATTAATTTAGTGTATGATTTCGGTTAAAGATTAGTTTTCATTAGTTAATCGCGATTTTTAGTCTAATTTCAATAGAAAGCACAAGTTTTAAAACCGGTGTGGTTATGAACATTAAACTTTTATTTTGTGTGATTCTGAGTTTGAAACTTGAATTCTGTGTAGCGCTATAAGAAGTCTAAACTTTGTGTGGTTGAAGTAAGAATTGAAACTTCCGAGGAGAGACTTTGAATCGATCCCAAAATAAAATGACATAGTTTTGTTAAATTTTCAAAAAAATTAATGGTTTTTTTTTTTTTCATTCTATTTGAAGATCAATCTGGTATATTATTTTTGTTTTCTTATTTGAGAATCAAAATTTTTTTTAGTGACGTTTGAGTTTTAACTATTATCTCAATCTTTGTTAATTATTTGAGATTTCGTTTGGCATTCATATATTATTTTCTTATGATATTCATCATAAGTATTATTTTTATGTTTACTTACAATATAAAATCGTGCTTTGCATACATTGATTATGTCTTTTTTTACAAAACAACTATTCATTGTATCTTGCATAACCAGCCGTATATAAAGTCTATATACTATATGATGGGTGCCCTGCAATACATCTAGCGTATATCGTATTTTATAATAAGGGTTAATTAGTATAATAATATATTTGTGAGAAAAAATTTAGAAAATAACATGTGAAAAAAATAATTTAGATAACTAGCAAAGAAAAAAAAAATTGACGAAATTGCCCATACATTAATTATTTTCGGAACATGGTTACATATTTTATTGATCTCAGAATATAGTTAACGACATCACAATGTTTCTGTAATTATCTAAACATAGTTACCTATTTTCAGAAAATAGCTGCATATTTAAAAACATAGTTAACTATATTCATAGCATAATTATCTACTCTACTGATTTCAGAATATAGTTGACTACATAAAAATATTGTTGTAATAGTTACTTATTTAAACAAACATAGTTACTATTTGCCAATACAAAATAACTATGTGGATATATAGTTTGATTTATATATAGTTAACTATAAAGTTTACTTATACTAGATATATAAAAAGTTATTTACGTCTACATGCATTTTTAATAGAAATATAGGTAATTACATGTAAATATAACAACTATATTAATGTATAGTTAACTATAATGTGGGTATATAGTTAAAAATATAGTAACTATATGTATATATAATCAACTACATGAATGTTTAGCTAAATACTTTTGAAATATAGGTAAACTACATGTAAATATAATCAACTATATTAGTATATAGTTAGCTATAATGTGGATGTATAATTAGAAATATAATTAACTACATCTATATTAACTATTTAGTGTATAGTTAGCTATTTTGTTTTCATAATAAACTAATGATATAATCAAGAATTCACAAAAAGAAAAATGTTACTTACTAAATTTCAGATTTTGATATGTTAAAGACTTAATTTTATATATAATTCTTATTATAGAGCCCAATTTTTTTTATAACAATATATGTAAGTAAATATTTTAAAATAATATTTAATATGGAATATTTATAGAATATTATGGAATGAGATATGGAAGATCTTAGGAAATCTTTTTAATATCAATCTAATTTTTTTCCACTATACGGGTGGAATACTAATATACTAATGGAATTTTATAATATTTTTAGGTTTTATTGTATTTTTGAAAAAAGAAAAAAGTTAATAGTAATTAAGAAAAAATTAATGATAATATATTTAGAACAAAAAATTATTTTAAAGAATTTTAAAATAATAATTCAGTGAATAAAATCGGAAAATTATGATAAATCGAATCTGGTTACACTAGTAGACAGAACAAACAGATTCGTTAATAGAGATAACTTGGACTAGTAAACCTTGATTAAGATTGGGCCTAATTAATTATTAAATGTCGGCCATTTTCTTGCTGACGTCATTTAACTTCGCGGATAAGGTATTTTTCCCTTCTTTAAAAATCAATCAAAAAGAATCTTAATCGATCGCAACGATTATACAGTTTCCAAATCTCTGCAAATCGGAGGATATTTGGACGATCGAACCATGGGAGGAGGAAGAGCGATGACGGCGGCGGCGAAGGTGGCAGGAATCGGAGTCGCGAAAGGAGGTTTCAGGGGAGGATTCGGATTCCCGGCGGCGGCGCCTCCTCCGGCGACTGAGCAGTTTATGGTCAAAAGCACCGCCGCGTCTAAGCCGGTTTCGGCCTCGATTTCATCGGTGACTCATCCTTCCGTCGAAGAAGACTCGATGATTATGCATAGACCGGTTTGGGACGATTGGGAATTTGCCGAAGAGGAGCCGATTCCTAGGGTTGTTTTCAGCAAACCTCCTTCTCTCCAGGAGGCTAAGGAAGCCACCGAAGATCTGAAAGAAGCAATCAATATGTAAGATCAATCCTAAATCATATTCTTCATTTCGACTCTCAAACTCGAATTAAGGGCTTCAAAGTTCGTAGATTGACCTAATTGGGCTTCTGCTTTCTAATTCGAGGAATCTTGATTGAGTTTTCTGGGTTAGGCTTGAGTTTTTTATATTAGTTATAACCATTTCCTTCTTTCTCGTGTTGTTACAAGTGCTCCATATGAGATGGAGAAGCAAATCTTTAGTGATTGAAAATAAAATTATATGTATAAACTTGTGCCTATGTTTGTTTGTTTTTTGGTTATTTATGAAACATTTTGTTAGGGTGTATATGTCATCTCCAAAGTTGGAAGGGTCAAATGAAGGTGGTTCTGTTTCCAGAATGATTTTTCAATCTTCTGAGAACAGAGCTGTTGAATCAGCTGTTCCACAAGTTGCTCTTCAGGCATTTGCTTTTCTTAGTGAAAACACCGCTGCGCAGGTATATCTAGGCGATCTCCTCTCTTTTCTCAGTTGAAATTGTTTCTGCTCTTGTTCGGTAAAACTCCCAGATTGCTTCGTAACCCTTTTGATTTTGTGTTGACACAACTAATAAAACTTTGTTGCTTTTGGTAAAGCTTTGCTTGTCCTAGTCTTTCACATGTGTTGTTAATTTGTGCAACACAAGAGTTTGAGAGGTCTAATTGTTTCCCTTTTTACAGACTGTTGTTGCTTCCATTGCGTCTGACCCAAAGGTGTGGGATGCCGTAATGGAAAACAAGGATCTCATGAAATTTCTCGAGACCAACAATACCGGTAAAAAATGAACTAGTAAATACTTCGGTGTTTCAATGTCTTTATGATAAAGCAACTTAACGGAAACTTTTTTCCATTTGCAGTTGCTTCCTCTAAGGTCGAAGCCGATAACGACGACCAATCTGAAGATTCGAGCACGACTGAGAGTGGAGTCAGTGAAGCAAAGCCAATCGACCTCTTAGAGATTCTGCAAGACATGAAGCTAAAAGCTGTTCGATTGATGGAAAATGTCTCTTCGTACTTTGGGGGTTTGTTCGGGTTAGGATCAGTTACAGAGGATGGAAAGGACAAGAAGCAGACGTTTTTCAATGACCCTCGTTCTCTGTTTGGATTAGCTGTGGTCGTCATCTTCATGGTAGTTTTGAAACGTGCTTAAAGATCAAGTTTTTAAATTTGCCGATATAGCGAAAAACAACTACTATGATCTCTTTCTTCTACTCCGTCATCGTTTTAACTTTGTTTTTTTTTTTTTTTTTTGGAATGCTTTGGAACTGTCTTGGATCTTTTCATATTATAAATAAAAAGATCCATTGGTTGTTTTATTTTTTCTTCTTCTATTCATTTTTTACTCTCTCTACGAAAAATTGTAAAGCAAAAATAGATTAGTATTTCCTTCATCTATTAGTTACAGAGGATGGAAAAATTATTATTTTTTACGTTTTTTATACACATTGAGAATTTACAAAACAAAACTACTTTTAATTCGAAACTGCATTTTTAAAAAATTTAAATTTATTAATTAATAAAATAAAGAATTGTTACAAAACTGAAAAAGAGTAAAAAGAAAAAGTAGTCACACAAATTTGGTAAAATATAGCATAAGATTTAACGTGTCTTTTGGTTGGATCCACTTAACAAAAAGACTTTCAAATTTGCTTAAATCTTGATAGCATAGTGAGCTGATACAGTTGTATATAGATTTATCAATAATCTAGTGAGATAGAAAAGAGAGAGGCAAATTTAGTGGTGTTGTCGTCCATTATTCTCTCGCCAGATATGATAAATCGTTGATCGGAATAAAATTGTATTTTTTGTCCCAAAAAAATTATTGTCAAATTTTTTAAAATTTAAAATTTAATTTCACCCTATAAATATTTTTTTTAAAAAAATTTAAGACATGATCTCACCACAAATATACATCGTGCAATTTATCGTATTTTCTGTCATAACGAACCACAAAATCATAGCATATCTATGAAGCTAAAACTAGAACTTTTGATGATGTTGATGATCTCATGATAATAATATGATGATGAGCTGATGTTGATGATTTTATGATAATAATTTTATGATGATGATGTTATCATGATGATGACGACGACGACTATTTGTTATTTTTGTATTATCAATATTTGTTAGGATGTATATGTCATCTGCCATGCAAAGATCAAATGAATGTGGTTTTGTTTTCAGAAGGATTTTAAGTTTTCAATATTCTAATAACAAAGTTGTTGAATCAACATAGGTCCAGCAAAAAATCATGCGGCAACAAATGTACTTAACAAAAATCAAGCGGTAACAGAGGATGGAGAAGGGGGAAATTAAGGCTCTAGTAACAAGGTAAATGCAAAAGTTTTTATTTTTTCTTTCTTTCAAAAAAATCGAATGCAACTAATGGCATATTCATTACTTAACGAACGACCATAACATAATAATTTTACAAAATTGTCTTGTTCTGCCTTCTCTACATAATAAAGTGTTTGATGCTACACTTTTCAAAGTATTCAGTTTTTAATTCATTTCAAACTGTCATGCTCTGCCTTTTCAGCATTTGGAACGTCTGGTTCAAACATACTCATTCTTTTACTCAAATTTGTGGGTCATTGGCTGCTTGTAATTTTTAATAAAGATTTTAAAACATGCTATTACATTCTAATATTAACCAAATCACAACATCATAATTCTCGATTAACAGATCTCTAGTTAATTAATCCATTCTCACTTAAACAAACATACGTAATTCACTTTTAAACAAACAATTTTTATTTAAACAATAAAACTTAATCAAACGATTATCACTTAAACAAGCGAGACTAACTTTAAATATTAAATAAACTATTCTCATGTAAACAAACCATTAATCCTAAACATTCTCACTTAAATAAACAATTTTAAACAACGATGAAACTATCTTTAAATATTAAACAAATGATTCTCGATAAACAAAACATAATAAAAACATATAATAAAACTACAGTCGCCATTGACTTCGTCACTACGCCCGCAACTTATTTTTCACTGCTTTACCTTTTTCCACTCGGCCTAAATTCAAAACAGACTCATCGTCGTGCTCAACTGCATGTTTTAACAGTTTGGCGACCTTGGAATCTAAATTACTGGCTGCTGCCTCAAGCTTCATTGTCATTTTTAACCCTTACGAAAAATCTCTTCGATCTCAAGGTCGCAAGTGCATTTGTCTTACCTAGTCTTTTTGTTGATGACATCCTTCTCCTATGCAATGTATTCGTTCTTGCCAATCCGTTGCTACTATCTAAATAGTGACCACCTTTAGTTATTTAACACTGTAAAATTTTCTCTCCTCGGTTAGAAGAAACAATTTCACATATATCATTTTCCATCTATATTCACGTTTTTATAAGGATAAATCACATAATTTTTTTGATAATGATGATAATGTTATGATGTTGAATTGTTGATGGTGAATTTAATAAACAAATAAATAATATTTATGATAATAATGTTATGACAATAATAATGTGATGATGATAATAATGTGATGGTGACGAAGTTATGATAATGTTATGATGATGTTGTTATGATTATGATAATATTATGATGATTGTAATGTTATGATGTCGATGATATCATGATAATATTATAATGACGATGAATTTAGTAACAAATAAATAACATTATAATGATGATGAGGTAATGTTGATGATATCATGGTAATAATATTTTGATGATGACATAATGATGATGATATTATCAAGACGGTGATGTTGCATGATAACTTAGATCATGATGATATGGTGATATTGATGATGTTATGATGAGAATAACATTACGATAATATAATATGGTGATAATAATGTTATGATGATGATGATGATAATGATGTTGATGGTATAATGATGATATTAGAAATTTAATATTGGCATGATGATATTTTGATGTTGATGTTATCTTGATGATATTTTGACGATGATAAAATATAATAAACAAGTAAATACCATTTAATAATGTTATGAATTTTGATAATTATAGTGTTATGATGATGATGTTATAATCATAATAATGTTAAGATAATTATAATGTTATGACTACGATTAAGCTATTAAAATAATATATTTATAAACAAATGAATAATATTTGCAGAATCATTTTGATGATTAATCGACGATGGTCTAATGATATTATTATGATGATGAGATAATGTTGATGATGGTATGATGATAATATTATGAAGATGAAATGATGATTAAGATGTGATAATGATGATGAGGTTATCATGATATTATAATGATGATGATGAGGTGATGTTGATGGTATCATGATAATAATATTATTTTGATGATGTTATCATGATTATGATTTATGATAATAATAATAATAATAATGTTATGATGATATAACCATATTTTAGGATGTTGATGGTACGATGATGATAATACGAGTTTGAAGAATCTAATAAACAAATAAATAATATTTATTTTAGTTTGATTTAGTTTAAAAAAAATTGATTGATCAAATAAGTAACTCATTACAATCCATTAATCTATTTAAACTCAATCCATTCGACTCATTAACCTATGAGGGTCAATGATATAAATCCATTAAGATTGATGGATCAGACTGGATTGGATCAACCCATAAGTTTTATCAATTTTAGTGAACCTATAAGTTTTCATCCATGTTGGTGGGAGTTTTCATCCATTTTTGTTTGATCAGAGATTAAGGCTCTAGCAGCAAGGGAAGTGCAAAAGTTTTTATATTTTCTTTCTTTCAGAAAAATCAAATGCAACTAATGGCATGTTCATTACTTAACGAACGACCATAACATAATAATTTTACAAAATTGTCTTGCTTTGCCTTCTCTACATAATAAAGTGTTTGATGCTACACTTTTCAAAGTATTCAGTTTTTAATTCATTTCAATCTGTCATGCTCTGCCTTTTCAGCATTTAGAACGTCTGGTTCAAACATACTCATTCTTTTACTCAAATTTGTGGGTCATTGGCTGCTTGTAATTTTTAATAAAGACTTTAAAACATGCTATTACATTCTAATATTAACCAAATCATAACACCATAATTTTCGATCAACAGATCTCTAGTTAATTGATCCATTCTCACTTAAACAAACATATGTTTTTCACTTTTAAACAAACAATTTTTATTTAAACAATAAAATTTAAGCAAACGATTATCACTTAAACAAGCGAGACTAACTTTAAATATTAAATAAACTATTCTCATGTAAACAAACCATTAATCCTAAACATTCTCACTTAAATAAACAATTTTAAACAACGATGAAACTAACTTTAAATATTAAACAAATGATTCTCAACAAACAAAGCATAATAAAAACATATAATAAAACTCCAGTCGCCACTGACTTCGTCACTACTCCACGCCTGCAACTTACTTTTCACTGCTTTATCTTTTTCCACTCGGCATAAATTGAAAAAAAACTCATCGTCGTGCTCAACTGCATGTTTTGACAGTTTGGCGACCTTGGAATCTAAATCATTGGCTGCTGCCTCGCGCTTTGTTTTTTCTGTAACATAAATTCCCCGACAACTACTCCTTTTTATTGTTCTTTGCAGAAGAATGTCATTTTTAACCCTTACGAAAAATCTCTTCGATCTCAAGGTCGCAAATGCATTTGTCTTACCTAGTCTTTTTGTTGATGACATCCTTCTCCTATGCAATTATTCGTTCTTGCCAATTCGTAGCTACTATCCAAATAGTGACCACCTTTAGTTAACACTGTAAAATATTCTCTCCTCAGTTAGAAGAAACAATTTCACATGTATCATTTTCCATCTATATTCACGTTTTTATAAGGATAAATCACATATTTTTTTTGATAATGATGATAATGTTATGATGTTGAATTGTTGATGGTGAATTTAATAAACAAATAAATAACATTTATGATAATAATGTTATGACAATAATAATGTGATGACAATAATAATGTGATGATGATAATAATGTGATGGTGACGAAGTTATGATAATATTATGATGATGTTGTTATGATTATGATAATGTTATGATGATTGTAATGTTATGATGTCGATGATATCATGATAATATTCTAATAACGATGAATCTAGTAACAAATAAATAACATTATAATGATGATGAGGTAATGTTGATGATATCATGGTAATAATGTTTTGATGATGACATAATGATAATGATATTATCAAGACGGTGATGTTGCATGATAACTTAGATCATGATGATATGGTGATATTGATGATGTTATGATGAGAATAACATTATGATAATATAATATGGTGATAATAATGTTATGATGATGATGATGATAATGGTATTGATGGTATTATGATGATATTAGAAATTTAATATTGGCATGATGATATTGTGATGTTGATGTTATATTGATGATATTTTGACGATGATAAAATATAATAAACAAGTAAATACCATTTAATAATGTTATGAATTTTGATAATTATAATGTTATGATGATGATGTTATAATCATAATAATGTTATGATAATTATAATGTTATGACTACGATTAAGCTATTAAAATAATATATTTATAAACAAATGAATAATATTTGCAGAATCATTTTTATGATTAATCGACGATGGTCTAGATACAAAGAAAATATCTAGATACAAAGAACCAATCTCCATTAATGTCGATTAATAAAATCTCTCAAAATTAATTCTTGATTGATTTCTGTAATTAATTTGATTTATTTTGCATTTATGTTGATTTATTTGATGATTTGTAATTTGAGCCTTTATAAGCTCATTTCTCCATTCATGGTATATACATATAGAATTTTTGGAATATAAAAGAGAGATTTTTCCTCTTAAAGCTTTGTGCTTTATTTTGCTTGTCTAGTTTATGGATTCATCCTAAAATACAAGTTTGGATCAATAGAGTATTGTGTGAGATTCCATTACTCTCTTGTTCGTGTGGAATAATAACTTGTGAGATTCAAGTTGTTCTTTCATGTGTTGATTTGTGTGATTCAATCAGCGACAATCCCATCTCCATCTTCACCATCGTCCCACCGCCCATTTCAACCTTGAAATCATTTGACCATAAGTTTGGTGTGATTCCGAGTCTTGTATCAGCTTGATTTCCTCTTGTTGCTTCTCGGATTTATGTCTAGACTTTCAATGTTTGTTTCAATGGAATACTTTTAGCTTGCTTGCCAGATTTTCAAATTCAGTTTGAATTTCATTTGAAATTTTCAGGTTTGATTCATTTGAGTTAGTAGTGTTTAAATATGTTAAAAGTGTTATCTTGACAGGTTTGATTTAGGTCATTTTCAATCAATACAGCCTGATTCTGATCATGAGTTCATGACATGTATTATATAGGTTTGGTTTGTGATCGACATATTTTGTTTCATAAGATGCATAATTTTGTTTGCCTTAGTATCTTCGTCTGTTTATTTACTAATCGGTCTGATGTTCCAATAATCCAGTCTACCATAATGTTAAAATCAATTTTCTGGTTTTTGTTCCCATAATATCCGGTTTAATTTGGTTAAGAGGATTGACCTAACCAGAAATATGGTGTAGACTATTTTGTTGATATGAGATAGATTTAATAAATTTAGGTATTTAATAATCGGTTTGATGTTGCAATATCCAAATCAATTGTCTGGTTTTCTATTACCGTAATTTGAGGTTCGTTTTGGTTTTAGAGGATTGATCTTTTTGATTCACAAAGATGATCCCCGAGTCAATCCGCAAACTCAATGGACAAGGCGGTGCGGATCTGGACATATATTTAGGAACCACAACCCGTGCGGATCAACCCGTTACAGGTTGAAGGAAATTTAAATCCGCCGTGGGATGGACCACTTGGACGCGGGATGATCCATTTGACATCTCTGGAAGACGAAGCAAAGACAGAGTTTGAACTCTGGGTTTCAAAGCGAGAAGCCAACTATGAAAATTTCTTCTCGTTTCTGAAAATTTGGCTTGAGTTTTTATGGAAACTAATTTAGTAATGGATAATCCTCTGTGATAATCTTTTGTCTATGAAAGTTTGGCTTGACTTTTTATGGAAACTAATTTAATAATAATGGGGATAATTATTTGTTTCTATTGTATTGATTGGTTTTAGATAAAGACTAGTGCTCAATACTTTTATGTTCGTCTGTTTATGCTATAGTTGATATATGTTTTGGTATTTGATTATGTTCTTTGTTGAAAAGTTATGGAATTCATGTTGGATTGTAGATTTTGGTATTTCACGAGATTCTCTATGTATATTTCTTCACCCACTAAATCAATATTTAATTATGGTTTATTTGGGTTCAAACCGAAAAAACAAAAAATTAAAAGTATCAAAACCAAACCAAACCAAAATAGATATGAATTCAATATGATTACTATTTTTCATAAATCGAAAAACAGAAAAAAGTGAACCGTATCCGAACCGAAATTCGGATCGAACATCTCTACAAAGAAATCATAGCCGTTCAAATATTGTTTTGGTATCATTAATGGGGTTTTATGTGTTTAAAATATTGTTAAACACCTAAAGCTCGGGCATGACAACAGACCTTTTTTTTTTTGCCAGCTCTTTGGAAGTGCTTTTTCCTTTTCCTTTATTTCTTTTAGTAAGATTACCCTTGTCTTTATTTATGCCTCGGGTTGAAACAAATTACTATAATTCGTCCCCTCCTACGGATTAGTCGACACTTTTCACAAATTTTACGAACGGAAGCCCTTATTTTCATAGTTGTTATTCCTTAATTCTCTTATTTGAAAAAAAAAAAAAAATCAAACAAGAACCGTAGGGATCGATAATGAATCCTATTGATAATGGGTTGGTAAAACGACATCGTTGCGGGTATTCTTGTCTTGTACATTGTTACAGTGAGCTTTTAATGGTTTTGGAAGTAACGAAAGTGAGCATATCGACTGGCTTCAGATCTTTACAAGACTCAAAATAACATGAATCGCTTGTCTAAATGCTTCCACTATATATGCTTTAATTTCTTTTGGAAAGAGATTTATCAGTTATATTTTGGATTCAGCTCTATTATCGTCCTGAGAATTGAGCTTCTGTATGAAAAAATCTGTATATGTTCCTACTCTATCTCTGGTCTTTGATCTATCATTTCTCTTGGAATCTGTGCTCTCTATCTGGAATCTGATGAAGAAGCTTGATGGAATCTGAACTAAGATCAAGCAAGGTTCGAAACCATCGAGCAGAGGCTTTAGGAATCCTTGTGAGATTGTTCTTGTAATCGACATAGTAGATCCCGAACCGGACAGTGTATCCCGAGTTCCATTCCCAGTTGTCTAGCAATGACCACACGAAATACCCTCTTACATCGCAATCATCCTTCCTGCAAATCAATCACCTTTTTTTTACTTCATTCGCAGGTTGAACTTGTTTCAATAATGGGTTCTGTAGTTAAACCTTATGGCAGCTGATAAGTTGGAGAGGTAATCTCTGTGGAAGCTAATCCTCTTGTCATCTTCCAATGCTTTCTCCATGTCTACGAATGGCTTGTTTTTCTCATCCATCCCTGCCATATTTATGTTAAAGATCTGCTTTCTGATCCATGATTGTGAGAATTTGAGAAGCTTACCGTTTTCTGTGATGATCACAGGTGGGTTTCCATACATGTCTTTAAGATGCACCGCTAATTTCCTGATTCCCCATGGGACTATGTGTAGCCAGCTTGACCCAGCCTGATTCAAGTAAAGTTTCTCATTGGATTATATACTACGTGATTCGTTAGGATTGCTGAATATCTTTGGCTCTTTTATCAGAGAAAATACATACTCTTTCTCCTATAGCTACTCCACCACGGTAAGCTACAACAAAGAGAGTAGAAAGATTAGGCACTGTGAGATGTTCTTCTAGCAGTAATGAGAAATGGTGTCTCATCTTACCGCTTGTGATAACGGCTGCATCAGATGAAGCATCTTGCAGAATCAGTTTCCTTATCCGAGTTCTGTCGTTCCTCGCGTATAATGTCGTGTAGTGGTTGATTCCCAAGTAGTCAAATGCCCCTTTTATGCTTTTTGATATATCTGGTGTTATCTGAGGTAGCCTCTCTTCCACTAGACTCTTCATTGATTCTGGATAGTCTCCATTGATTAGAGGATCCATAAACCTATTTTTAATTCTCATTCTGTCACTTCAGTTTCTTTTTTGCTTTTAGACTTTTATCCAGATAAAAGGATCTTATATTTACCATCCAATACTAAAATCCATCGCTCTACGAGCTGCATCTCTGTCCTCGTCACAGTCAGACATTGGCTCATACCATTTTGCATCTAACGCTATCCCGATTCCACCACCTTGTTTCTCCTGCATTTAGATTCCCACGTTTTATTCTGGAACTAAGAATCATAAGATGATCATGTTCTGTTCTGTTTTCTTACCTTGAAGTTTCTCTGGTAGGTGTGGTAAGCAGCAGCATGAGACAAGAGAATGTTGTGAGCTACAACATACGGTTCGACCGATGACTTCCCCTTCTTACAGAACCAATGTCCCAGAAGTGAGCACCTCCCTGGAGCTTGTATCCCCGTGTCATAGCCTTGGATCGATAACCCGCGTGGCTCATTGAAAGTGATCCAGTACTTCACTCTATCTCCAAATTCTTTGAAACAGGTGAATGCATAATGCTCGAAATCATCCCTGCGCAATGTTTTCAGCTTTATGTCTTCGTAATCATCCAAACATATCAAGATTTCACATTCTTTTATCCAAAGATGATATATACTTACACGACTTCTCTGCTTAGCCATCCTTCATATCTATCTTCTAAAGCTTGTGGGAGATCCCAGTGATACAATGTCACATAAGGTTTGATTCCTTTGGCTAAAAGAGCATCTATGAGGCTGTTATAGTACTTAACTCCCTCTGGGTTTGGTTCCCCTGTTCCATCTGTTAAAACCCGAGTTTAACAACACCGTCGAAAACACACAACATTACTCTTATCACAGGTAAATGAATTAGACTTACTAGGGAATATTCTTGACCAAGATATAGAGAATCTGTAAGCATCCATTCTCAGATCTTTCATCAGGTCTATGTCACTCTGTGAAAGGAGAATGTCAGAAAAAGTTAAAGGTTCTTAGATTCTCTCATTTGTGTTCTGTTGCGTCTTATCTCAGATTTGTTTGGACGAGGTTGCTCTGTGGAGAAGCAAACCCTACGTTTATCTTCAAGCTTAAGTCAACCATTTTAGGTAAAAACTTACATGAAACCTATGATATTGATCGACCGTAGTATCCGCATTGCTGAAATCCAATATCTTTCCTGTCGATTAAGAACAAATAACATTATTATTGATTTTCTGGGTTATTTGTGAGTTTTTTTTCTGGGTTTGTTAGTTTGATACCTGGTTTCTTCGTGAAGGTGTCCCATATGCTTTCTCCTTTGTTACCTTCATTCACAGCTCCTTCAAACTGATTTTCTTGCAAGAAAGTGTTGCGATTATCAAAATCTTGATCTTTTGAAATCTTTCTTGGATCAGTTTGGAGAAGAAGAAGAGCGTCACCTGGTAAGCAGAAGAAGCTGTTCCGAACACAAACCCATCTGGAAAATTCGCTCTGCTGATAGATTCCGACGAAACCTGATGATGAGGCACCACGAAGAAGAAGAAGACGACGAAGAACAAAAACAGAACCATGACGAGTCTCGTGATAGAGAGAGATGAAGTTTTTCTGGTAGAAAGAAAGATTTGGAGGCAAGAAATTGAAATGGAGTGTTTTGGTTTTAATTTGTAAAGTCGAAGAAGAAAGGGGAAGAGTGCAAAGCAAAAGCTCTCTTTTTTGAAGGCTCTTCTTTGCTGTTGACATTTGTTATACTGTACACGTTTCTTTTACTTCTTCTGCCAAAAACTATATGTATAATTGTGACCCAAAAGAAAAAATAACTATTAAGTGTACTTCAATAAGAATAAAATTGGTTAGTGAGACATTGATTTTAAGTTCTATGTTTTTTTTTTCTTTTTTTTTGTCTACGCGACTTGTGATTTTGTTATCTTTGTAACCCCAGTTACAAGATAATCAAATTGAATACCTAAGTTGAACAAATAAATGATGTTTTTTTTTTTTTGATAATTATGTGAATATCATTTTAGAAAATGTAGTTGTAGGTTTTAAAAATTGTGTTACAAATTTGCTTAACCTAGAACGGATTGGTTCCATGCCAAAAAAAATTGAAAAAACATGAAAGCAAAAATTATTTTTATTTTTAGTACTAATAAAAAATTAAACAGCATCCATATCCACTTATCTATATGTTGATGTTTGCTTTTACACTTTGTTATGTACCAAAGGTTGTTTAGTTATTTTGTGATCTATTTCAATATTTTTTTTGTTTCAAATTTTTATGGATACAAGCTTTTCTGGAGTTGAGAAAAAATCCAGTATTTACATTTCTGTAATTTTAAAATATAAATACTGGATTTTAAAAATATTTTTAAGTTGGCTAAAAACAAAAGTGTTTATTTCGGATAAAAAATCAAATAATAACATATAGAATCGGATATGTGTAATTCGGATAGCTAAAATTACTATCTAAAGCAAACTCTTTAACAAAAAAGTTTGAATATGTTGGATAAAGATAACTCAAATATTTTAAATTATATACGAATTCTCATAAAATTGAGTAGGGTTGGATGCTAGTTCGTGTAATTATTACGAATAATTTTAGTCATTTAGAATAATTTGAAACTTGTTAAGAAACTTTAAATAATTATTAAAAAAATATAATTATCTAACCGAATAATTTGAATAGCGTAGATAATTAACCGATTCATATTCTAACCCGCAAAAATAAATTATTTTGATCAAACCAAAAGTTGAATTTAAAGTTACAATACAAATGATTCAGGGGTATATCCGTCATTTCTCTTGCGTCATTTTTTTTGTAGGTCTTCTCTGCTCCATTACTCACTCCTTATCGCAAAACCCCTTGTTTCTCTCAATCGATTGATCGGCTTTTTGTTTTAGGGTTTTAGTCTTTCAAGTTAAAACCTTTCCTTAAAATCCGAAGATCAACAATACGCCGATCGGTCAATCGAATCTATGGCGATGGCTATGAGACTCCCGGCGATAGCTAGAGCGGCGACGGAAGTGGCTGCGGCTCCGGTTGGATTGAGACGGCTGTTCTGTTCGAATGCTTCTAGGTTTTCTTTTCTTTCTCCACAGGCTGGTACCGAAGCTCCGGCGCGTCCTCAGGCGGAACCCAGCACCAATCTCTTCGTCTCCGGTAATACCCCTCATTTCATTTCTGGGTATTGGGGTTTATCGTCGCTTTTGTGGGTTTTGTATCTGATGCTTTTGAATATCCTTCGTATTGATTGAGAATTAGGCTATTAACAAAGATTACTCTGTTACAGTTTAATCCTTTACTTGGTTTAAGGTTTACGATTGCAATGAGAGATAGTTTAATCCTCATTTCTGGAAAATTTGCACTTCCCATTGCTTTGCCTATGAATGAATGACTTGAAAGAGTGAACAAGAGCTTCTCTGCAGCTAACCGTGGGTTCTTACACTCATTTCTTAAGACTTCAGGATTTTTCGGGTATCATTTGATTGGGATACTAGCATTGATTCTATGAGTGGTTTATTGAATGTCTTGATACTTATTGTAAATTCTGACTAGTATCAATGGGTTTGAAGATGCGGCTTAATCTTAACATTGGGCTGCGATGGAAAAACTTGTAAATATTGTCATTTACTTTCCTTCATAGCCATGAAACTTATGTATTGAGGAAAACTCTTATATACAAGTTATTAGGTCTGATTACTATCTATGTATGGATCCAAGACCTGTTCTGATGCTATTTCTCAGTTTCTTCAAGTGTCTTTTCATCATATTACCTTTGTTTTATGAGGATAAATGACTTGCCCTTATCGCCCTTTTTCTTCTTAGGCATTCGCTTTTTTCGTTTCTATATAAAAGCATCCTTCTGGACTTAATCCCAGCTCTTAATTTCTATGCCACCTGAATTTTTTCAGGGCTTAGTAAGCGGACCACTTCTGAAGGACTCAGGACAGCTTTCGCTCAGTTTGGAGAAGTTTGTGATGGTGGGTTTCCTTACTATTATGACCCTTGCTTCGGATCAAAGCTAGCTGAACAGGAAACTAACTGTAACTGTACTTTTCTCTCAAATTGGTTTTATAGCTAAGGTTGTCACAGACAGAGTATCAGGATATTCCAAAGGGTTTGGATTTGTTAGATATGCCACTTTAGAAGATTCTGCTAAAGGCATAGCCGGCATGGATGGGAAGGTAAATAATATTCATTCTAACTAAAAAACGCATTTCTTAAATACCAAATGAAATCAAAATCATCTATAGAGACTTACACTCACATCTATGGCTAATTATCCACTCTGTTTCTGCAGTTTCTTGACGGTTGGGTCATATTTGCAGAGTATGCAAGACCAAGAGAGCAATCACAGTCATATCAACCTCCAAACAACATGTCTCGTCCTCCATATGGTAACCGCTATTGATACAAGCTTCTTCATGAAATCTTTGAGCACTGTGTCTCGGCGAATCTTTACATTAGTGTTACGCTCTATTCTATTCTCTTCTATGATCAAACTGTTGTCTTAGTGTCATATTATTATCACCTTGAGAAGATAAGAAACTTGAAATTATATTTTTGAGTAATAAACAAAAACTATTATTTACAAGACAAGTATTAAGTGTAATAGGCAATAGCTATTTGAGGAAGAGTTTACTTTATTTAGGTCTCACCGTCACAACTCACAAAGACTTGACCGTCATCGTTTTGAATATTTGTGGTTTAGATTGGTTAAGGTGTACGACATAGAGAGACCTAACCGGAATGATTTTATAGGCCGGTTTAAAATGAGATTGATTGCTCTTCAGATCCGGTTCGGTCTGTTGATTTTTGATCTATGAATCCATAATATCTTTTAATATATGCACCATTTGATATTGTAAAAATGCTCCATATTTTGTTTTAATTTAGCTATTATTTTTCTAATTAAAAATTTTTGTGAACCAAAAAACTTTGAACCCAATCTGATTGAACATTTTCATAAAACCAACCCAATGGGTCCGTAGCCAATAGCCAATCACTAACTCACAATTTTGTTGAGATGATTGAACATTATCATCATGCAACCATTATGATGATTAACAAATGGGAATAAGTCATTGGGCCACAACAAAACAACATTGAGCTCTCAAAATTTCACGTGGAGCTGTCTAGAATCTACACGAAACATTTTATAACATGTGGACCGAACAAAAACAAAGAGAAATATCAAATATACTAATGGTTTATATAGATTTATGCAATGAATGTTACAAAGACAAAAAAGAGATACCGTTCATACTATAACATTCCTTCGCTGTCCAACTACGTTTGGCGAGACAATTCCCTCTTTCCCATGCAACCAAAACTATTTTACAACTCACCATATTACTCCAAAATCAAACGAGACCCATTACTCACTCTCTTATGTCTATTTCATGTAGAATTTTTGGAGTGTACTTAGCTTATAATGGTGGTAGTGATATGTTTTGTTGTTTGATTGTCTAATCCTTGGACGCAAAAGTTAGTTGTAATTAGAAATGTCGACTAGAACGTGTACAAGTGGCCTTTGTTTCCAAGATTAAGGAGTGGGCACAAGTCAAATTTAACTGCTTAAACTAATTAAATGCGATTGTTTCAAATCGGATAATGTTTCTAGTTAAGTGCTTGTCGATCGACGACGATGATCTTACAATTTACTCTCTCTCTTTTTGTAATCCTGACCACATATTATGATCTTGAGAGAATTTGATAAACTCACGTGTGTGTATGTCCTATTATTTCATTCGATCGTGTGTGTTAGGATTATAGATTCAAATCACAAAGCTCGACCAAGATATCTTACGGTTACATTGGCATGCACGTGACACGACACCTAGCAAGTAGCAACATAACTAACTAACTGATAACTGATGGCTAAAGTAAAACCTAAGCTAAGCCTTTGAGAGGCATCTCTCTTTCTAATAAATCCTAGCCGCCGCAACCAAAAAAATCCGGCCGACCTTCCTCAACGATGAGCGGTGTCTCTCATCGCCGCCGAGAAAGGGATCCCCTCTGTTTCCTCGTGTTCTCTCGGTTACTTTTTTTGGAGGCTAAAGTTTTGGCTCTAGATCAGGTCTTAGATCGGCTTTGCGGTGGGTTTCCTCTCACCGGTGATTCTCATCCACGCTCTGGATTCGATCTACCGTTGTTCTCCCGCTGCTGATGCTTAAGGACGGTATTTCGGGATGGTCTATGATTCGTCTTTTCTCGAAGATTGGTGGATCTGGCTTTGGTCATTGCTCTAATTCTCTTCTCCGTAACTGATTAGGGAGGAAAAATTTTGGGTCGGGTCTGTCTCATCTCTGTCTGCTTCAGATATGAGCTCCTTGGCTCCACTTATTCTCTGCCTGATTGTTGTCGGTTCAGAGGACATGTGCCTCACCTTCCAAGCCTTTCGCTCTGTCTTAGTCTATACTCTCTGAGAAAGGTTTGTGTTTGCCCCTGTTTACATTTCTCTGGACTTGTCGAGGACCCTTTAGGTTTCTGGTTTCCGGTTAGTGTAGCTTGTGATCTGGCCATGTGGCTCCTCTCCCCTTTAGATGCTTCTTCCTCTTCCTCTCTGCTTATGCTGAGTTGAGTAGTTGTGGTTAGCGTTTCTCTAGGACTTAGGTTTCGCGGCAATATATAAGGCTACTTCTTCTCTTACCCTGCCATGTTGCTCGGAGTCTCCTGGTAATTTTGCTTCCTCGTCTTGCGCTGCTCTGGATGGTACTCGTTCCTACTTGGTCCTCACGAGTCATTGTTGGGTGTTGCTTTTGCAGGTTGTGCTATTTAATTGCGTTTCAGGTTATTTGAAATTTTGTCTCTTGGTTTGGATAGTTGCTTTGAAGCCTTGGTTTTGTGTTGTGGTCTCCTTTGATCTGCGTTCGGAGGATGTGTGGTCTTGGTCCCAATGCCAGTCTACTCGGATTTGGCTACTTATCGGCAAAAATTGGTCGCTTGGTTGGTTTAGAGTGTTTGGTCCGTATCACACTCTACTTTTTTGTATCCTTTACGAAATTTTTAGTCTATTTGTATTGCCTCGCCTATAGAGTTTGTTCTTATGTTTGTATTCCAAGCTGTAATCGATCACCCATTTTCAATAGAATGCATTTTTTCAGAAAAAACATAACTATAAAATATGTTAATATAAAGTCATCGTATTAGTGAGAAAAGGAGAGCACCTGTGTATATTTATGTAGGAACAGAAAAACCAGATTAAAGAAATGCGAATTAAGGAGAAGAGATTAAACGATATATGAAAACGATTTTAAGAAAAAAATACAGAGTCGAGATATGATCTCCCTCCTTAATTCATAAAATTTCCCACAGTGTGGCAGATCTGTGAGATTCTGAATCCCAGGATACAACTGTGTGAGACTATAATCGCGACACTCGACTATAGAATCTACGAACCAAGAATTACGCTGTACTCTCGAGACACTTACTGAGAAAAGAGAGAGAGAGAGAGAGATTGCTGGAGTTTTTTCTTTCTGTATATTTCAGAAATCAGTGAATTTCGAATGAGAGGAGGTAAGGCTTGTATATATAACCAAAACAGAGAGGTGATCAGCTCCTCTATCATAAAGACAGGGTGCAGATTATGGGAAATAATCATAAGGCGTAATGTCAGGACGTGGAGCGCATGACACGGAGCCGTTACCATTCTATAAGAAAAATGTTTTGATTTTGTTTTTGAGTTCAAAACGTGTTGACTTTGACCAAAAAAAATCTGATAATCTTAGAGTCCAAGTGCCCTAAGTGCCAAATATCAAGCCCACGTGCCGTGCCGTGCCGTGCCGTGCCATGCCGTGCAATGCCGAGCGAGCGGCGGCGGCGCGCGTGTGGCCTGGCCATCTTTCTTTCTAGGTGCACACTTTTGAACATAGAAGTGTGTAACCTCTCTTATATATCGCATGATTTTTAATCATCTAAGCGATGTGGGACAATGTTAAAAAAAATACTTAACCTTATGAGTTAAGTTAACTCTTAGGTCCAAGTAGTTTTTCATTGGTCCATTTCTCATTCACAATATCCAATTTAATCATATCAAATATTTGGCCTATGAAGCCTTAATTGATATTTGATTTTTAATTGGTCCAACAATTTATATTATTTTAATTAGTAAAAACAAATTAACAAGAGATGAGTCATCGTCGATTTTGTTGCGCCGCATGTGTGTTTACTTTCAAACGTGACATCATTTTTTTTTTTGATTAATCCATTATATATATATATATATATATATATATTTTTTAGAGTACTTTTTTTTACAGAAATACCATTTGGATCCAAATAATAGCCTCAGCTAATCCAAAATGGTATTTCGGACCCAGCTCTATAAGGCCCAAAATTACAATTTTCTTACGTAAAAAAACATAAATAGAACGAGTGGAAGAGAGACTCGATGCAGGTCCTTAAGAATTGGAGATGGAGGTAACTCTCTGCCCACACATTGCAGCGTAAGAAGAATAGATGAGATCAAAATCGTACCAAGAGGATTTGTAGCCTGAAGTTAGAACTGAAAGAAACAATACCATAGAGAAAGAAATGAGTCTTCAATGCTTGGAACATGAACACCTCTCTCTCTTGTCTGTCCATGGTATAGAGTTTCTTCCTAACAGTGAAATGAATTTCATTGATGATGGCGGTGATAGGTCTGGTTATAGCCGAGTGAAGTCTGATATTCCTCTCTTTCCAAACCTCATACACAATAGCCTGAAGTACCATCTTAAAGATGATGATAACTTTCTTAGATGTAGAAGCCCCTTTGACCCAACTAACAGCATCGACAAGATTATCAGGAGGATTGAGAGTGTGGTGAGTGAACAAACCATTGTAAATCTGTGACGAGAAGGGACATAAGAAGAAGAGGTGAATGCATGTCTATGGTACAGTGTCACAAAGAAGACACTCCACCGGAACTTGCAGTCCCCATTTGATTAACTTATCTCTTGTAAGTAATCTTTCCCTCATAGTCAGCCATAATATGAAAGAATGCTTGGGAATACCATTTACGAACCAGACTGATTTCCACCAACTGACCATTTCAGTTACAAGATGTAACTTAGCCCAAGTTAGAGCTGCGAAAAACTGTCCCGGATCCAACGTTTGAGTATTCCTCCATAGAAAAACATTTGCTGGGTTTGGAGATAGAGATGAAGCCAAGGGGAGAAAAGCCCTTAGAAGAACAATTATCGGGTTTCTACCGCTTGGAAGGATCCATGAATCTGCTTGTATAGCATGAGCCACCTTTACAAGTCTTGGAATACCAGATACTCGTGGTCCATTTGCGCCAGAGATCTCTATTAGGGGACCAAGGTTGGTCCAATCATCATACCAGAAAGAAGCTAAGGTTCCATCACCTACTTTGCAGAAGAGAAAGGGCCTGGCTACCTCCCGTAGCTTGAGAATCGATTTCCAAATCCAACTTTTCGGTGAAGCCATAGGAATATCCCAAAAATTCCGTCTATTTACTAAATTCTGATTAATTCAAGAGACCCACATCGACCCTGCCTTTGTAAAGAGGATCCAAATAAGCTTTAAGGTAAAGATACGGTTCCAAGCAACAAGTCTTCTTAACCCCAACCCACCACACTTTAGCACCCCTAGCTGTTCCAGCAACTCCCTTCCACATGAAGGCCGAGCATAATCTCTCTAACTCTTCCAAACATGTTTTTGGGAGAGGAAACACAATCCCCCAGAAGTTTATGAGACTGTATATTACTGATTGAATCAGTTGTAGATAACCCGCATAGGAGAGATGACAAACAGACCAATGAGATATCTTTGAGTTAACCTTGTCCAAAAGAGGCTGATAATCCTTTGCCCTCATCTTATGTGGTAGTAGTGGAAGGCCTAGGTACATAACATGTAGAGAGCCGAGTGTAATGCTAAATCTTGAAGCAAATGAGATGGTCAAAATCTGATTGTTACCATCTAAGAAAATTTTCGATTTTGCCAGACTTAACTTCAATCCAGAAGCTAAATAGAATCTCTTTAAAACCTCCATAATACCTTGTAGGGACTGTTCCAAACCATCGAAGAAAATAAGAACATCATCAGCGAAACTTAGATGGGTGACAAGAGAATAGATACACTTCGGGTGCGGACTGAATAAGTATGATCTCACAGCCATATCTAGCTCTTTCCCAGGATATCCATTGCCATTACAAACAACGAAGATGATATCGGGTCTCCTTGTCTGATACCTCTCTTCCCTGGAAAAAAAATCCACCAATTCACCATTCAAAGCAATTGAGTAAGAAGGAGTGGAAATACATTCTTTTATCCAACCTATAAACTGAGGTGGAAGGTCGAAAGCTTTCAGGATATTGTAGACAAACCGCCAATCTAAATTATCATAGGCCTTAGTCAAATCAATTTGCAAACATCCTCAGGTAGTGACATATGTTATGTAAAAATCTGTAACCAAATCTGAAGCAAGTAGAACATTCTCACATAACATCCTTCCGGAAACAAAGTCCACTTGGTTGTTCTGAACTGCATCAGCCAAAAACCATTTTAATTAGATGCAATTATCCTCGCAATAACCTTGTAAACTGTGTTACAACATGAAATGGGTCAAAAATCTGTCAACCTCTCCGCTCCAATCTGCTTTGGAATCAATGCAATAGCCGTAGCATTAACCTGTCTTAAAAGCTTGGATAAGGTGAAAAAATCTGAGACCGCCGTAACAAAGTCTGACCCAACTAATTCCCAAGAAGATGTGAAGAATTATGCGCTGAAGCCGTCCGGGCCTGGTGCCTTGTTCTTTGGTAGTGAAAACAGAGCTATTCTGATCTCTTCAGCCGAAGGCAGAGCTACCAGCCTAGATGCTAGGCTCGCGTCACACCGAAAGGTGTGTAAAGTCCTTATATAATCAATAGAAAGTGGTCTAACCTCGGATTTAACAGTGCCAAGAAGGGTTGAATAATAATGCTGGATTAAAACCTTTAGCTGATTTTTTGGTTGTTTTCATCCCAGAGGTAATGCATTGTATTTCTGGCCAGGTTCGCATTAACCTAATTATGAAAGAACTTTGTGTTGGCATCACCCTCATTCAACCATCTGATTCGAGATTTCTGACTGAAGAAAGACTCCTTTGTCTCAGCCCAAAAAGTTCAAGATTCTTGAGCCTCCCTTTCTTCTTCAAATAAAACCTGAGAAGGGAAGGAGTGTAACTGTCTTTGTATCTCTGAGAGCTTCTCAAACGCCTCTTTACTACGCTGCACCACATTGCAAAAACTGTTCATGTTCAGATTTTTGCAACACAACTTGGCAGCCCTTAAACTCTTGCATAATGTAGTCAAAGGAGAACCAATAGGAAGTACATCCTCCCATGCTTCTCTAAGAAAACTATGGAAATCCGGATGGGTAGAGAAGAAAGTGAAGTATTTGAAGGGAGTTTTCCTTCTGTAAACTGCCTCTGATAAATATACAAGACAAGGCGAATGATCAGAATCTCCTGGAACGTCAAAGACAGCCGTTGAGTGAGGGAAAGCATCCACCCAAGCTTCATTACTCAACGCTCTATCTAGTTTCCTAGCAATTGGGTTATTTGGTTGACGATTTGACCAAGTGAAAAAACTTCCTCTTCTTGCGATATCTAATAGTCTACGAGAGTTGAGACAGTCCTGAAAGTCCAACATTCTACTTCTAGAAACCACAAAGGGATATATTGAGAACATCTCGTTTGAGTATAACACTTGGTTGAAGTTTTCCAACACCAATCAAGGAGATTGATGAATCAAACTATTTGCTGCTAGCTGATTAAGGAGATTTCACAGAGAACGTCCCTCCGATTCACGGTTTCTTGCATACACAAAAGCAACAGTGAAGGATTGTCTAGAGGAAGGAATATACACTCCACATACCATACATTGCTCTGTCCTTGAGAAAGTGATAACAGATAATGCCGGATCCCACACTACTACAATCCCGCCATTGAGTGCAAGAGGTGAATAGTTGACATCGAAGCTCCAACCAGGAAGAGTTTGCGATAACAACTCCAAAAAATTTGTTTCCTTTATCCTGGTTTCCAAAAACCCACCAATTATTGGTTTATTAATATTTATCCAACGAGCAACAACTCTCCATTTTTTCGGCCGTTTAGGCCACTTACATTCCAGCAAAATATCATACGGATACCAAAAAGTGACGTCAGAGTAGCTATTAAGCTTCTGAAGGGAGAGCAATCCGCGTGAGCGAACACCCTCTATCAAAAGAGACTGAAGCTGAGCTATTGGTGGGAGAAGAAGCCTCACTAACTGGAAGAATAGGATCTCCAATTTGTACCTCTGCCAGGAAATGTTGCCTTAATCTCCTCCTAGCTGGCCGTTTGGACTTAACTGAAGTATAAGAAGTCACCGGAGAGTGAGAGCTAGGCCTTATTCTTAGTACTTTTTTAGCAACTTTGATTATATCCTCCTCCTCATGAAACTGTGACGATGTGAGGGGAGCTTGCTTCTTAGACTCGTGACTATTTGAAGTTGTGGGAACAACATGTTTAGATCTCTTAACCACTCTCGTCCATGTCTGAGACGAACTAACAGAGGCTGTTCTCTGACTAGAAGGCAGGCTACGAGCCCTAACTGCAGGGCCTAACTCCTGTAACACTTCAACCATAGAGGAACCACTTTTACTGTCACCCTTACCACACTGTGTGTCGACTAATGCAGAACCAAGAGCATTGTCACTAGTCTTTGACTTCTGAATTAACTGAATAGCAACTGATGTGGTATCTTTGGAAGAACAATCTTTTCCAACTGTGAAATCACGGGGCAGAGCCTTAGGCAACGCAATCGAATTTGGACATCGAAGAGGGAGGTGGCCAAATTCTTGACATGAGCCACATTTCTGAGGAACATGAGGAAACTCAGCAGAGACCAAATATGAGTTACCTAATCTGTCCCAAACACGAACAGCCGAAGAGAAAATCCGATCTAATTTCATCACCACTTTCACCTTGACTAAACCAAATCTGTTTGGAGTAAGTTTCGCGTGGTGAGTGTAAAGGGGATGGCCTAAACCAGAGGCAATAGTGCTGATCCCATCAAAAGAGTATAGCTGTGGAGACACATTTCGCAGAATAATCCATAGTGGAGCGTAATCTAGCTTCATGGGAGCTAGAACAGATCTGGAGGACCATTTGGTGACTGTGAAGGCGCAGTTTCCAGACTGCCAAAATCCCACCTCAAGAACCCATTTCCTAGTGGCCTCTAAAGGGATAAAGATCAGACAAGATTGAGGGGAGTAACGGCGAACCGCAATCCTCCTGTGAGTTCTCCATATAGGGTTGAGATCTAAGAAGATTCTGGCAGGAGAAGGAGGAGAACCATGGAAGTGAGCTACAAGGTGGTCTTTCCACACTTCCTCGGACTAAGCAACACTTAATCTGGAGCTAAATCAGATGGAGGTCAGACGAACCTATCTTGCGGAGATTGCGAAGAGATCCACTACTCACCACCCGAGAGTATGAGAGTGGTTGAGCGTGAGGACGAGGAGAAGACGAGGGAAAAGGGATCGAGAGGGGAGCACAGACTTGAGAAACAAGAGAAACCGTGGGACAAGCATCAACAGAGACCCAACTTGGAGGAAGTAAAGGAACCGCCGAAGACAAGACTGCCAACAGATCTGGAAGGATCTCGAATTCAGGCGGGTCAGATGGAAGTTTTAATGGAGGAGAGCTTTGCGAAGATGAGGCCATCAAAGAGAGAAAAAAAAAGGAGGAAGAAAGAAGAGAAGATTCTCGCCGGATGGCGAGAGGCCATTCCAATGATCGTGACGGAGGGATAAAACCTAAATCGCCTTAAAAGTTCCCAAAGTATATTGGACAACTAACTATATTAAATTCAACGTGACAGCATTTTATATAAGTCGTTCTCTGTAATTGAATTATGGTTTAAAAGGATTTGTTTTCGTTTCATGAATTAGTTTACACATAATATTAAGTTGGACCATTTCATTTTCTATATCTTTAGGAGATATGTGTCTGATCTGATCCATTTAATATAGTTCTTATCTACAAGAGTTTAAATTTAAGTTCTTACTATATACATTTATTATATGGTTCTATCATTGCCACGTATAATTAGTAGTATAACATCATATCGCCTATACTAATGATATTATTATCAAGGATTTTAAAACTACATTTATAATTAATTAAGCCATGTAAACGTATCCTTTCAACGAAAAAGAATGAATTAAAATCGTTCTACGCTAACTCGATCCAAACCAAATAAACAACAAAAAAACACATCAAATTCAAAACTGATTATAATTTGGTTTTTAGTTGGTTAAACTTTTCCTACGATGATATATACCACCCAAACCGAAATCTAAATCCATCTCAAACTTAAAATTACGTAAGATATCTTCGAACTAAAGAGACATCCATCTATCTTATTACACCAGATCCAGCTAAATTTGATGGAATTATTATAATTTGCTCACGTGTATTTTTAAACCCACCACTATTCTGTAGCCTGTAGGTAACAAAAACAATTCATTTCTGAACAGAAAAAATTACAAATATGTCGGAAAATAAAAGTAGTGGTCCAAATATTTTTCGCAGTAAAGACCAAAATGCATTTTTGTATACTAAAGTTCCAGTTACGGAAACAAAAGTGATTCACGTCGTATACAATATGATTCTACTTAAAAAAAAGGATCACGCTATTTAGCAAAAAAAAAAGGATCACGCTAAAAATGTTTACATGATTTCAGATTTTAATATATTTTTATTTAATCTATAAACGTGTTTCTGTACCAAATTATAGTTATGGTTTGTGGTAAATTAGACCCAACGATAACATGAATCAGAGACGACAAGATAAATAAATGAATGATGTATACGACTCTACCAGCGAACCGATTAAAAACCATAAGTGTAAATAAGAATAGTATGTTTTATTTTTAAATTGCATTTGATAACTACTATAGTCGCCAATTAATCAATATGTACTAGGTGTGATTGGTAATCTCGTATGATATCAAATTATCAATCAACATTACGATAAGATTTGGCAAATACAAAATGGCGTTACAAATCTATAGTATACAAATGAGAAAATTTAGTGGTATACATTTTCGTACCGCAAGAAGGCAAAGATGCGGTAAAATGTATTTTTTATTTTTTATTTTAATTTAGTAAAGTGTAAATGATTATTAATTTTTTTCTTAAATATATCCTAATATTTCAGTTCAAAATATTATTTATCAATTCTCGCACCACCGGTTTTTACAAACCAAACTTATAATTAAATTGTCATCTCTTATCATATTATCATCTTTTACCGTTAAGCAATACTGTTACTTATCGCATTTTGTCACCAATCGGATCCATGAGATTTTGGCAATGAGAAGCTTAACCAACTAAAAGCAATTCCGGTTTAAGATAAGCTGTCAAGGGCAATTTCGTAATAAATCAACAAATCACATTGCCCACGCCCCACGTAATCAAGTGAGTCATAACGTCCAGATTCTCGACTTCGCCTATAAATATTGCCTCTGTTTCATAAGAGAATCTTATATCCACACAACCTCCATCGTTTCTGAAAACATCTAAAAATATTAACCATTTTTCAAGGATTAATTCCAGATTTAACATTTCAAAGATTAAACTAAAAAAGACAAAAAAAAAAAAAAAAAAGGGAAGAGAAGTGATCTGGTGTGGTGTGGTGTATAATATGAAATTCTTGTTGGAGCTGGTCGTGCCTTGTTTTGGTTCCCAGCAGCAGTTTCACCACCAAACCGCCGCAACCGCGGATGATTCGATTTCCAACGAAATGCAGTCGCTAATGAAACAGCGAAGGCGGCGGAAACGCGTTAGGGTTTCGGGTCAACCGGGACACGTGGCGGAGTGGAGACCGTCCTTAAGCGTGATCTCGGAGAACAAGCCGGCGATAACGGAGAAATCGGAAAAGGGAGAAGAAGAAAGGAAAGTCCGTCGGAAAAGTGAAGGCGGCGGCGGAGAGGCGACGTCTCGATCCGGTGGTGGTCATGTTCGTTTCCGCAGTGACGATTTCGGGTAAAAAACACAATTCTCCAACTTTTTATAATTATTATTGGGAAATGGGAATAGTCAAAATTGTGTTACAACTTTATTTGGGGTATCAAAAATATCTAGCAAATTTTGCATATGTTTTGGGTTAAATAATAACTTTTTGGGTTAAATCAAGGTTATAGTCTGTATGAATATATTTTAATAAATTATTAAGAGAATTTTAGACGTAGTAATACCAAATTTAATAATCTGTTTGAGTATTTAGTTGCTCTTAAAAAATTGTTTTGACATTGTGAATGTAATATATAAATAGAAGTCTGAAAATTATAAATTAGAGAGTATTTTAAAAAGAAAAATATAGGACTTTGAGAGATAATCATGTTAGTTTTTTTTTGTTTGCTGTGAACAGATAGTCATGTTAGTTAAGAACTTAAGATGTTAGTTAAGATGCTGTTGTGTGGATAAAGATTCGATATAGTTGGGGATGTCATAATCAGACAATCAGTATGTTTATTCAAGGAAACAAGAGTCGTAATTAAGACGTAAATGAGAAGCTAACCATAATAAAACTAAATGAGTAACTTTGTTTATTGTAACATTTTCGAATTTTTGTGTATAAGAGGTAATGGATATAAAAGATAATAAAAAATATGTTGTGACGTTTTCTAATTTTTTTTTATGGGTGTTGTAGGAGACATGCTTTCGAACCAGTAATCCCGGCATTCTCACCGACTCCGTTCATGTTTTGAATTTTTAAGTTTCTTGTGAAATTTATTTGTATGATAAAAATGTACGTAGCATTAATGTATAAACTATGCAAAGCTAAAAAGGAAATGAATCTACCTTATAAATTTCGTATTTTATTTCTATAAAATCAGGTTTATCAGAGTACGACTTTGACCCCAAAAAAGGAAGAGGTAAGAGTACAACATTGTTTTGTCTTATATTTTTAATATAGCTTATGGCTTTTGGCTTATGCTATGCAATATGTAGAATAACCAAGACGATTATCTAAAAAGACATTAGCCGAATATACATCCAAATACAAATCGAACTTCAAACCTTTTTTCTTTAAAGAAAGGCTGAATCAACAAACCAAGAGGCTGATTGGTAAGTACTGTAACTGTAGATTTTTGCTGTAAATTTTTGGCTGTAGAGATTTTGACTGTAAAAACTGTGACTGTTACTTTTAAAGATTAATTAAAGTCTGATTGGTAATAAAAACTGTAGAAACTGTGACTGTTAATTTAAATATTTTAATTTTTTGGGTCAAAAATATGAATTATGACGGACTTGCATTCAAGTGTTGACATAACGATGGAAGTCGTACAAACAGTTAACATTAATTTATTAACTAGATAAAAATTAAATAATGCGACAAAATAAAATTTAATCCAAAACTAAAAAAAAAATTCAACATAAATAAATTTCATCTATATTTATTACTTAATTAAAATGGATCTCAAAAGAAAGAGAAAAAAAATTAATGATTAATTAATTAAAATTTCATTGTAATATATTACACATAGATTTATATATGAATTTTAATAATTTTGGGGAAGAAAATAAACAAAAATTTTCGGTTTTTATTGTTTAAAACAAAAGTTTTAAGTAAATATACTTTAAAAAAAAAATGAAAAAGAAGAAGAAATAAGTAAAAGTGGCTGTTATGACTTCAAAAACAAATAAAGTCTTAAAAGTTTAATTGGCTGATATTTGACTGTAAGGAATATTTTACAATTTACAGTCTTAAAAGTCTATTAGCCAATCACCCCTAAAATAATCTGATTACACTGATTCTTTATCATTTCTTGGTTCTTACCATTTTCTGAATTGGACTGGTTAGAAATTGGGTCCAAACTGGACTTTTGCTTTTTTTGGTCGAAGGTCCAAACTGGCCATATATATTTATTTGTTCTCATACTATTTCAGTAGAAAACTTTTTATATGTAAAAAAAAAAAAACCATAACCTGTCTTATTGGGTAACCAGCAAATTAAGCAAGCATGTCAGATAAGAAACAATATTTATATCATTAAGTGTGTGTATATATAGATATAATCGTTTAAGATTATCTAGACAAGTCTATATAATCAATCTTAGTAGGTTTTTTGTTTTTGTTTGATTAAGCCTACTACCCGAATTCACTGACCTAATTTTTTAAGAATGGAATTTCTAACTCATGGTGGTTAATGGGAGATGAGTTGAATTTCTGGTGAGATGGTATCGGCCTGAATGGACATATCACTGGACGAATGGCACTTCTCATCTTAGTAGGTTTAATTTTGTCGAAAAAAAAATGTTTTTATTTTCCATCAAAATCTTTGATAAGGGCCTTGAGGGCTAAAATAATGTAGTAGGCCTAGTTTCTTGAATCAAAATTTTATGTGGCCGTGTGATGGGCCGAAACCGACCACAAAGCCCATTTAGTTTCCAATGTTATTATTTCTGAATGTGTGCCGTATAATATTGGACGGCGATCCGCAAAAATCAGATAGACTAGTACATAAAATTATCATGATTCATATGCAAACGACTTGCACCTCCTCAGCTCAAATTCTAACCCTTAAATATTACTTAATAAACAACGAAGGACGCGTTTTTTGCATCTTATAATCACATTCTCACATGTAAGGCCGCCTATAATATCAACACATCTCCAAATTAGTGTGTATATATACAAATAACATATATATATATATATATATATATATATGTGTGTACATATATATATATATGTACGACTATGTGAATATATATGGAGACATGAGAACATGGGAGTGTACAGTGCACGTGGAGAAGACATGTATTGCTTAATGATCATGCGACCATGGAACAAGTAAACTTTGAGCTTGGGGAATATTTGCTCTCAAGTTATCAAATTCATCTCGTCCTCCCAAATGTAAGTCTTGTTTTTTTCTTCCCTTTCTATATATCTTCATATATTGTTAAGATCCAATAATCTTTTTTACCGTTTAAATATTTCCAGAACTCGCTAGAGATAAAATGACTGGTCTATATATATAACTGATTTTATAAAATTTTCATAATTTTAATACATAAAACATTTGAAAAATTGACCTATTTCACTGATTCAGGGTTGGTCAAAATTATCATGGGTCATGTTCAAAATTTAAAATTTTAACCCTATATGTATTCTTTAAAAAAAAAAACCTAAAAAAACATAGATAATTTTTTTGTTAATTATATTAAGGACTAAGGAGCAATGTACATTTGCATATATATGTAATTAAGCACCTCCTCATCTAAGACAGTCATGACCTATTTGCAGGTGGCAAATGGTATAATGAAGAAACAACACTTTCAGTCTTTTACATATAAACTTTCGAACTTGTCATTTAGCTAATATTCTATACAATCTCGTTTTTTGAAAAAAAAAAAAGAGAGTTTTGGATCTAAAGATAAATTAAAAAAATATAAATACAAAGAAGAGAAAATGATAGTATCTTGTGTTGCGCCCCCACTCTCTCCTCCGCCAACGTGAAAATAACATATAATCTAAGCAAAGAAAGAAACATTATAATCTCGATAAAATAACAATATCAGACTAGTGTATATATAAATGATCTCTCACACATGTTGTAGATATAGATAAAGTGGTTAAAGACATTAACATGGACGATTTTCACGTGTTCTCCCGGTTGTCTTGGCTTATGCCACTCTGTTTAATCGAAGAAGCGAATTGTAAAGTTTTTTCTTGTTTTTTTGTTTTTCGTTTTTAAACGTCTAAACTTTCATTCATTAATTTAATATTTTGTCAATGTTTACAAGGAAATATATATAATTGAAAAACGAATTTATACAATGCTGATTTTTGGTGAGTTTTACCCACCAACAAATTAAAAAGTCGGTTGTTTTCTTTCTTCATCAAGGTAATGGTAGGCATTAACAATTTTTTTTTTACATCAAAGACACCATATTCATTCATTAAAATTCCGAAAAAAAATCATCCGAAAAATTAACTCAAAGTTCCAAGAGCCATCAATTTGATATATTGGAATTGCCAGGTCTTCTGTGACTCCAGCAATACCCTTTATGGTCTCCCTCTCAGGCTAATGGTAACATTAACTTAAAGTAACTAAATATCGTAAAATCTCTATAAATTAATAATGTTGGAATTTTAAAAATTTATTAATTTATAAAAATATTAATTAATCCATCAAATACTAAATATTAATTTATCGAGAGAAATTTTTTAGTCAATAATCTTCTAATTTTTTTTTAAATGATGTTATATTAAAGAAAAGTATTGAATTTATTTGTAAAAATGACATGCATAAACTTGAAATTATGATTAATAATCCCGGCTATCGCAATAGAATGAATGTTAATCATACTAGATTATCCAGATAAAAATGATACATGTTAATAAGTTCAAAATTTAGAATAAGCCGTGGCTATTATCCTTAATTTTGATGATGAAGTTAAAGACGATATATACTACAATATACTTTGAAGGAAATGCGTAAAAAATCAATAATCGAGTTTATAACTCTTCACAAGTTTTGGATACATATCGAAAAACGATACTAAGAATTTCTGATGCAATGAATAAAACTAGAGATGAACTCAAATGAGATGAACTCCAACGAGATCTCAACTTTATGTAAAAACAAGCAACACTGAAACTATATTTTAATATATTATCTTAATTATATATACTTTATATAATTATTAATTTATGATATTATTAAAACCATATACTTATATAAAGATTTCTAAAAAAATTATCATGTTATCAAATTTTGTTAATTTGTATACTGGCTTGATTTGGGATCGGCAAATTTATTATTTTATCATGTTTATTAATTTATAGATGTTTTAATGTATAAGATATTTTTTTGTTAAACAAACTTTAAAAATAGAAATTTTTTTTTTTTGAAGAGGACAAATCCTACCCTTTTTAGCATTAAGTACTTTTTCCAGCTCTTTCAATGTTTTAGATAAAAATTAATACAGATAAGAAAGAAATATCTTAACTCTTAAATTGGAAAAGTGTATTATAAAAAAAGTCTTTTTACGTCAATTTTTTGGTTTCGTGAGCTTGTGGTGAATATTTTGTCCAAGTATATTAGAATTACTTGCGGCAGTAATTCCGGGATTTTATCTTCCTCACGAAGTAAACAATATTTTACTGAATTTTTGAATTAATGGTCGTTTAAATTAATAAATGTTTATTTATCATGTAAGAAGAACTAAAACAAGTCAACCTACTTCAATCTTTTCTATTTTTATTCTGATAAAGAACATACTTCAATTTGATTTCACGGAATAGAATGGTGTGGAGAAATCAGCAATAAATTCATAGGTCATTTCGAATTGATTTCATTATTTTTTATGTCTTTAGCAACATTTTTAGTTGAACAAATTATTTTAAGATTTTTTTGGGGGTTCATTGTTTTTGGATGAAAATTAACTCCAACTTCTATTCTTGAATGTGACATTAGGTGAGTTAGGTGGATATATGTAACTGCTTGCTACTGGCTATAGGCTCATAGTTTCACATTTTATCTTCTCACCTATTAACCTCCAAACTCTCAACTGCATTGATAAGATAAATTGGATATTTGGATAATATAAATTTTCTATCATCAATCTGCAAAATAATGAATTTACTCCTTTTGAAATCATATATGAAATTCCGGTGAGTTGGTGAGATGAAATCGATTTTGGATAAACATGTTTGGAATGAGGTGGCTAGATGTATTGTAAAAAAACATTTGAAAGTACGTTATCCCATTTTGGTTACAGAAAATTTGTGAAAGTGAAAGTGATATATATATATATATATATATATATGATTCAATAAATTTGCAAATTAGTAGATTAAAATCTGCCAATTAGCTTTAATTAAAAACATCATATTATGATTTGAGATAATGTTAAGTACTATTAAAAATAAGCCATTCATAAATGGACACTAGCTATAAGTACCTTTCTACCACCAATTATTTTAAAAAATATAAATTTATTACAATATCAAAAATCACTTCAAAAATATCACCGTTATAAAATATAGGTTACAAAAATATGTTAACATTTTTCACTGAAGAAAATTAAAGCGCCTGGCATATATAAAAAATCCAATATGACAAATTATTTTCGTAGTGGGTCAATGAGAGAAACGATTAACCATGTAGTTTCTGAATGTTTTTCTACTTTCCAAACTTGGGTTTTATCACCCGTTCCATCGACACCATATTATTTGTCCTTCACAATCAGTTTTATAAACTTAGATTATTATTTTTTGTCAACCAAAGTATACGGTTTTTCAATATGATAAAGATATTTTCCCATAGATTATGTGGGATATAGTATATAGATTATTCGGAATGATGAGTTATATCATGGCAAAATTTAAGAGTCGACAAGCTTAGTTAATCACACTCGGATGTTAACAAAGTTTAGTTAATCACACTTATGAAAGAAATTGTATATAAAAAAAATTTGTATATTTCATGATAGTTAAACTAAACTACGATGGAATGTATAATTTTTTTCGTAGATTGCATCGAAGATAATTAAATTTTCTTTCCATGCATTTCAGTGTGATTAAATAAGTTTGCTGACTCTCAAAATTTGCCATGATATACCTCATCATTCCGAGTTTAAATTTCGATTACTTTTTGTTTCAACTCGAAAATTCCGATTACTTTATTAAATTTTATCCGAATCAAAAAAATAATAATGATGCCACGCTTTTTAGTACGACGAACGAATGATAATAGAGGGTATATAGAAAGCGTATTAGACCGCGATGCAGAGAATCAAATCCTCGAAAATATGTCGCACAAAGAAAGTACGATCTAAAAGTATAAATTCATCCAATCATATATAGCCAATATTCGTGGGACCCATAACCCTCACGACACAAACACAATTTACATTTTCTATCAATATTTTTGTATACACCTACTATCCAATATCTGAAAATATACTATTTTTTATTTATTTTTACATTTCTTTCAGATTAATCTAATGTCTAAATGTAAGTCAATAGTCAATTTTATTAGATAATTAATAGATATAGAATTATATTATTACCATGAGTTTGTAACTTTTGTCTCTAAAAAAGGAAAAATCATCAACTATTGAAATATTCATAGCCCTAGTTGTAGTTAGATGAAATTGATTTTTTTTAAAGATAAAATTCAAAACCTCAAATTACTAAAGTAGAAGAATATTAAAACCAATTTTAGAAAGCAATTATAAAAAAGTGAAATTTTGCTGGCTAATAAGAAATCAATTAATTTTTCTTATTTTCTTAAATACACTATTAATTTTTATCTACACAATACAATTCAACCAATAAAAAATTAATCTGCAGAATTTAAACAGTCAAAACCAATAAAAAAATCAATTAATTTTGTATTGAAAAGTGAAAACATCACTTAATTTTGAAAAAAAAACTCTTAAAACATCACTTAATAACAAACAGAGGGAATACATAACATGTAATTAGGTATGTCCATTTCGGATCAGATAGCCCGATCCTATCCTTATCCGACCTATATTATCCGACTTTTTCGGGTAAAGGTAATTGATATTACCCGTTTGGGTAACGATAATTTATTTTAACGGGTAAGAGTAAGGGTCAGGTAATTATCCGGATACTCAATTATCTATTCGGATAATTAAAAATTATATTTATATAAATGTATTTAAATCCTTATATATATAAAAAAGGATAAACATTCATTTGATAATTTTGAAAATTGTATTTTTACAATATTTTTTAAAATTATCCACTATTTTTCAAAGTTATCCTAAAAAATTATCCCGAATTTATAAAATTTAACAAAAAATTATAATATTATCTGCAATTATCCGTTTATATAACGATTTTAATTATCTAAATTACTCGTTCGACTAGTAATTTTAACTATCCAAATTACCTTTACCCAATCTTTATCCAATCCTTATCCGACATTTACCCTTAAATTATTCGTTTGGATAGTAATTTTAATTTTTTAAATACACTTACCCGATCTTTATCCAATCTTTATCCTTAGTGTTCGGACATATATGTCATTATGTTTGTGATTTTTTTGTTGACAACGGGATTATTGACCATTTTTGTTAATCATTAATGGAGATGTTGAATCGAACTCCGGTGTTTAAAGATTTTTGTAAAAATAACAAGGTAGTATTCATAAATCTTGGAAATTATCGAAAATTCAAAAACTATCGAATTCAAAATATTTGTTTTGCTATAGTTTAATAAATTACCAAGAGTAACGTCATTTCAATAAAAAAGAAAAAGAAGCATTTCCGTTTCGTTCTTTTAAGTTTGAAAGCAGAAGACAGTTGTTAAAATGGTAGAATTTTTGAATGTTCCATAACCTTTTTTGTTTTGTTTTTTAATACATTACAAAAAGGAAAAAAAAGCTTAATTTTGTTACCTTTTGTTATCGTTTGCTTCAAGTAGAACCTCTCTCTCTCTCTCTTCTGATTCTTTTCTCTGCAATCAAAGCAAAGCTCTGGAAAAATTTTCTCTCCCTTTCTCGTCAAACTTTTTCTCTCTTTCTTATTGTAACCCACCCTGATCCTCTGTTAACAATGTCATTATTTCTACACATTTCTAGAGGTACATTTCGATTTTCCTTACCGAGTTTCTGTTGTGTAGTAGGTCTTGTTTTTCTGGGGATTTTCGTTGTCGTCGTTGAGAAAGTCTTCTTTGGGTTTTGGCTGCTGAAGAAGAAGACGAATTGGTGGAAAATTAAACGACGACGAAATTTTAGGGAAAGAGAGAATTAAAAAAATGTTTCAAAAGTTGCGCGTTTCTCGAGATTTATTTCAAATCCTTCTTCTCTTTTTCTCCTGTTCGTTTTTTTAATGAGGATCTAAAGCTCCTACAAAATTTTCCCGAGAAAATTCCTAACTAGTACTATAAGCATTTGCTAAGAAACTTCCATCTTCCGAAGCTGAATTGAGCTCTGAGCTTCATCTTCTTGGGGTATTTGTTTTTTTATTATATGGTTGAAGATACGAATTGATTTCGCAAGCTTTTGTTGAAGAGTTTGATGGTCAACGTTTTAGCTATTTTCTTATTTGAGAAATTACTTCTTGTCCTCTCCTCTTCGTCTGACATTGTTGTGCCATTAAACTAATCATTTCTGAGATCCCATTATTATCTGTTTCTTTTATGCAGAGGCGTCTACAAGGGTTTGTTGAAAATGGAAGGAGAATCCTTTGGTTTGATCGTTGGGATCTCACTTGGTTTGGTGATTGGTGTGTTGTTAGCTATTTCAGCTTTGTTCTGCTTTAGGTACCATGGCAAGAGATCTCAGATTGTGAACAGCGGATCGAGTAGGAGTGCAACGCTTCCCATCAGAGAGAATGGAGCTGATTCTTGCAACATTATGTCTGATTCCACCGTTGGTCCGGATTCACCTGTGAAATCCTCAAGGAATGGGAGGTCTGTTTGGCTTGAAGGTTTTAGTAAGAGGAGTAATGTCATCTCTGCTTCTGGCATTTTGGAATATTCTTACAGGTTTGTCTCCTCCCGGCAAAGATCCAGGTTTTTTTTTAAATGCAATAAAATTCTCAGATTATGGATCAGTGTTTCTTGATAAGGTTTTTGTTTATTGTCTCTTAACCAATATTGAGGACTAGACTTCTCTTGTTATAGCACTTTGGTCATTATTGCCAAGTCTTAAAGTGTACATGTTTTAGAGTGTATAGTTGGATCTGATGTTGTGAATAACCAGATTATCACGCTCAATCTTGACGGATATGATAATATCTTGCATTCTTGGTCTTATATATCGATTTGAACATATGTTCTTTGGTTGTTGACTCAGGGATTTGCAGAAAGCAACATGTAATTTCACGACTTTGATTGGCCAAGGAGCATTTGGACCTGTCTACAAAGCTCAAATGTCCACCGGTGAGATTGTTGCTGTGAAAGTTCTTGCCACTGATTCCAAACAAGGCGAAAAAGAGTTTCAGACAGAGGTAGGTAGATATATCTATGAACTGTGCCTGATGATTTGTATGAAATTGACATCCAAAGAATTAAGAGACAATATTGTATGCATTAAGTTTGGAAACACACAAGGATGTCAATTCTTTGTATGCTATAAGACAATATTTGTTTTTCAGACACGATTTGTATGCATTAAGTTTGGAAAACATCAAGAATTAGTAAAAAAATTAACATTAAGCAGACTTTTAGCTTTCTGAAATCTCTATTACTCAATCCAGAAATTGTCATCTATAAGACAGGCTATTCTCTTAAATGGGCCATCCATAATTCTTATTGTCTTCTTTAGTTTATTGCTAAACTCGCTCACTCGCCTATTTTTTTTCAGGTTATGTTATTGGGAAGGTTGCATCACCGTAACCTAGTGAACTTGGTCGGCTATTGTGCAGAGAAAGGCCAACACATGCTTATATATGTCTACATGAGTAAAGGAAGCTTAGCTTCTCACTTGTACAGTAAGCAACTACTTTGTTCTACATAATATAATAATCTGCTTCTCACTGAATGAATGTCAGTGCAATGTCGAACTAATCTGTTTCTTTGTAGCATATTTATTGAACGAATGGTTTAGACTTTACCAATTAATGACCCTTCATTCATGTACAAATTTGAGACACACTAAAATGCTTTCTTGATACAGGCGAAAAACATGAACCGCTGAGCTGGGATTTGAGAGTATATATTGCTTTAGACGTGGCACGCGGTCTAGAGTATCTTCATGATGGGGTAATAAGCTAATTCCTGAAACTATCCACCATCTTAATGCATCTCTTAAAAAACACAACTTCAAAAGCCATGTTTCTATTCGATTTTTCCAGGCTGTTCCTCCTGTAATCCACAGAGATATCAAATCTTCCAACATTTTGTTGGATCAATCCATGAGAGCTCGGGTAAATAATATCCTCTCGGTCCACTTGAGATCTCATGAACCTCAAGTTTCTCATTGTGATTGTCTTTTTAACTTACAGGTTGCTGACTTTGGCCTGTCTAGAGAAGAAATGGTAGACAAACATGCTGCTAACATAAGAGGAACGTTTGGTTATCTCGATCCAGAGTATATTTCCACAAGAACATTCACCAAGAAAAGCGATGTTTATGGCTTTGGGGTTTTGCTTTTCGAGCTTATAGCTGGAAGAAATCCTCAACAAGGTCTAATGGAATATGTTGAGCTGGTAAAAACTAACAAAACCAACCTGATCCTCAACTCCAAGTTGTTTATTTTGATGAATTACTTACATGAAAGACAACTTTTTTCGATGAAATAGGCGGCGATGAATGCAGAGGAAAAAGTTGGATGGGAAGAGATTGTGGATTCAAGATTAGATGGGAGATTTGATATACAAGAAGTGAATGAAGTTGCGGCTTTTGCATATAAATGTATATCTCGTGCACCAAGAAAACGTCCCAACATGAGGGATATTGTGCAGGTTTTGACGCGTGTCGTTAAGGTTAGACATAACAGAAAACGTCAAAGGAATTCGCCGTCTCCTTCTCCGCCTCCTCCTGTGGTGGAGGCCGGTTGTGAGCAAACCGGAAACAGATCAGTTCGGTCGGAAAATCACCGGAGGGATAATTCTATCGACAGTACACTTGAAGACTAGTGATTGTGTTGAAACAAATAAGTGTTAAAGATTATAACTATAATATATATATATTACTTTAATTGAAATTCATTTCTTTTTTGGGGGGGGGGGTTTAGAATGATTTGTAGATTTTTGGAGGTTGTCTATATCTTTCTTTTGTGAATGAAAAAAGTTTTTTTTTTATTCCTTGGTTTTTTTGGTTTGTTGTAAAACGGTTCAACGTTTAAAAATGGAGAACCATGCAAGGAACACAACTATTTGAAAATATTGGTTTTTTTTTATCCAGATTTTTGGTGTGTTTGGTTTCTAGAGAACCCAAATAATAGTGTCTTTGATAGGAAAAAACAACTTTTTTTTAGTTTTGTTTTCTTCTAAAAAGTTGAATGGATTATTAAATGAGTTAAATAAAAAGGCAATTCTCATAAATAGCACTAAACCAAGTTTTGTATACAAAAGTAGGAAAAACGGCTTATTCCCCTATGAACTTACTAGTTTCTGATTATTTATACACGAGCTATGGATTCATGCTAAAACACACATGAACTAGTTTTATTTTTGAATTTACCACATGCGGTATTGTAATACGGTCAATTCCAACATAACCGTAAACGGAGTCAGTTTTCCATTAACGGATGCTGACGTGGATTACAGGTGGCAAACGGGTTTATTCCAGTATAGAATTGACCGAAATCAAAATTTTTTTTTGTAAAATCTGAGTCTATAACGACGACGTTTTAGAATTGGGGAAAAATTAAAATTAGGGTTTAGGATATTTGTTTATCGGGTTTGGATTTTGAGAAATAGAGAAGAAGAGGAGAATCAGAGATTGAGAGATAGAGAGTTTGAGAGACAAAAAGAATTAGTTAGACAAGATTAATTCAAGATACAATGTAGATTTTATAAACATTATGTTTCATCTTCACCGAATTAAAGGACACAAGTAACTATGATTATTCGTTTTTAGCTCAAATCGTGTCAATGATAAGTGATAAGCAAAATCAAATTTATTATGTAAACATTGACACAAGCCTATATCACAAATTCGTTCAAAATTTATTAGCCCGGAACAAAAACAGATCTCGAATTGCAATAATCACAATCCGAATTCCAGGAGTGACTGAGAAAAACCTGCGATAGTGACAGAGGAATCATCATCCTTGGACTTAACGTGAGTGCCGTTAGTGAAGGAAGGAAGACGAAGCTTCTTGTGAACTTTCATACAGGGAGAAGAAGCGAGGTGCACCACACGCACTGTCGTGTCCATCTCCGTATTTAAGGATTCCACCGCCATCGCCAGCGAAATCCCTCAGGGGAAACTAAAGGACGGAGGAGGAGGAGATATCAAAAGCTCCACTTTTCCCACATGCCTCTTCTCCTCTGCAGAAAGTCGATTTGGTGCGAAACCCACAAAGAAACCTAATTCTCTCTGTCTCTCAAACTCTCCGTCTCTCAATCTCTCTATCTCTGATTCTCATCTTCCTCTCTATCTCTCAAAATCCAAATCCGATAAACAAATGTCCTAAACCCTAATTTTAATTTTTCCCCAATTCTAAAACGTCGTCGTTTTAGACTCATATTTTACAACAAAAAATTTGATTTCGGTCAATTCTATACCGGAACAAACCCGTTTGCCACCTGTAATACACGTCAGCATCAATTAACGAAAAAACTGACTCCATTTACGGTTATGTTGGAATTGACCGTATTTTAATACCTCATGTGGTAAATTCAAAAATAAGGCTAGTTCATGTGTGTTTTAGCAAGGGTCCATAGCTCGTGTATAAATAATTAGAAACTAGTGAGTTCATAGGGGAATATGCCATTTTCCGACAAAAATAGCATCTCATCTTCAAAGTTCCACAAATACCACAAGTTTATTAGCAAAATGACTAAAAGCTCTTTTATTTTAATTAAAGAATAAACAAAAAAAAACACAGAAAAATCAGAAAGCAAAAAAACAATTTTGTTGAGAATCGGCTTCGGCGATTCTCATCGTCGGAATCGTTGATGTAGGTTACCGGAATCATCGTCGCCGCTTGCTAATCGGTATTTTCTCTGGCTCTTCCTCTTTCGCTCTGTCTCTTCCTCTTTCTCTTTGTCTCGTCCTATTTCTCCGATAATCTGAAAAAGAATGAAGTTCTAGGGTTGCGTTGGTTCGTACTAATTTCACTTAATCTGCCTCTACGGAGGCCGAGACTAAGAAAGCTTACTACATCAATGGCAGACGACGATTCTCTCATGGATTATATCGACACATTCCTTTTCTATTCTCAGATTTTCGTTCGACTTCAATTTTGATGCGTGCTTAGATGTATTGTTCTGAATTTATATGTTGTTTGTATTTAGCTGTATGCAGGAGTATATATTGTCGGTCTGATCGATATTATCCACTTGTTAAAATCAATTTTATCAGTTATTCTGGATTAGATCTCTGGTAACTGCCAAAGGATCTACGAGACAAGACGTGTATAGGATTAAATTACTTCTATTTAAGGACTAGATGTTTGATGAGGAGTGAAAATGGGGTCAACGTTGGTGTAGCTTTGACTTTGATTTCAAAGGTTATCTCTGAAGGATTCTACTGTGTGATTCATTGTACAATTTCTTTGTATAATTGAATTATTATATGTGACAGTATCAATTAGCTAATGGAATTTTTGTTGTTAGGCATTTCTGGCTTTAGAAACCTTATGACTGTCTGAAATTAATCTAGCAGCTCAACTTTATGGTTAATTGCATGAATAGAGAGCCTTATTCTCTTGTCTGTGTTCTCTTGTTTATGGACTTAAGTCCACTGCTCTGAAGAAAGGAGGAGTACATGCTGCTGATGTTGCTACACAATACAAGTACAAGAACGCTTTGTCAAAATCGACACTGATTCTAATGTAAGTGTCGTAGTAGAAAATCAATAAACACTTTAATACTTAGAACCAAACTAGTAAGCGAGTTTGTATATATTTTGTTGGCAGGTCTTGACAACAGTCACATTCACCGAGAACCTCCCATTAACAAAAGCCATTGCCTCCTTCAAAGTCCCTGGCTACAATTCTGCCAAAGTTTAAAACTTAATAATCTTTTTGTATGAAATCACAATTGCAATTAAATATTTCAAAGTTAAAATCCATATTTTGTTTAAAAGATTTCTGCTTTGGAATTGGAATGAGGAGAAATAACTATAACACTTTTCTAGGAACAAGATAATACAAATTTTGGTATTTATGAAGGATTCTTTCAAGATATACATATGTTTTGGAAATATGCATTCTTGTCTTCGATAATAGTAGTTGGGCATTCTTGTGTTTAGGAAGCTTAGTGAAGGGCTATATATTCCGTCATTTGTCATCTTTTATATTAATTTTCATGTTTCTTGATTAGTTAGGAAGGTCTTCCTAAATATGTGGGAATCCTTCCTAGATTACGTTTAGGAAGGATTCTTACTTTTTCAGTAATGTTTCCTACATATTTAGGAAGGTCTTCCTAAATTCGTAAAGAAAAAAGAGTTTGCTTTATTTTATAAACAAATTGGAGATCTTTGATTTTGCAATGAGTTATTATAAATCAAAACCTTGTTTTATAGCTTGTAGAAGTGTATACAAACTTACAATACAATAACATTTTTATTTTTCTATTCTTTATAGGTACAAATATGGAAGAAGATTCATTTTCTGTAAGGATTTCAATGCCTCAGCCGTGATTCCAAGTTATACATGAGCCATATTCAGCAATAGTAAATTAGTTTGCATCGTTTGGTTATATAAAGATTATGGAAGAGATACTTTCGCCTCAGGAATTGAGTGTTGGGAAACCAGACTATTCACGGTTACTAATCCTATGATACATTACACTAGCTATGCATATAATTACAATCGTGCCTCACAAAGTGATCCTCTTTAGAAATCTCGTGAACGTATGTAGGATGTTTTATGAATATATGTATGATGATCTTGTCACTTTTGAGTATTTTAGTTTTATAAATGTATATATGGATGTTTTACTAATGATGATATTGTCACATAAGATTCAAATTCATCAGAATAAAAAATGGCAATGCTTATATCATCAAAACATATGTTGCTGTTAAATTTGGAAACCTTTCATTTATATTTAAGAAGTATTATTACATATTTAGGAAGTTCTTCCCAATTCGGAATGATATCCTAAATATGCAGGAAGCTTTCCTAAAATACTTACAGTTCATCAAATTAGTTTATGGAACTAGATAAAGATACAAGTTCACTCCATAATCGTTTGCCGCTTAGGTGTAGTCCAGAAATCAATCAATAAAATAATAAACTGTATCCTTAAAAAAGGTAACCATTTGCAAACAGTAACAAAATGTATTTTGGAATTGTACTATGGAAAAGAATCACTCTTCATATATCTCTCTTGTGTGCTCCTCTGCCAGAGCCACTGCACAAGATATCACAAATCTGTTGAGTGTGTATGGTCTTTGATTGAATGTTGCTACCGACAATCTCAAGAGAAAAGTCTTTGCATTTTTCACTCACCTAAATCAAATGAAAGGAAATTACTATTGAAATAGTAGTAAGTAGAGCTAAAATAAATGTGACATACGTTTTAGGAAGGCCTTCCGAAATGGTTATTAATCCTTCCCGAAATTTTTATTTATGAAAGTTTTTTAAACATTTGGAAAAGCCTTCCTAAATAGTTAATAACCAAAGAATGCACACTTAAATTATGCAAGCTATCTAACACTAGTCAATCAGTTGCATTTGTGACTTACCGATACACACAAAAGAATCAGTTCAAGATCTTCTTTTATCTTCTTGATGAAATTTCTTACTTGGCGATCGTTTCGCATATAAATTGATGAGAATAATCAACCATCAATTTCATTTTTATTGGAAGTCCATCTGATTGCAATATCTCTTTCTTTAAATGATCAGTCAATTCCAAAGTTTTCGACAACCATTTCAACTAAATCCTTGTATGTGACGTTCTCATCCATCTCACAAAGTGATCTTCTTTGTTTGTATCTACAAAAAATTCCCATTGGAGCTTGTCATATAATTTCCACTCGCCAAAAGTAGCATAGATCTCCACCATACTTGCTTGAAATAAATAAAAAGAGCAAGATTTCATCTTTGGGTTTTCTATGGAGTTAGGGTGATGTGGAGTTATATAAACTTCTCTTAGCCTAATTTTTGTTAGTGGAAAAACAAAAATAGAGTGTATAATTTCCGGTGAAGCAGCTTTGTCAAGGTTTTTTCAAGATGACAGTGTCATACGTGCTCCTATCTAACTGAAATTTTGAAGAGAGTTGTGCTACACAGCTGAAATTTAAAGTTTTGTAATGTCAAACACAATAAATAAAGTGAAAACCTGAAGATTACAGTTTTAACTCACGGAGAACAAAGAATATCTCGTATAAGAGGTTAAACACAAACAAAGACAGTGTAGCCATCACTATATACTAAGACATGGTGTGAGTCGTAACTAAAGTATTTTTGTTGCTCCATTTGGGTAATGCTTCAACAAATTTTGCAAGGATGCAAACAAAACCAGACCAAAGATAACTTTACATATATCCATGTTATCATATTTGGGAAAATTCATAAACAAACTAAAGTTGCAAGTGTTAGAGGTCGAAGTTTTTTCTCCAAATCGATATCAAAAACAAGAATCTGGTTTTGTTTTCCCTAAATCAATAAAAAAAAGAGAATACATACCAAATCGACCAGTGATAGAGATGAAAGATACTCTTTGATTTCAAATCCAGATCGTGATTGCGAGCTTGATTGAGCTATCGACTATCGCGAATGAGCTATCGATAACAAAGGAGTGATTGAGATCGGTACAAGAGGAGTGGTTTAGCTATCTTCTATCACCTATCCAGATCGCGATCACAAAATCATCACGATTGATTCGAAATTTTCGTGAAGAACATGAAATCGTCATCACGATTTTGTGAAGAAGAGAAAAGAAAAAGTTTCGATCGATTTTTTTTGTTTCCATTTTTAATTTTGTTAATTTTTTTTTTTAGGTTGAGTTATTATATAAGGATAAAATTTTTTTTGTATCCTTTAAATAATGGTATTTAAGGAACTTTCAATCCCTTGTGCTAAATTTGTCCACTAAACTTGGTTTGATGAAAAAACCCCAAAATAAACAAATTGAAAAGAAACTAAAAGAGCAAAAAATTTCTCTCTCCTACCGACACTCTTTCGCTGATCTTCACGTCTCCTCTTCAGGCCAGTGTTGTGACCGGCGGTCGGCGGTTCCCATAGCGCCACCGCCGGGTCCTTGTTCTATATTGTATAAAGATTTCCTTGTTTCCTTTTGCGGTAAGTCTCCGGTGAAGGGATGGCAAATCCGATGATGTCAGGGTTATGGTGAAGCTTCGGTCGTCTCTCTTTTGGTGTGATGGTGGTCTTCCAACCGGATTCGGCATCGCCGGTACCATTAGGTCGACGGTTGCTGCTTCTGTAGCAAACACCTACTCTCTCCGATTGATTAGATCTACTTTCTCGCTACTTTTGAGTCTTCGTCGGTGGTGTCGTCTTCTTCCAACGGTGTTTGCGGCCTGCTTCTAGCCGGATTCGGTGAGCCTCCTTCTTCTCTTATCTCAATCGAGTGTATATGGTGTGGTCCTTCAATTTTCTAGATCTCTTTCTGGTTGGCTTTGGGGTCTCGTCTGTGGGGGTCGTTTGGGCGGTCGTCATTCTCAGTTTTGTGGTTTGGAGGAGGTTAAGGAGTTATTGCTCTGTCCACTTTCAGCTTTGATCTCTTGCGGGTTTTTCTAATTGCAGTGAAATCCCTGGTCGATTGGTTCGGCTCTTTGCTTCTGGCTATCATTTTGATTTAAATTTTGCAATTCGAATTTGTTCAACGGGGGTTTCACCTAAGCTAACTCGGAACAAAATTAGACAAAGGCAATCAATGAAGGAGGTTTATCTAAATTAATAGATATTGAAAGTCCAACTGCTATTGTGGATACGGAAACGTCTAATTGTTTATCTTGGAGTCGAAACAAGATCGTCTTGGTATTGCCAATGTGTCATCAAAAAGGTTTATCCTCACTTATTTTCCGATGTGGAGAAGACCATTAGTTTCTTTTCGTATTTCATAAGTTGATCTTCTTCAGTGATGTAATATGTTTAAATCAGTATCAATAAAATAAAGTGGTAAAACAAAAAATTGGTTTGATGGTATTATAGGAAATTTCTCTAAATAAATCATTTATATACTAAAGCACAAGTCACATGACCAATCAAATTCTGCCACATGGCTTGTGCTTATAGTTTTAAGAATTGAAAAAGAAAAAAAAAATCAAGACTTCCCATAAATTATGGTTAAAAACTTAAAATAAATAAATATTTTATTTTAGTTTCCCCTATTTCAATCTCCACGACTCCATGATCTCCGCCTCCCATGATCTCAACTTCCTTTGAAAATAAACTCTTTACCAATTTAATTTAAAACAATTCTGAAAACACTCCACTAGCAAATTTCTTCACGAAATTATTTCGTATGTGCTCATCAAAACTTTGTCAATTTTGTCTCGATTTCACTGTCTTCATCCAAATCTTCTTAGGCTTTTGTTTTTCGATGTCCTCTCTCTAGAACTCGAACGTAATCACCAAAGGTATTCTTTTGAAAACAATGTCTGTTATAGTTTCATGTTCATCTTTGAAACTAAGAATTTTACAACACATTTAAAAAAAAAAAATTTACAACATCTTTGTAAATTTTAAAATCTAAATCTCTGACTCTATTTCTCTTCGGTGATAAAAACCAGCAACAACCACAATTGTTGACGGGCCAAAAAAAACAATTAATCGAACTCAAACATAACGTTGTGGACGAGGAATAATGGCATTAGAGAAATCGAGAAAAAACGAATGAAAAAGTCAGAAATCTACATTTATTAGTGGTTTTTGTTTTGTTTTGAATCGGTAATTGTTAAGTGTTTTAAGTTTTTTGGGATCTTTGAATTTTTGATTAATTAAGCTACGTTTCTAAAAAAATACAATATTACTTTGATATATTTAATTTGTGTAAAAAGCTAGAATTCTATGAACAGTTTTTAACTTTCAATATTGATGTATCCTTGTAAGAGCTCTATAATTTGCTATACAAATGAATAAATTAATGAAATAGAGTCAATACAGTGGAATATGTAATCCTTGGTAGTAAAAATATTATTGCACTTTTCAAAATACTTTTATCGGCAGTAGGGAAACGGGTCAAAAATACTAGTAAAAACATAAACCAAAAACTTAAAATACAAAACGATATGTTTAGGGGCATTAAACCATTATCAGAAAAAGCCCATTGGTTAAATTAGTTACGGGTCTTAAACGGTGTCGTTTCGGAGCCAATCGATAATCGTCATCCACGTTTTATCGTCATGAGTGGAACGGATAGGACGAAGAAGAAACACTTCGCAGCGGAAGTTGCAGAGCGAAAATGGCGACCATGTCTGCTCTTCAGAGCTCCTTTACTTCTCTTTCTATATCCTCTAACTCCTCCTTCCTCGGCCAGCGTCTCCTTTCCCCGATTTCCCTCTCCGTCACTTCTCCGGTAACTCCCATTTTTTTCTCGAATTCTGGTTCTAATATCTCGCCTTGGGTTTTCAATTTCGTTTGGAGCTTTGAGATTATGTACTTCACTTGGGTGCGTTGTATAACCCTTTCGCTGTTTATTGTCTAAGGGGCTAATGGAATTGTATATCCATTGTTTTCGTTACTTTTAAAACTGAATCTGTAGTTGTGCGGATTTGATATTATCTCATTGGACCTGTAGATTAGGTTCATTTGTTCGATTTGGGTGTGGGTAATTTCCATGCCCATTGACGAAAACGAGTGAAAAATTGAAAATTTGTTCTGTGTTTCTGCATATTTGCTAGACTATGGATTGAAGAATGTGCATTGTCTATGTCTTTTGTGTTAGTCTATCTCTACTTTGCTTGGCGATGCAGCTGACTGAAATTAAATAGTTTAATGGGACCTCAAGTTTTTTTTGTGCTCTTTTGGAATCTATGAATGTCTCCTGCTACTAGTTGTTAGTAACCTGTGGTTATTATACTCTTTTTGTGCTCTTCGAACGATACTTGAGGGAGGTGATTCTTTTTGGTTGATTATGGTTTTGCTCAAACATATTGACTCAGAAGAATGGTTTTGCTTTGATGCTGAGTGCAAAATGGCTGCAGTTGGATTGTTCCTTATTACTCTGCTTATCTTTTGTATTAATTGCAGGTCAAGCCCACCGAGAACCCATGTCTTGTTTTTGCAAAGGTTAGTAAGCAGATCTCTTACTTCATACTTTTGGTTTCCCATTCTGCATTATCCGTTAATATAGTAGCTTTGTACCACAAGAAACTACGCGTTGACCCTTCTAGATAAGAAACCTTTGGATTTTATCTGAGAACCAAAAGGAAATTGTTGATCTCATTCCTTGATTCCTAAGTGCAACACCAGGATTACTGTTCGTATGTTGTGAGTGTTGTTTTGTTTTTCCTTTCAGCTTAAGCGTTGGGAACGGAAAAAATGCAAACCAAACAGTCTTCCAATTCTGCACAAAATGCATGTCAAGTTTGGAGATACGGTCAAAGTAATATCTGGACGAGACAAGGGTAAAATTGGAGAAGTCACTAAGATCTTTACCCACAACAGCACCATAGTGATCAAAGATGTGAACCTAAAGACCAAACACATGAAGAGCCGAGAAGAGGGAGAACCTGGCCAAATTGTTAAGGTCAGTTTACTCAAATGACTCTCTTTCGTTGATTTGCAAAACAGAAACCGTCTTTGGCGAAATTCGAGTGATGATTGAAGATTGTGCAAAATGTATTACATTTTCCAGATCGAAGCACCGATCCACAGCTCAAATGTGATGCTGTATTCAAAAGAAAAGGACGTGGTAAGCCGGGTGGGTCACATGGTCCTTGAAGATGGACAGAAGGTAAGATATCTGATCAAAACAGGGGAACTTATCGACACCATTGAGAAGTGGAAGCAACTTAAGGAGGCAAAGGATAAAGAAACAACCCAAGTTGCAGTTGCCGCCGCATCTTAGCATCACACTTCTTTCCTCTTCATTGCACTTTTGATTTCTAGTGGACCTATGTATTTGATGGATGTATTGAATCGCTTTTAAGGTAAAGTGTAAAATTTCTACAAGATAAACACCTTTTTGCTTCCTTTAGTAAGCTTAGGATGATCCTTAAACAGGTGATTTATTCAAAAGATACAATCTTGACAGAGAATTTTACAAAATGAGTGCACTTATGGAATATGTTTATAACAATCAAAGTTTTACAGGGAACAAAGAGTCTACAGACGCTTCATATGGCTAAACAATGGTCTTTAAGCCTCCGGAAAGCAGCTCACTTTTGGGTTTTGGTACTTTCTTCTGCGTAGTCCGCTTCCACCTCATGTAGAATACAAGTAGATATATGAGAACCTTATGTGGGAGAATGAAGCTGTGTTATAGCTGTTGTCTCGGTTTACATCAAAGTCTGGATGGTTCAAGGCATCATGTTCACCTCCTGGTCGAGTAAATCCGATTGCTATTAACAATGATTGGTTCAAAGCTGAAAAAAGCTACCAACTCATATACAGTGGATTTTTCGTTTGTACTATCAAAAGTTCGTTTTCTCGAGTCTTGTCGCGTCTGTCAAGTCCATCGAGTCATGTGTTTAGAGTCATTTCTATTCATGTGGGGATTGTTGGAACTCGTTTTTGACAATATAGTTTTACACCATCTTCCGGTCAATTTTCCGGTGGAAATGTTCATCGGAATGACCAGATTTTAGGCACGATAGAATCGTCGCCGTAAACACTATAACGTAGTGTATTTACTTGTAAAAACCAGTGTTGATTTGAATGAGAAATATTGGTCCAAAGTCGATGACTTGGAAAACTTGTAAAACTTGATAATTTGGCTAAGTGTAAAAACTAGCACATATCCACATTGGATACATGAGGTGAAAATCCTCTTGTATATACATATGGAGAAGTCATAACAAGATTCAAAATCTTGTAAAGAAAAGATATATCCAACCAAATGCGTGGGTGCACCGAACCGAGTTGTACCAAACCGAGTTTGGAATCGGACTTGGACTCGGAATTGATATTGGGTTTGAAATTTGGTAAATAGGTCGTAGACCCAATACCCTATTTATTTTTGGGCCAAACTCAAATCAAATTAATGATTAAATAATTTAATAATTATAAAGTCACAAATATATTTTCTTTTGAAACAAGAAACGTACCTAATTGACAAAACCAATTTTGTCTTAATTGCATGATTCTCTCATTCAACATGAGATTTATTGTTGTACGTTTCTTAGTGCTAAGCTTGAAGAAAGCTTATAATAGCAAGGTTGTTGCACTTCTCCAAATAGATGTTCACAATTATTCATTCGATCAAAAATAATCAACAATAAAATCTCTCACAATTTTTTTTATTTTGTGTTTGAGAGTATAACACAGAAATAGCGTTCGTCATATTCTGTTCTTGAGTGGTGCAAAACAGAATTGATTATAGTTGTATCATGGGATTCGAAACGCCACACAACCGTCACACTACGGGGGTATTCAGAATTAAGGATAAAGATCATATCTCGCCTCTGTAAATCCGATCTTCTTCTTAATTCATGTATCGGTATTGTTATTGTAATACCAATATATTTATACAATTCACTTACAAATATCAGTTTGTCCATATTGTAGTAATTGTGTTCATACAATGAACACTTGGAATTCAGGACAAAGTGTAGACTGTGTTCTTTGCAACGGCATGGATGAGATGAGAAACCACTTGTTTTTTCTCTTAAATTTGGCATCGCCTCACTCTTCGATTGTTAAGCGATAAGTACACCACAGACTGGGATCAGCTGATCCAACACATGGTCTAAGACTCGGTATTTGATAGTATCACAACCTTCTTGGTACGGTACGTTTTCCAAACCACTCTATATCATGTTTGGAGAGAGCGGAACAGTCGTCGCCATGTAGAAGATCCTAAGCCAGCCGATCATATCATTAAGCTTGTCGATAAAACGGTGAGGAATCGAATCAGCTCAATCCGATCTTTAGGGGACAATAGGTACGAGGATGGTCTATGTCGATGGTTTGCAAGCCAAACACCATATCTACAACAAGCTAATTGAAGACTCAAGTTCTCTGTTATAATCATTCTATTTCTAGAATTCAAAATCTCCTTTCTTTATTTTCCTCAAAAAGATTGTAACAGAAATTGTAAAAACCATTTTTTGGTTTGAATAAATTTAACATTATTTAAAAATAAAATAAAAATATTAGTGAGTCAACGTTAGGATGATTAAAGTTAAGATCTATGAGTTATTTTTTATTGATTTCAAAGAACACAATCTAAACTCCGGTCTAAGCATACCCTCTTATATTACCATATTTTTCTAGATGCATGGTTATGATTTATGGTTTTTCTTTTAATTGAGTGGTTTTAAACATCAAACTGCACCTCATTTTATTAAATTAGAGGGCCAGGGAGATGTATTAGGGATTCAAATAATTAGCAGGGAAATGTTTACATATATAGGTAAAGAGAAAACCAGGCCGGAGAGAGCTAGATTCGATAGCTGTGTCTATGACTATGCCAGGATAAGAAGATCTGAAGACAAATCCCTGCATAGGGTCAGTAATACTGTAATATCAGAATCAAGTACTGGTAGACCAAGAGTTAATATACCTGACTCGGTGTTCAAGAAAGGAGCTGAGCTGCATAAAGAATTCATTGTGGGCTACTTCTGTGGGAGAACTCCTGCCTATGGCCCTATACAAAGTGTTCTGAACCACATTTGGGGGAAAGGTCAAATGTTAGAAATTCATGTTAACCCTATTGTTCGATCCATGTTGGTGCGCATTCCAAATGAGTTCATCTGTATGAAGGTACTAGAGAAAAAAATCTGGTATGTAGGAGATTCTATGTTCCATGTTGCTCAGTGGGGAGCAGTTGATAGTAATGACTCTACGGCATCAAATGGATCATCTCCAGCCAAACTATCTAAGATTCCTCTATGGGTTCACCTTAAAGGCATACCTTTTTATCTGATCCATGATGAGGGTCTTAGTCATGTGGCTGAGCTCATAGGTTATCCTAAGGAAATGGATGATTTTACCAAAAATCTTACTAGAGTTAATGAAGCCCATGTTAAGGTTGAGATAGATGTAACAAAACCCTTACCTTTTGTGGTTGAGGTTGAAAGAGAAAAGGGCCAAGTGGATCTTGTGGAGGTTGATTATCCCTGGATCCTCCAACCTGCACCAATTGCAAAGAGATTGGTCATATTCAACGGAATTGTCACAAACTAACTCATATGTGGGTACCAAAATCTACTAGTACTATCTCTCAAGAGACTGCTCACTCTCCCTCTAAAAGAAATGATATTGGCTCTCAACCTCAGGATGGTATAACCATAACTACAGCTGTTACTCCTATGACATCTGAAACCAGAGTAACGCATGATGCTCAAAACTTGGTAACCGTCACCTCTTCTGTCATGGCTGAAGGACCTTCCTTAGCTATATCCTCTGATGTTGAGATGAGCTCTCCTATTTCCTCTAATAGTGTAGCCTCTCTCATTGAAGTCCTGTCATCTGTAGTAGCCAAGCATCCTATTGATTCTGAGATGCTTGATCCTCCTTCTCCAATTTCTCTACGCCATCCCATACATTGTTGGTTTACCTGTTCTTTTTGGGCCACCATCCAGTAGACCTTCCTTAAAATCTTATTCTTCTAAATCTAGCCTTAAACAACCTATTTCTTCTGAACCACCAATCCCAAACACCACTACAAAGCCTCATGCTAACCATGTTTTATCATCCCCTAAAGAAATACTCCCCTCTTTTGTTTCTAACTCCAAACCTCCTTTACCTTTTTCTTCCTCTAAAAATGTAACCACTAGCCAAAATCCACAGCCATTTCAATCTCCGTTTTCTCCACCGGAACCAGAGGGTAGTTTCCTATTTAAAGGAACTACTTCCATAAACCCTTAATGTGTACAAAACTCTTTTTTGGAATGTCCGGGGTCTAAATGACTTGGATAGGCACCAGCCCTTTTGTAATTGGCTATATCTAAACCAGTCTATTTTTGGTACAATCCTAGAAACTCATATAAAGGAACCTAATTTAAACCATGTGATGTCTAGAGCCTCTCCTGGATGGAACTATGCTTCAAACCATGCAATGGATGTGGATGGGTGAATAGTTGTGATTTGGAAGTCACCTGGTATAGTTACTTTGATACAACAGTCTAGGCAATCTCTTACTTGTCAAGTTCAGATTGGTAATGGTCAGCCTTTCTTCTACATTGCTATATATGCCTCAAATTTACCAGATGAAAGAACTGACCTCTATGTGGATTTGATCAACCTCCAACATACTCACTCTCTTAGCTCTTATCCCTGGGTCTTGGGTGGTGACTTCAACCAGATTCTTCATTATGCAGAACACTCTCTTACTAGTGTTAACTCCATTGACCCTTGTATGGTTGTCTTCAGAGACTGCCTTCTCCAGCTTGGTTTGTTTGACCTGAACTTTCATGGACCTCTCTTTACATGGTCAAATAAGCAACCTGTTTTTCCAATAGCTAAGAAATTAGATAGATTATTAGTTAACACCCATTGGGTCTCTAGTTATCCTAACAGCTCTGCTACTTTCCTAGCCCCTTCATTCTCTTATCATAGCTCTTGTCTCTTAGATTTTCCACTATTCTTCCTATTTCTGGAACAAAGCCTTTCAAATTCTTCAACTTCCTAACTAAACACCCAAACTTTCTCAAAACTGTTGAGGATGAATAGATTCAAGCCGGAAGTTGTGCTTCAAACTTAACTGAACTATGTTGGAAGCTAAAGTCCTTGAAGGGAGCGCTCAAAACTTTAAATAAAGACAACTTTTCTGACATTCAAAAGAGAGTGAGTGAGACTAACCGTTTGTTGCAAAGTGTGCAGGTACTTGCCCTCAATAATCCTTCTCCAGCCCTATTCTTAGAAGAAAGAGATCTACATATAAGATGGAATTTCTTCAGAAGCATTGAAGAGTCATTCTTTAAGCAAAAGTCAAGAGTTAACTAGCTTAAAGAGGGAGATCGGAACACTACTTACTTCCAACGTGTGGCCCAGGTCAGAAGCAATTGGAACTCTATTAGGTCATTTCTATTGGCTTCAGGAACTTTGCTAACTAATCCAGCGGATATGAGCTCCCATGAAATTAACTATTTCAAATCTATCTTGGCACCAACTGAGCTCCAACCTCTGGTTCTGTATTCAAATTGGATTCATCCTTACTCAATTCTACTGCTCCACTCTCAGCAACAGGCAATGACTTCCATACCCTCTGCTAAAGAAATCTTATCAGTCCTGCTTAAGCTCAATCCTAATAAATCCGCAGGACCTGATGGATTTACCTCTGGTTTCGTCAAAGCTGCTTGGCCTATACTTGGTTTAGAAGTCGCAAATGCCATTGCCCACTTCTTCTTAACAGCCTTTCTACCTTCAGCAACAAATGCCATTATCCTTTTCTTGGTTTCCAAATTCATTGGTGCTTCTGCTATTGGTGAATTCAGGCCGATCTCCTGCTGCACAACCCTGTACAAGATAATCTCAAAACTGTTAGTTGTAAGGCTGAAACCCATCCTTCCAGATCTGATTCTCCCTAACCAATCTGCGTTTATTCAGGGGAGATTACTACTTGAGAATACTGTCCTTGCTTCAGAGGTTGTTAACAACTATCATAAGGACAAGGGACCTAAACGCATTGTCATCAAGGTGGATATAGCTAAAGCTTTTGAAACTCTAAGGTGGGACTTCTTAATCAGCTGTCTGCAAGGTCTTGGCATTCCTAATCAGTATATCAGATGGATCCACGCTTGTGTTTGTACTCCAAACTTTACTATTGGCTACAATGGAATGGTTCATGGGCACTTCAGAGGAAAAAGGGGATTACGTCAGGGAGATCCTCTCTCCCCTTACCTATTTTTCATTGCTCTTAACTGCCTATCCCTACTTCTCAACAAGGCTGCAGATGATAACATGTTCTAGCACCACTACAATTGTGACAAGACAAAGTTGACTCACCTTTGTTTTGTAGATGACCTTCTAATCTTCATAGATGGTTCTCTGAAATCAGTCCAGGTTGTTCTTCAAGTGCTTAGGGAGTTTGAAATCATGTCTGGTCTTGCCGTCAGTCTCCAGAAATCCTGTTTCTTCTCTTCAGGGCTTTCTCCTACTGAAAATTTGCTAATTAGTTTTTTCTACTGGCATGACAAGAGGTTCATTTCCTATGAAGTACCTAGGACTCCCTCTATGCAGCAGAAAACTATCAATAGCAAACTGTGCTCCTCTCATTCAACAAATAAAAGAAAGGATCTCTACCTGGAGTGCTAGATCCCTTTCTTTTGCTGGTAGATTACTCCTCATGAAGACTGTTATAGCTGGAATCACAAATTTCTGGTGCTCTACCTTTCTTCTGCCTAAGAAATGTATTGAGTCTATCAATTCATCTTGTAATGCCTACCTGTGAAAAGGAACTTTGGAGGGTCATTACTCAGCTAGAGTGTCTTGGGAAACGATATCACACCCTAAGGAAGAAGGAGTTCTTGGATTAAAGGACCTTATTTTGTGGAATAGGGCTTGCTCCTTGAGGTTAATCTGGCTTCCTTTTTTTTTTTAGAGCAGGATCAGTTTGGGTCGCTTGGTACAAAGAGGTGGTTCTCCTTGGATATCTTAATAATTTTTGGACCCTGAAAACAAGTAGAAGAAACTCTTGGTTGGCTAACAAGATTTTGAAGATCAGAGATATGGCTTTCATCTGGATTAAGTTACGGATTGGTAATGGCAGAAATTGTAGGTTTTGGACAGACAATTGGTCCCTTTTTGGGAGCCTTTAACTATACCTGAATTGTGAAGCATCATTTAGGATTGGTCTACCCTTACACACCACACTGCATAACCTTAGCTTTTCTCAAGGATGGCAACTCCCTCTTGCAAGATCGGAAAATCAAGTATTACTACATGCCCATATGACTACTCTATCTCTAAGTAGTGATGATGACCACTACGAATGGGTCATTGATAATGTGGTACGTCAAAGTACTATACGGGAAAGATTTATAATGCTATTAGAGAACAGTGACCAATGGTACCTTGGCACCAAACTGTGTGGAACTCCAGAGGTATACCAAAGCATAGCTTCCTCACCTGGTTGTTTGTACTGAATTGATGCCCCACAAGAGACAGACTCATCGTCTGGAGTTTGGGAACATACCCAAATTGTCTTATCTGTGATTCGTGTACTGAATCCCATGAGCATCTATTCTTCGTCTGCAATTACTCGTGGAGGATCTGGAGATGAATCAGCCAGAGATGTAAATTACAAATCACCAGAACATTGATCGATAGCTTCTCAGCCATGCAACAACTAAGAGGTCCCAAAGAGAAGAAAAAAGTCACCTTGATCACTTGGCAATGTGCAATCTTATTCGATCTGGTGCGAGAGAAATAATCGACTTCACCAGACCACCTTCAAATCATCCGACTCAATCATCAACTCTATTGATGGAATTATCTGGAATCGAGTATTCGCATTTCTAACCCAGCTTTGGCTTCTTCTATGCTTCAATTCTGGTTTGCCTCATCGATTTCATGATTCACCAATATTTTGTCTAGATCGATCTACTGCAGGGCTGGATCGGATGCTTCTACTTCACTATCGGCGACTTTTACTCTCCCACCGAAGACTTCAACATATGGTTCACTAGGTTTCTTGTTTATTGGGCTTTTTTAGTAAAAATATATACACTGGGCTTGACCCTTTAAACTATTTTCTGGGCTAGGCATGTAATTTATTTTTTCTCCAACAATTATTTGAAAAAGGTTAGCAAAAAAAAAAAAAAGATACGAATAAATCTTTCCTCTAAATATCGTGTTCTTGCTTCGTGGACAAAATAATCAGCATGTATAGATGTTATCACAACGTTAAAGATTATGAAATAATCAGCATGTATAGATGATCATGCAATATATTCTTAAACCTAGACCATGGCCAATCAGACATGTTGAACCAGGAACAACACCTAATTACCAATTAATGACTCAGCCAAAACTGGTTTAAATTCTGTGACCTAGCATTTTCATTGAACTGGCCAATTCACGCATCAGATATAAACCAAACGATTTTAATTATCCCAGACAAGAACACCACTTACCAACTAATGTCCAAGCACGAAAGACGTGTTATTCATTTTAAAGACATTTTCAAAGTCTTAATTACCCTCCACGAATAATTAACCAATCCTGTGTAAGATTCATTTGCCCTACTTTTTTCTTTGCTAATTTTCCTTACCTTCTTTCCACATGCTCTTTCTTCTGCTCAACCACTTTTGTTTTTACTTAAGGAACACATCACCAGTCCATTAAAAACAAATTATCCACGTGACATGTCTCATTAAACAAACGATATAATTAAGTCAAAACTCAAATTGTTGTAAACATAATAGGTCCATAATATATAGGACATCAATAATGCCGAAAAATATAATTTGTGAGGATCCCATAAAATATATATCTAAACATATATCAGCATAAAATCTATGGAAATTTCAGAGTGTTTTACGTTTATTTTAAAAATCCTCCTTCCCTTCCTCTGCCGTAATCGAACTCATGAGGTGGAGCATATCCACAAACCAAATGACCTACACGATCAACTCAATCCTAACTTTGACTAATATTTTCTTTTTTTACCTCAAACCTTGACTAACATTAAGGAAATTTATAGTCCAAATTTGACTATAATATAAACTAAATACATGATAATTTACAACGTTGTATTTATTTTATTTTTGGTAGTAATAATATTTTGTAGTCATATATTTGGAGATGAAAATCTTAGTTTGATCAGTGCGAACCGATTCAATAAACTTAAATTACATTTAAATATTGATTACTTATTCCTATTTTGGTTAAAGTACATATAAATATTGTTAAGTTAAGTGTATATAATTATTGAATTTTGAACATTCGACACAATATCGTAGTACCAAACTTATTTGAATTAGTTTTAAGCTAAATAAATCATATACAACAATAAGTTATCTAACATTTTGTATATATGATTGTAAACGATATGTTTAGAATTTATTTCATATACTTATATCTTCTAGATATTTTATGCAAATCAAAATTCAGTAGTCAATAAATTAAAATTTATAATTCCGAGCTTGACACGAGTCAAAATCTAGTAATACTACTAATTTTGAAGAAAACCAATGAACAACACTTTAAAGCATATATCAGTTACCAATATTTGATTCATTATTATTATTTTTTATCTCGAAAACCCTATAATATAAGTTTAACCTGATATAATAAAATGACATGATTTTGTTTTGTTTTAAATGTCTACTAAAATGTGGTCTGAATTAATTATTCTTGTTTTCATAAATATAATAAATATTAAAAATAAGTTATTGACATGTGGTCGGACTGGTTCAATTTGATAACCTAGCAATCCGAAATATTTTCCTGAACGTTTACTTGGTTTCCAACAGCGGGATGCAAGTGACTAACCTCTTTTTTTTTTAACGCTGGAGTTTTATTGCAAAAGCAAAGAAGAGAAATAGAGTATCGGAAATAAGAACAACCCATGAACAACATGGAAAAGAAAAACAAGCATCAAACACCTAATATGAAAGGACAAACGATGCCGCTAAGCTGTTCTCGAGCAATCTGGTCGTATAGCCACGATGGGCCTCCTAACGCCAAGTATGATTGAAACCTACCATCTCTCAATACATTATTGGATATCGCCCGAGCAATTGAGTTTGATTTGTGCGATTCTAATTCAAAAGCACAGTTTGCAAACCCATTTTGTAGCCTAAAAATATGTTCTGTCAAGGCACGATATCGTGGCCACTCCCAAGGCTTGAATAGTGATTCTAATACCGGATGACAATCCGAAGCACACACAACATCCGATATATGAAGATCCCGAAGACTCTGAAGTGTCGAAATAATGCATCGGAATTCGGCAATGATCATGTTTGGAGAACTCGTGAATGCCTCACGAGCATGGAATATCACACATCCAGAATGGTCTCTAGCTATCCAAGTTTCTCCACTATGTAATGTCGAATTCCTCCAATTAGTATTGATATTACACTTAATCATACCTAGCATCGGATGTTGCCATTGCTCTGCGCAGATCCGATTTGTGTTGACATCATTATGACTGGTGGCATGATTTTCAGTGAATGTTGTCTATATTTTTGCAGCTTCCTCCAAAGCTCGTCGTACCATCAAGGATGTAGGTTCTTGTGTGCTAGCGTAGACAATTGCGTTCCTATTTTTTCAAATAGTCCATAGAATCCATGGGAAAAACCTTGTGCTCTCACCTGTGGATCCCGGAGTATCCATCTGTTCAAAATGAAACATCAGATTTTTCTCCACCGAGTCTAAAAAGCCATTTGTAGGTGCGGGTATATTTGAACATTGCATCAGTTGCTGTGCCATAGGACATCCAAACAAAATATGACAAACCGTCTCTGAGTGTTGCTGACATAGCTTGCAGGTATTATCCACAGTCATACCTCTCGTTCTCAACCTATCCGAGACTGCAAGGGCTCCTGAAACCATTATCCACAAAAAACATTTGTATCTTTGGCCCTGTCCTAAGCTTCCAAATTCGTTGTTTTATAGTGAATTGTACTTGTTGAAACTTGCAAGGCAGACATAGTCGGGGCTGGCGGAGGTGACTATGAAGAAACAAACCAATAACTACTTTTCACTGTGTATGCTCCGTGTTTGGTATATGGCCAAATGAAGGGATCTTCAACTGCGGCAAGGCTAGAATACGTGTGGCTTCATTTAGGGCTTGATTGGTTCATCCGCTACCACCCGCAAACACTACGTTTGCGGGCGGTTGCGGTTGGTAGCGTTTGACAACAATCACAGAAACCGTTCTAAACCGCTCCGTACCGTTTTATATCGCTTTAAATCAAAAGCTCTTTTCCACGAGCGTTTGCGGTTGCGGAAGGTTGCGGATGGTTGAAAAAAAATATTTTTTTTTAAATATTATCTTAAATAATAAACTAAAATTTACAAAAAAAGTTATTTAAAAAAATTTAATTTTTATATAAAATATTATCATATAAAGTTATTTACACTTGATATATATTTTATTTAAACTAAAATAAACTTGTAATTATTAAAAAAGTTATTGTAAAAATACTATTTAATTATTCTATTATTTATTTAAAATATATAATTTTTTATAATAATATATTTTTGATTTCAATTTTTATTTTAATAATTATAAAAAATGTTATTGTATATATATAAAATGTTCCAAACATCTTTAAATTTTTTATTTAATATTCTATAAGTTATTTAAAATATATAATTTAAATTTTTTGTAATAATATATTTTTGATTTCTATATAAATTATATATTATCTGTATTTTTTGGTAGTTTTATGTAAATCCGCTATCACACCCACTGTAAACCAGTCATAAACGTCCCGCAAACGCACCCATTTCCAGCCGTTTTACCAGTCGTATAAATTGTCCAATAACGCTAGAAACCGCTACCGCCCGCTTCCGCAAATTCTCGCAGTCGCACTCGCAGCCGCTGCGTTTAAACCAGTCAGACCCTTAATGGGAAAGGGTCTAAAACACGTTCTGACCGTCATTTCAAATTTGGAGTAATGAGATCAGACACCTTTAAATTCAAATAAATTAGTGACTGCTTGCTAATTGGTCTCCTAGGATGAACATCCATAATCCAAATTTGTTGTTTGGCACTGTCCTGAGCTTCCAAATTCATTGTTTTATAGTGACTTGTGCTTGTTGCAAGGCAGACAGAGTCGGGGCTGGTGGAGGTGACTATGAAGAAACAAACCAATAACCACTTTTCATTGTGTATGCTCCGTATTTGGTATATGGACAAATGAAGTGATCTTCAACTGCGGCAATGCTAGAATACGTGTGGATTCATTTAATGGGAAAAGGTCTAAAACACATTCTAACCGCCATTTCAAATCTGAAGTAATGAGATCATACACCTCTAAATTCAAATAAATTAGTGATTGCTTGCTAATTGGCCTCCTATGATGAACATCCATAATCGATTTCTCCAACCAGACCTTAGTATTTACTTCATTACCAACTGATTTTAACAAACCACGCTGCAAAAGTTCTCTTCCCTGTAAAATACTTCGCCACGCATACGATGAACGGTGGCCTTTCCCATAGTCTAAGAATCCATTTTTGGCAAAATATCTTCCTTTGTATAATCGTGACAGGAAGGATTACGGTTCATTGATGATCTTCCAGGAGTGTTTAGCTAGCAGAGATTGATTGAAATCACTCAAATCTCGAAAGCCTAAGCCACTGTTTGCTTTGGATTTGCACAATTCCTTCCACGATACCCAATAAAACATTTGTCCTCACACGCGTTCCACTAGAAACTAGACATCGCACTTGTGATCTTTTGACATTGAAGTTTTATAAGCCGAAAATAATACATCGCATAAACCGGTAAAGCCATCGTAATAGACTTGATGAGTACCTCCTTTCCCTCAAGAGAAAGCGTTTTGGCAAACCATCCATTGAGTCTTTTGTTAAGCTTATCCTTGATGAAAGCTAATAACTTTTGTTTTGATCCACTGAAACATTCCGGCAATCCCAAGTAAGTTTCGTTTCCTCCTTCTTTGTCAATCCCTAACAATTCAGAAATCAATCTTCTCATGATCGGATCCACGTGTTCACTGAATGTAATTGCTGACTTTTGGAAGTTAATCATTTGACCGGAAGCATCTCCGTAAAGTTTCAGAAGTCTTAGAAATTCAAAAAATTCCTTAAGTGTAGCTCTACACACAAAAAGACTATCATTTGCGAACAAAAGATGTTGTATAGCCGGACATCTTTTTGTTAATCTCATGCCCGTGATTCGACCATCCTTCTCAGCTTTGTTCATGATGTGAACAAGAGCCTCAACACACATAATGAAGAGAAACGGGGATAAGAGATCGCCTTGTCTAATATCTCTCTCTGGAGTGATGTGACCATGTGATTGGCCATTTAGCAAAATGGTATACGAAACAGATCACACACATGACATAACCCAAGATATCCACTTCTGATCAAAGCCCGTCTTCCGCAATAGTTCTTCCAAGAAGTCTCATTCCATTTGATCATACGCCTTGGACATGTCTGTTTAATTGCTAGAAAATCCTCTCTGCATCTAAGATTGGTTTCCAGACTATGTACCATTTCATGTGCGATGACTAAGCCCTTTTGCATTAATTTTGTTTTGGCAAAATATGGTTTAGAATCATCAATTTCATTTTCAAATATGTCTCGATTTCTTTGAGTGGGATGCCTTGATTGAGCATGTGGTTAACGCCAATTTTGATGAGCTTGCTGCCACTCGCCTTAAAGGAATGGTTAGTTTTGCCAAGTCCAAAAGAGAAAAACCTGAGTGGATTCTTCTCGGCTGTTTAACCTTGACGGTTTAGGTGCTCATCGACATAGAGCCGGCTCTCGTTCTTATGCTAAAGTTCAAGATGTTTTGATAGTGTTTGAATTTCATTAATTTTGCCATTTGTATGTTCCTTTTTACAATTTTGGTAGTTTTTATTTAATTTGTTACTGTTTTATTTGTAAGAGGCAAACAATGAAGACTCTTTCTTTCTTGTTGTGATGAAAAAAACACATCAGAAACCCGACGGAACATATGTTGATGAAAGAGCATCAAATTGCAGAAAATATGATGAGCAGGTGCAAGAACATTTGTCACAAGTGGAGTCTTCCAATGGAGAGCCATTGACTGTTGATGCTTTTACCTTAGAAGAGAAGAATGAAATCTATGTTAAGGTAATATATAAATCTCTTATTGTTATCTTAATAACTATTGAGTTCTATTGGCATATTCAATAATCTTATAATTAGCTAAGTTTAGTTTGTCAAAGATACATATAAGGAATCTCTCTTTACTACTCAATATTCCCTTTGCACGTTTGTAGAACATTCTATAATTAGCTAAACCTAGTGACTCATTCATGTACAAGTATATATATTGTGTAAAGCTCTTCTAAGTGAATAAGATAACAATTCTACACAGTTCTCATTGTTCGTGAACTTGTGTTTTTTATAGATTGCTGGAATATCAAAACAAGATCGTGTATTTGGACTTACTTCAAAGTGGGGTTTGCTATGCCTTTAGGTGCTTTTTCAGTTTCTCCACAAGCTGTTGAAGAAGTGGAAATGTTAACTTGCCGAGTAGAAGAACTGGAAAATGAATTGTAGAAGAGTCGTGATGAGAATGTGCTCTTTCAAAAGTGATTCGAGACCATGGAGCAAATAGTCCAATCTCTTTCAGGTCAGGATATCTCTACTTCTTATCCACTTGCAGGAATTTCTGCTTCTACACCACCATGAGGAACTTTTGTTTCTCTATAAACTGCCATGATGAACTTCTTGCTTCTCACGTTATCTAGTTTGTTTTAGTTTGTTTTGTGTTTCAGTTTGTTTCTTGTGTTTCAGTTTGGTTTAATTTGTTTCTTATGTTTTTTTATTTAAGACTATGCACGTATGTATATTATGAAGACCATAATGAATAGCTAAACTTTTATAAATCTGAATATAATGATGATTTAGTTGGAAAAAGACCTAAGAACTACGCATGATTGTGACAAAAAATTAGTAAAGAATAGTGGCATATTTGAGACGTTAAAATACTAGCTAATTTATATGGATTTGTGATGGAGTTACAGTGATAAAACATGACGAAGTTGATATAGTAAATAGTCGCAAATTAAGACCAATAGGTGACGACATTTCAGTAATCAGTTATAACGGAATGAAAACGTTATAACCGTCATTAAATAAGACGGTTTTAAGACTGTATTTTAGTTAGTAATTGTGATGGATTAACAACAGTTTTTTTGTATTTTTTGTGACAGTTTAAGACTATATTTCCGTAGAATGAGTGACAGAATCGGGACGTTAGGAAAGTCACAAATTACAACGATTTTTGGGACAATAATTTTAGTCCGTAATTGTGACAATTTTGTCACTAGTATGTCTCGGCGTCGTTTGTGAGATAATGTTTACTAAATAATTTCGTCACAAATGTTTTAACGTTTTTGTTACAAATAAAAATTTGTGACGATTTTATTGTAACCGTTTACAAATTTGTCGTAATATTTTTATTGTTACGAAATTATTTTTATTGTGACGAAATATATTATTACGATATAATTTTTTTCTTTCTTATAGCGATCTATCACACTTTATTGGAATCTAGGAATATTCCATTTCAATGTAGTACAATACTTAGATACTAAACTTTTTTTATCTAATGAACATAATTCATCAGGCTAACACAATCGTTAGAAAAACTCAAGTCTAAGAACATATATATCTATATATATAAAATTAGCGCTTCTCTCTCTTATGGTGAAAACACATCATCATCCACATGTATGCCACATTATATATTTATTTAGAATTTATTATTTTCAATTCAAAATTTTGATATATACATTAATTATACATTTGTTTAACATACTGAATTATATGAGGAATTTGAAAAGTCATTTCTCATATTTATAAATATGAAAATTTATATTAATATAATTAATTAAAATAACAATATGTTTAATTTTAACAAAATAAATAAATAAATGTAACTATAGGAAGGGAAGAAAATAAAAATTTTATACTATTACGTAAAATAATGTGAAAAGATACATCATGTGATGAAACTAATATTTGAACTAAAATAAAATAAAATTATTTTTGGAAAAAATGAGATTTGTAATTTTAAATTCAATGTGTGACGAAAAAAATACTTTTTTATCTATTGCCATATATTAAATTCACCATAAATTGTAATTTTTTAACTTTTAAAATTAAAGAAATATTTATTTTTGTAAATGATAAAAAGTATTTTTTTCGTCACACGTTGAATTTAAAATTACACATCTCATTTTTTCCAAAAATAGTTTTATTTTATTTTAGTTCAACTAAAATCAAATACTTAGCATGATAAACGTAGAATTATTGCGATATCATATTACTTAGCATGTTAATCAATTTGTTATCTATTAAAATCATAGTCTATTTTATGTATCCTATGATGAATAGTAGTCGCCGATTTTTGGATGAACAGTGTCGGCGGCTGATGAACAGTATTGGCGGACAATGGCATTTATGTAAATAAGCTAAATCAAAAGCATATTTACGGTTTTAAAAAAATTATATTTTGTTAGTTTTCTAATTTTTATTTTATCACTGCTATTTATCTAATTTTCAGTTTATCCATAAATAGTTTGTGCAATTACTCTACAATTTAAACAGTAATTTAACATTATGAAAATTACTAATCAAAACCTACACTAAAAATTTATTAAAAATAACGAAAACATAAAAGTAACTTACATAACATGATTATTCAACACCAAATATATGTACATTTTTCAAACAAACATATATATCAAAAAAATTGAAAATCATTTCATATTTTATTTAGTTTAAATAAGAGAACAATTAATTTCAGTTCATACTAAACTACTAAATAAATTAAAATCTTCGTCAATGAATCAAATAAAATTGTAAAACAAAAATTCGCGCAACGCGCGAATTATTTTCTAGTTTTTTATAAAGTTAATCAGTGGATAAAATGTTCAATCTTCATGTCAATCAAAGAATTATCTGTATTTCTTGATAAATCCCTGACTAAGGACACCATTTTGTTATTTCAGAATCCACATGGTACTTGTAAGCGAGATGATCAACATAATATTTTACCCAAATTACCAAGAAAAAGAAAAAAAATTCTCAAATAGTAACTAGAACACTGCATCATATGGTCAGTCTTCATTTCAAATAATTATGCGTATTCCACATATTTCGAGCGTGAAGTTACAAGGAAATTAGGTTTTAGACTTTTAGCTATAAATAAATAAAAAAACCGAAAATGACGGCATATACTGTTGTCGAGGGAAATTAAAACAAATTGGTACAAAATTTGGAACGTCATGTGGTGTGATCCCAACGTTGCTTCGGTTGGAATAGATACACTGTCCATATCAAGTCTTGTTGACTTAGGCCTGCGATTTCGGTTACTTCGGATAAATCAGTTCGATTATTTCGGATATTCGGATAATTTGATTCGGAAAAAAGCTGTCGAAAATAACCGAATAAAATTTTCGGTTCGGTTCGGTTCGATTATCGGTTAGTTCGGATTGTAAAAATTCTACCGAATTAAACTGAAATTGTTGATATTTCTTTGAAAATCGCATTTTTTTTTTTTGCAAAATCGGTTAAATTATATTAATTCGGGTTGTTCGGTTTGTTGGGTTCGTTTAGAATTTCGGTTATACTTGAATTTTTTGGTTTTTCAATTTAAAATAATTGGACCAAGAAATTAAACAAATAAAACGTAAGGCCCACTAAAATTAAAACATGAAAACCTAATTGTTGCAACAAACAAGAAATGGAGCCGCCGATAAAAACAAATGGGTTTGGTCAAAGTTACAGAAGAGTTGAGAGGAACTTCAATTAATGATCGACTATAAATGGAAACGACGACATGGCCACACAGAAAACGGTCCCGACGGTGAAGACGATGGCGGAATGATGACGACGACATCTCTGAAGACGGAATATATCGAAGAAAAAAGGGAAAAAATTTTAAGAGATACAGATAAACCGGGAAATCGAACGGTTCGGGGTGCCAAACCGAACCGAACCGATAACCAAATCTATTTCATATATGTGCCGATCGGTTCACCACAACCAACCAACTTAGAACCGAAATGACCAAACTTCGGTTCAATTCGGTTCGGTTAAAATTCTCAGACCTATTCGTTGTCATCAATATAATTTAGGTCTATATATATGCACGAAGTTTGATTAATTTTGTTAGTCCTATTAGAATTTACGATTGTTTTGTATATAAATATAACTACAAATATATGGATTGAATATTTGCAATTGCAAATTTATGCGCTAATAACGCAACTGCAAATATGATTATAATTATATTTGTATCATAATACAATCGTAAATATGCACACTGGTTATAATATTTCGTAATTGAATTTTCGATTTTTTTATATAAATACAATTGGACACTTAAGGATATCAAAGCGGATAATCCACTCCATTTAATCGGCACTGCATGGGCTAAGATATTTTGTGCGCTTTGGATGATTAGTCTGCGAATGAACGCAATCATAAAAATATTAACTCTAATATTTTTCACCATATGACGGCTTGTTATGCAGATTAATCTACGGACCTTTAACATTATTTTCTTATTCCTCATTTTTTTTTTTTGTTAAGAAAGTATAACAATAATTTTTTAAATTTCTATGTAAAATAAATATAGATGTGAATATAAGATTCTAGTTATATATATTCAACTACGTTACTCAACCAGTAGAAATCTACGTTAATCAACCAGTAGAAATCTATCTTCTCGTGATATCCTTGATTTTCTTATTCCGAGTGGAATATCACATTCATATCCCCACCAAAATTAGTTAAAAAATATATTTTAAATATCCGCTAAGACAATGTGTAATTGAGTATAGCGATATGCATCGCAAAAAACAAAAAAATCAAAATTAATTATAAAAATAAGTTTCAATTTTAAGTATCTTTATATCTTAGGTATCTTATCAATTTTAAGTATCTTTATAACTATATCTTAGGTATCTTATGCATTTATTTATAACAAAACTCCAGTTTATAATAGATATGTATTATTGTTGATCTTCAGATCCAGAATACACAAATAAAGCTAAATAATTCAGTGTTTATTAGCAAAGATACTTGGTCTTTTAAATAGCCAAGAATGAAGACTCAGTCTTCTTACAACTACTTGAAACAGACATTGCAGAAAACAAACTTAAACAAACCGAAATACTTGGTCCACTAATTGACTCCTAAGGAACCGTAACTTATTAGCTAACTGAATTGACTAAATCAAACCCAACAATGCCTCTCCTAAACTGAAATCGGGAGAATTCAGTTTATCATGTTGCACACTCCAAGCTTCTCCCTTAGTCGAACAAAGACTTCCAATCGCAATGGCTTGGTTAAGATGTCTGCAACTTGTTCGTTAGTTCCACAGTGAACAAGCTTAACAACACTGTCTTTAGTAAGATCCCTCAAGAAATGAAACATGACATCGATATGCTTGCTTCGACCATGAAGAACCAAGATTCTTTGACAACTTTATCACCGAACTGTTGTCACACATGATAGTAGTACTCCTAGACTGCTTCAACCCAAACTCTTCTAGGATCCTTCTCATCCAAACACACTGGCATGCACAATAAGCCGCTGCCACGAACTCGGCCTCTGTTGTGGAAAATGTTACCACGGGCTGTTTCTTCGACGCCCAAGCTACAGTTCCTCCTCCTAACAAGAATGCATACCCACTTGTACTCCTTTTATCATCAATATCTCCCGCATAGTCACTGTCGGTATAAACAGTGAGTTCACCAACAGCTCCTCTCTTGTAAAACACACCAAAACCCAAAGTGCCTTTTAAATATCGAAGCACTCTTTTTGCTTCCTGCAAATGTTGATCATACGGGTCCGCCATATACCTACTCAACAAGCACACCACATACATCAAATCTGGCCTCGTTGATGTAATGTACATCAAACTCCCAATCAGTTGCTTGTACAGAGTTGAGTCCACCTTGTTTCCATCTCCTTCCCTTGACAATCTTGTCCCCGGAACCATCGGGTTCTTAACTTTATTTCCACATTGCAGGTTGAACCTTTCCAAGATTTCTCCAGCGTATTTCTTTTGATGAATAAAGATTCCGTCTGCATCTTGAATCACCTCAACTCCTAGGAAATACTTCATTCTTCCCAAATCAGTCATATCAAACTCTTCCTTCATGGATGATTTGAACTTTTCAAGCATTGTCTCATCATTCCCCATAAAGATCAAGTCATCCACATATAAACTAACAACGAGAATCTTGTTACCTTGACCGATTTTTACGAATAAAGTGTGCTCATATTCGCATCTTTGAAATCCTTCCTTGGTAAAGTATGCTTCAATTCTGCTGTACCACGCACGGGGAGCCTGTTTCAAACCGTAAAGAGCCTTTATGAGCTTGTAAACCTTCTGCTCCTCTCCCTTCTTTATGTGTCCTTCTGGTTGTTCTACATAGACATCTTCAGATAGTTCACCATGTAGGAAAGCGCTTTTCACATCTAATTGATAGACACATCAGTCTTCTTGAGCCGCCAAAGCAAATATCATCTGTATTGTATCCCATCTTGCAACAGGAGCAAAAACCTCATTGTAATCCACACCTTCTCACTGCGCATATCCTTTGGCTACAAGTCGGGATTTGTATTTGTCTACTTCTCCCTTCTCGTTGAGTTTGGTCTTGTAGACCCATTTTACACCAATCTTCTTTTCCCCTTTTGGAAGCTCCATGAGATACCACGTCCCGTTTTTCTCTATGGACTCCAGCTCAGAATTCATAGCTTTGGTCCACTTTTCTTCTCTGTTAGCTTCATTGAATGTGACTGGATCAGCAATGGCAGCAAACATAAGAAAGTTTACCGTATCTCCTTCTTCTTCTTCTTCTTCTTCTTCTTCTTCTCCAGTTTCATAATCTTGTAGATAAGTTGGTGGCCTTCTAATTCTCTAAAATTTCTGGGATCTGAGATTCAGAGCTTTGAGGAATTTCCTCTGATCTTGTTCTTGTTTCTGTATTTTCTTCTACAAGAATCTCTTCTTCCGGAATTTGAACTCTTTCATCTTCATCTTGCTCTATGTCTGAATCACAGTCATCCCAAGCCAACTTCTCATTGTTAATTTCTCCTATTTTCTTTTCCCAGTTCCATCCCTTATCTTCTTCAAAAATAACATCTCGGCTTGTCACTACCTTCTCTGTGACTGGATTGTATAACCGATATCCTTTTGATTCCTTACTTACTCCAAATAGCATGCACATAATGCTTTTGTCATCTAATTTCTTCCTTCTTTGATCTGGGACATGAACATGTGTCAAGCACCCAAATACTCTGAAGTAGTCCAGTGTTGGTTTCACCCCACTCCACATCTCTTCAGGCGTTTTCTCTTTTAACACTGACGTTGGACTACGGTTCAAAATGTGAATGGCCCATATGACTGCTTCCGGCCAGAATCTCTTCGGTACACCTTTTTCATTTAGAATGCTCCTCACCATGTTCATGATGGTACGACTTTTTCGCTCAGCTACTCCGTTTTGTTGCGGCGTGAAAGTGGTTGTCCACTGCCTTCTTATCCCTGCCTCCTCGCAGAACTGTATGAATTCGTTGGACATGTACTCTCCTCCTCTGTCCGTTCTTAGACAGACTAGTGAGTCTCCAGTTTCTCTCTCCATCTGGTTTTTGAACTTTGTAAACATCACAAAGGTCTCGGATTTATTTGATAAGAGGTAAAACCAAACCTTTCTGTTGTAGTCGTCAATGAAAGTGAGAATGTACTTCTTATCACTAGTTGAAGTTGGAGAGATAGGTCCGCAGAGGTCTGAATGTATCAGCTGCAATCTCCGTGATGATCTCCATACACTCTTCTTTGGGATGCTTTCACGATGTTGTTTCCCTACCAAGCAGCTGACACACTTTTCTGCTTCCTCTGATGTCTTCATCTGTGGCAGTCCTCTCACCATATTATGTTGCTGTAGCTTCTTTAGACCATTATGATTCAGATGATCGTACCGGCGATGCCACAGTTGAAGCTCATTTGTTGCAGTGGTTTGAAGACACTCGGACACCCAATTCATGTCATTTTTTGTAGCCATGATCTTGAACAGCTTGTTTGTTGTCATCTTTGACTGTAAAATAAGACCCAACGTAGGATGATAGATTTTGCATACTCCTTGTTTCATCAAAAACTCGCATCCTTTCTCAAGAAGCTGTCCAACGCTGATCAAGTTACTCGCCAAATCCGGCACGAGATGGAATCAATGTCATTTGACTCCTCAATTGAGCAAACGATGTAATTGAAATTCTCAGTTAGTGTACGCAGAATTTTCTCCACAATCTTGACATCTTGAATATCATCTCCACAGTTTCTCATGTCGTTAGCCACCACCATTACTCTTGAAATGTAATCATTGACGGTTTCTCCGTTCTTCATTTCCAAAAGCTCAAAGTTTCTCCTTAGTGATTGCAATTGAGCCCTCTTTACTCTTGCACTATCTTGATATTTCGTCTTCATTGAGTCCCACAACTGTTTGGAGGTCTCCTTCAAGGTCATAGTCTTGAGAATAGATTTGTCAATTGCACTAAAGAGGTAATTCTTCGTTTTGAGATCCTTCAATTTTGCCTCGGCAAGAGTCTTCTTCTGTGCATCAGTTAGTGTTTCCTCACTAGCTGGTTCTGCGATTCCATATTTCACCACACCAAAGTATTCTTTCGACCGCAACAAGTTCTCCATGAGAAGACTCCAGTGATCATAATCACTATCAAATCTCGGTATGCTCGGCTGAGCGAAATTGCTTGCCTCTCACATCTCTCTTTTTGTCACACACCCGTTTTTTCACTCTCCCTCACTATTCTTTCTCTGTTTTTAGAACCGAAGCTCTGATACCAATTTTGTTGATCTTCAGACCTAGAATACACAAAGAAAGCTAAATAGTTCAGTGTTTATTAGCAAAGATACTTGGTCTTTTAAATAGCCAAGAATGAAGACTCAGTCTTCTTACAACTACTTGAAACAGAGATTGCAGGAAACAAACCGAAATACTTGGTCCACTAATTGACTAACTTATTAGCTAACTGAATTGACTAAATCAAACCCAACAATTATTTATGTCCAAGATGAATCAACTATCCGTATCTTATATATTTGTGATTTTTTTCCGCTCTAAATGGATATTATAATTAATTAATGCATGTTTGGTACTTATTTTACGTCATAAATTTCGGATATCCCAAATATTGATTTGGTGTGCCCTAAGTGTGTGTGTAGACTGTAGATATATCGATTATACATATTTTCTCTTCAAAATTCGAAATTTCAAGATTTGAAACTTGGATTATGATTGGGCTCACATATTCGGATTTTTCTTTTTCTCATCGGATATTGATGAGTGGGTGGCTTTTGCAGATAGAAATATTTAAAGCTCCAAATTATATATTGCATGGGGATAAAATTTTGTCGTCACCTTTGACGTAAGCTTTGTCTCACTGCCATTAAAAACCTCATGGACCATTTATTTTATTCCTTTTAACAAAATGCGTAATTATCATTAACGCTATTTTTTGTTCTTGTTCGCCATGTTAAAACATGTGTACGTATATTAGGATGTAAACATGACGGCATAAACATTTGTAAACATGTAGATTATATTAGGATGGTAGCAATACTCAAGACTTCATGACGGATGGTGCAAAATAAATGGATAGGATTAAAAATAGAACAAATATAATTAGTGTAGAACAAATATATTGATAATATAAGATAATACAAATTTTTTGATGGTATGAGATACCAGTATAAAATGATAATATAATTAAAAGCAGTACAAATACTGATAGGAGATAATAGTACAATAACAAATAATGGTGTCATATTTCGTAACGCTATTTTTTTACCATTTTATATTGGTTACTGATATATCATGGTTTTTACCGGTTTTCGACCATGATATCCGTTGTTTTATCGAGTCTTTTAAGTGTTTTTAGAGTCTTTATGAGTCTTTGCAGGTTATTACATGAGTTAGGCGACTTTGGAGCATTTTGGGAGTATTTGGAGTCAAACCGAACAAAGAGGAAACGGAAGACGAATGAATCAGGAAAAGTGCAACGTTTTTCCACTGGTGTAGACCGACACCTTCGAGAGTGTCGATCGACACCCTCTGCGAATCTGCACCTCAAGTTTTCAGAAATTACATCTTTGACCCAGAAATTTCCAGGAGTTGCACATTAGCCTCATTCGTGTTTTAGACTATATTTAGGTTTTTAAAGCCATTGTTAGGAGGCAGTTCTTATTTTATTGAGACTTAGAGAGAGACTACGAGAGAGATTTTGTTCATCTTTTGTATCTTTGCTTATTTATTTTATGCATTCTTTTCTTATCATGATGTTTGTTTCAATCACCATGTCTGAGTAGTTTGCTTGTTAGGTTTAGGGTTATTCAAAGGTTGAAGATGAATTGTTAGATTAGATAGATTTTGTTTGGATAATCATATAGTTCTTCATCTAGATTGTATTTAATGCTAATTCTAGTTAGATCACCTAGAATTCAGAACTTAGGTTGATTAATACATGCGAAAGTATTATTGATTGCCTGAACTATCTTAGATGAGCAAAATTCCTATTCGCAAAGAAATTTGGCTTAGGGATTTTGTGAACAATCGAACATGAACCTAATGTTTGTCCGAATTGTTTGAATTTGCAAAGAAATTTGGAATTCTAGGGTCTAGACATAGATAATCTCCGCAGCGAAAGTTGGTTGATTTTATAGTTGTGTTTCGAGTTCGAGAACGAATCTTCATAAATATCCTAACGATCTTTTAGTCTACAATTCAAATTTACCAAAGAATTTCCCAAGGCCTAACGTTTGTCTCATTGATTAAAACCCGCTTTCAACAAGTTTTCCAACTGATTTTCTTAATTATTTTCGTTAGTTACATTATTTACTTACTTAACTTGATTCGATACTGAGAATTTGCCGCGCAACATTAGGTCTCTAGGGATACGATAACCCTTTATACTATAACTGCAGTTCTGTGCACTTGCAGAGATTTTTCTAAGGTAAAACTTTAGAAAAACTTTAGAACTATCAGTTACACAAAAGATAGTGGAATAAAAATTGAATGCTAACCATAATAGGTGCAATGCAAATAAAATAATTATCAAATTTTTACTATCTTTTCTTAACATGGTCAAACAATTTATTATGAAATAGAAATTCTATGGTCGATAAAAATAATCCCATACCATTTTTCCTCCAAAATTTTAAAATAAAAAAATCATGAACCACATTTGAACCGCTCTAGAGTGTATATGCGGTCCACAAAACGAAATCCGCTTAAGAAAATAAATTATGCATCGCATTGTACCGTCATGTGCTGCATCAGAAATAAAACGAAATTCGCTTAAGACAATAATGTAAGTATAGTGATGTTAAACCGAACTGCATCGTACTTTTTTGTGTGACTATTAAATTTTGAACATAAAATTTGAAAGACGAATTGTTTCGAGTATTGATTGAACTGTCAATTGGGAAGAAAAGAAATAAGAACATTTGTTCATATTATGTTTTTTAAGCTAATTTTGTATTTTTGGGTATTAAAATTGATGTGAACGTGAATCGTTAGAGATAGAGGTGGTGTTGTCAGAGTGTGGATTTAATTTCACGGGTGGTCTGTTAGTAAAAGTGACGGTACTAAATGCCAAATTTCACTCAGTAATCAAAAGGTATTGAAAAAGAGATAACAAGAGACATTAATATTAGTATATACACTGTAATGTATACACTTTGATTTCTGCTTCTTGTAAGAAATGTTATTTTTGTTTGTTAATGGTGTAAGAAAGTTTTGTATAGAGAAGTAAAGAAGGACAAAATTCTCCTTAAAAAAAAATATGGAACATGAATGTGTGATTGAATAATGAATATAAATTTTTCTTTTTTGCTAACTATACAAACTATAATCCGTCAAATGACTACACATCTTAATCAAAATAATATATGTCCCAGTTGTATCAACATAAAGATAATGCATAGTGTTGGAAAAGCAAAATATGATTGCAAACTACATCTTCATTAATAGAATAACAGTCATTGTCTAATTGTGACAAAATCTGTTAATTTGGATAAAGATAATTAAAAACAAATGCAAAATTGACACAAACTCAAAATTTAACCCGCTTTAAACTAATGTCTAATTAAGTTTCGAATGGCGACGTTCCGCACCATTCCTATCCTGTACTGAACAATAACAAAAATTTATATTTATATATGTGTATCTAACAAAAATCTATACTTATATATGTGTATGTATGTATTTCTATTACTATTCGAACCATCCCGCACATATCTTGTTCCACACTGTACTGTTACCAAATCTAAAATATATTTGATTGGTGACACAAAGCGTTATTGATTTTTTATGGTACAAATAACAATACATACGGAAGTACAATCTGAAGTAGTACAAAATAATGATAAGATATGATAATACAATAAAAATTAGTTATCATCCTTTGGTAATATCATATTTTACTGTTTCACTGAATGGTTACACAAAAATAACGGTACAAACTGTAATATGTGGTATAAGGTCAAGATCTAGTACCATAATACACGAAATTTGAGTTCCAAATTCATCTATTTGCCAAATTGATGCCTCTTGTATCGATTATGGACCGCCAGTGGACTAGGGTGGATCATAAGGGATAATATGGGACATAGCACAATTGGTTTGAAAGGGTGGCGTCGAAATATTTCGGCACTGCACGCAGAATTGGACGAGATTCTTTGGGTGATGAATGTCTAAGAGAGATGTGGCTTCCCTGTGAAGATTGAGACGAATTGTATAAGTTTGATAAAAATGACTGAGACCCATAATATTGGCTAGCTTTTCATTCAGAATTAGATTATTTATGTAATCTTAGAGATTACTTTGAAGTTTTTAGGTTCATTCATATCCCTTGTAGTGAAAACGTTTGTACCAACTCTCTTGCAAAACAAACACGTGCACGTAGTTATCTCTTTGTCAACAGACAGAATCGGTATGACTTGTTTTTCTGGGTAATCACCATACCATTCGTTAAAAAAAAGAACTAAAAAAGGCATATATAGTTTTTTTTATTAATTGGAAATTGCATGTTTGTTAACGAATGCAGAAAATCATTTAATAAAGAAAATTGAAGTTAATTAGGAAAATATAGAAAATTTTGTGCGTGGAACTGCCTAAAACATCTCAAAATGAAACAGTAAAAAAAGGAAAATTCAAATCTAGGTTCCAAATTCTATTGATTTCAACACTCATAACACAATTCAAAATTTATCAACAAATAATAATTTCTCTCCTTTTTTTTTCCCAAAACAAAAAAGCTACGTTTTTAGGATTTGCAAATTACAACAAAGCAAGGAAGCAAAGCTTTAGGATTAAGCAAATAAAGCTCTTCCACATTTGTATACAACCCAACTTTTCCGGCCAAAGAATCAAACCCACTCATCAACCCATTCATCTCCTCCACATTCTCCACCGGCCGATGAACTCTTCCGGCGATAACCCTACACACAATCAACACTTTCCTCACCGTCCGATCAACATCTCCGTCGTTGATCAAGATCGACTCAAAAGCTCTCCCGCTCGTCGACGCCGTGAAAACCCCAATCCCGTTATTCTTCTCCCGTTTCGCCGAGAACCCGTTCCGGATAATCCGGCAGACGCAGCATTTCTCCGCCGTGCAGAGACTCGTCGACCCGTTTATCCCTAAACCGCAAGCGACGGTGGTGCCGTGAAATCTGAGAAGCTCGTTCCCGTCGGCGAGACATCTCGGGTGCTTCTTTGGGAGTTTGCTAGCTCTGATCTTCACCGTCTCTCTGTATTCCTCGAATCGAGCTAGTGTTTTCTGCATATTGTGCACTTTCAAGACTCGATCGATTCTTCCACATTGATTCTCTGCTTTTAACCAGCTCGTTCTACAGATTATTTCCACGATTTTTCTTGACGAATCGCCTTCTACGAGCTCCGTCACTGCAATTTGATAAAGTTGACAACTTTTAGACCTAATTGCATAATTCGAAATCCGAAATTTAGGGGAAATTTTGCTAAATTTCAACACTTTTTGCTTTGAAACACTAAAATTTCAACACTTTTAGACCTAATTGCATGATTTCGATGGTGAAATATTACTTTTAACGAGCTCTGTCACTGCAATTCGGGAAAGTTGAGATTTTTATAACCTAATTTGCCATCATTCGATGATGAAATTTCCTAAAGTTGAAAACTTTATGTTTTTCAGAAAACCCTAATTGCAGAATTTCAATGGTGAAAATTCGAAATTTGAATAGTTTACCGGCGTGTTTAGAGAGATGATGTGCTTCTGCAGCTTCGGGTTTATTGAACTGTTCACCACATTTATGGCAAGAAACAGAGGAATTGCCTCCATTAATGGCAGATTCTCTGTTCATTTCCAGAGAAACTCTCCTCTTTATGTGAAGCCCTTCTCCTCCTCTATCTCTCTCCGACAAAGCAAACGACCCCTTTCTCGCCGTCGCCGTCGACGACGCCTGGCTCCGGTAAGAAGCCGAATGATTCAGATAATGCATCGGCGTTCCTGGCCTCAGCATCCCCACAAACGTCGTCGACCGCCCATTTCCTCCTCCTCCGCCACCGCCGGATTCCGCTGCTCCGACCGGTGAAGCCATATCTCCGACGCCGGTGATCTTAAGCTCGCAAGTGGAGTTACTGAGTATAACCTCGTGAGTTATGGGATTGAGAAACTCGTTGCTTCCAATAGAACGAGGACTACTTATCGGAGGTTTCTCGAAATGACGTTTGCTTCCATGGATTACGTCTTTGAGATTAGCTATCGATCTTGAACATCCCGATAAGCCACCGCCGCATCCTCCGGCGGCTCCGGCGCCGGAGATTCTCTTGGTGGAGATTGTAGATAGCTGTTTTGTGGATTTAGGGTCGTGAACATCAGATGGCTCAGATTTACAGTGAAGAGATTTCTTGAGTGAGAACCAGACAGTTGGGATGTTCTTCTTCTTGTTCTTTGGATTAATGTTGTTGTTGTTGTCTCTTTGAAGCTTCTTCTTCTTCTTTTGACTTCTTGTGCTTGAATCTTCCATTGTTGTTGTAATCTCTCTCTCTTTCTCTCTCTCTAAAATATCTTCTTCTGATTTTTTTTGGGATTTTATCGGAATCGATACTTTAATAAATAAAATAAAATAAAGGAAGAAGAAGCGAAACTGGTAAGGGAATTTGATTTTTTTTTTTTTTTGTCTTATGAAGATACAGTTGAAATATTAAATGAGATACTATAAAAATAATAATTATAAGAGGTAACAAAACAAAAATGTCTTTATTTTATTTTTATAAGTAGGCATGTACGGGGGCATATGAATCTAAAGAGGTCTAAAATGTCTCAACTCACCGATGTAATAACACGAGAGAATGTTTCGTCATTTACTATTTTGCGAATCTACAAGTGTAAAAAGACTTCACATGTTCATGAATCATGACCATGAAATAGTATACTCTGTACACATGATTAGTATTTCCATTATTATTACATGAATATGAGTATTTTTGTATTAAATTTTAACATTCCACGATTTTTTTCCCACAATTACCGTGTAGAAAATCTTGAATTTTTATCACACTTCCAAAATTTAATTACAGTAATTAATACGAACGTCAATCAATGAGATTGTGAGATTGTGTGTGTGGGCAGGTTCACCGGCCTAATAAGTAACAAGTATTTATTCGCATTTAAATTTTTTGATTTATAGGATTTAAGTGTGAGATTCTACGGATTAGACCACGAGTAATCTTGTCAATATCAAAAAAAAAAAAATTAATATTTGACGAATCTAGATCCAGTCCAACATTGACAGAGTTGGTTCTATATGGACTATGATTCTATAATGTCCGACAAAAATTAGTCGGGTTCACTCACTATTCTAATAAATAAGTTAATGCAAGTAATGCTGACAAATTGCTGTTCAGTGACAACTAAATGAGAATTACTAATCAATAATAACAATATGGGATCTAAATTTGAAATAAGTTGAAAAGGAACATTGATTTCAAACTCACTTCTTTACGCTTGCATCTGTCAATTCACTCTTAAAAGACAAGAGGAGCAAATGAAGCATTCTGACAATTCTTGGAATTATCGTATATACATAAATTATCGTATATTTTTAAAATTGTAATTAAAGTCTATGTTGATGATGTTTCACACTCCGAAGTCGGAATCGAAATCTCTTAAAAGAGTTACGGAAATGCGATTCCAAAAATTATAAATTTGAAAGCATCGTGGAAATATCCGATTCCATTTTGAAATCACGACGGAAGCTTTTTTTATTTTTGGAAACGTAAAAAAATTAATATTAAGAAATTTAAATACTGTTTTGATATTTTTATAACTTAGAGAGAAAAAAACTAAAGAAATAGGAATCGTCATTTAGGGCATGACTGGTTTAAATGCAGCTGTGCGGGTGCGGTTGCGAAAGTTTGCAAAAGCGGGCAGTAGCGGTTTCTAGTGTTATTGGACAATTTATACGAAAACGGGTGCATTTGCAAGACGTTTATGACTGGTTTACAGCGGATTTACATAAAACTACCAAAATACACATAATATATAATTTATATAAAAATCAAAAATATATTATTACAAAAAATTAAAATTATATATTTTAAATAAATCATAAAATAATTAAATAAAAAAATTTAACGATGTTTGGAACATTTTATATATACAATAATATTTTTATAATTATTAAAACTAAAATTGAAATAAAAATATATTATTATAATAAATTAAAATTATATATTTTAAATAAATCATAGAATAATTAAATAGTATTTTTACAATAACTTTTTTTATAATTACAAGTTTATTTTAGTTTAATTAAAATATATATCAAGTGTATATAATTTTATATGATAATATTCGATATAAAAAGTAAATTTTTTAAAATATTTTTTTTTGTAAATTTTAATTTATTATTTAAGATAATATTTTTTTTAAAAAATATTTTTTCAACCACCCGCAACCGCCCACAATCGCAAACGCTCGTGGGAAGGAGATTTTGATTTAGAGCGGTTCCAAGCGATATAAAGCGGTACTGAGCGATATGGAGCGGTTTCTGTGATTGTTGTCAAATGCTACCAACCGCAACCATCCGCAAACGTAGCGTTTGCAGGTGGTAACGGTGAACCAATCAACCTCTTAATCATATTTCCTAATCACTAAGAAGTAAGTTACTTAGAGCCTGACTGGTTTAAACGCAGCGGATGTGTGTGCGGTTACGGAAGTTTGCGGAAGTGGGCTATAGCAGTTTCTAGCATTATTGGACAATTTATACGACTGGTAAAGCGGCTCGAAATGATGCGTTTGCAAGACGTTTATGACTGGTTTACAGCGGGTGCGATAGCGGATTTACATAAAAATATCAAAATACACATAATATATAATTTATATAAAAATCAAAAATATATTATTATAAAAAATAAAATTATATATTTTAAATAAATCATAGAATAATCAAATAATTTCTTTTAAAGATGTTTGGAACATCTTTTATATATACAATAACTTTTTTATAATTACAAATTAAAATTAAAATTGAAATCAAAAATTTATTATTATAAAAATTAAAATTATATATTTTAAATAAATCATAAAATAATTAAATAGTATTTGTTAAAGAGGTTTGGAACATTTTTACAATAACTTTTTTTATAATTACAAGTTTATTTTAGTTTAATTAAAATATATATCAAGTGTATATAATTTTATATGATAAGATTAGATATAAAAAGTAAATTTTTAAAACTAATTTTTTTTGTAAATTTTAGTTTATTATTTAAGATAATTTTTTAAAAAAATATTTTTTCAACCACCAGCAATCGCCCGCAAATGCAAATTCTCGTGCGAAAGAGCTTTTGATTTAGAGCGGTTCCATGCGATATAAAATGGTACGGAGCGGTATGAAACGGTTTTTGTGATTGTTGTCAAACGCTACCAACCGCAAACACCCGCAAACGTGGCGTTGTTGGTGATAGCAGGTAAACCAATCAACCCCTTAATACTATGTATTGGTTTTGTCCTCCAACTTTCAAAAGATATTTTTTAATATGGTTTAATCTTGAATGTTTGATATTATTTATATTTTTATATATATACATATACATATATGGTTATACACTTCTAAAATGTAGTCGCTTCTTAATTTTCAAATATTTCATTTCTATATACCCGTTTCCAATTCCATGCAACATAGATAGATTAAGATGCACAACAGCCATTAATTTTCCTAAATGTTATGTAATCTTGCTCTTTTAAAGAGTTTGTCGCTCAGGAGAATATTACATTTCAGCTTCTTTTGATGTCTTGAAAGTACTAACAACTAACGTAAAAAATACAATACTCCACCATAATACTTGTACTAGTTTTTTAAATGATGTTTAAACACATATTAAAAATTATATATTTTTAAAAAACATCATTTATTATCAATTTCAAAATAATTCAACCAATAATAAAATAATATGTATAATTCAAACAGTATCAAATAATTAAAAAATCAATTAATTTTGCATATAATAGTTCAAACATCATTTAATTTTAATTTAGAACAAAAAAAATTCTAAAACATCATTTAAAAAGAAAATAAAGAATATTATTTAAATTTATCTACTACTCCATGTTTGAAAAGTAATTTGTTATAATTAGAAAATAATAATAATCATACGTAAACATTTTAGACACACAAAACATCAATCTATATAATCATTTTCGTTTCAAAGTTATTTTGTTAAACTCTCAAAGTGCATTTAATATTTGATTGTAGCTATCGCAAAGGGTAGATAATGAAGTAGGTGTGTGTGTCGTTATAGCCTTATTGAATTCAAAGGAAAGACATTAAATTAGAAATTGAATTTTGAAGCATATTGATAGATATGTCCTTATGGTTTTCCCAGTTTTGCCCTAAACCCTAATCCAACAGGACCATCATTTCGACCACACCACATTGACTGGTCTGCCCCAATCTTTGATATCTTATCACTTGCATTAATAAATGTTGCTGAAATAGAACATGTGAACAATTTTATTTTTGATAAATGAGGGGATTCCTAATCAAAATCCATTCTAATCAATGAGACTTGCGAAAAAAGTAGAATATTTTACAATTTAAAACATATACGGTCGCTAGTCATACTGTTTATATTATGCACACATATATATATATATATATATATATATATATTTTAAAAAATTCTTCATATTCTCTTTTTTTTTTTTCACTTAAACATTCTTCTATAATAATGTTTTTAGTAATTTAACGTTATTTTGTTAATTTGTCAACGTAATATAGATTACATGACCACCAATGTTTTAATGTTTTAGGACACCAAATTAAATTTATTTGTTATGATAATAGTTATATTTCTAGGGCCACTAAATAATTGTTGTTTAAAAATATTTAACATAATTTAAAACAAATTTGGATCGACGATCTATTTCTCCACGAAAAATATGATATCATCGTATATACTGTCCAAATTATACTCTCTGTCTATATGTCCCTGACAATAAAGTTTCAAACCTAATTACACTCGAATTAAAAATTAAAAATTTAATTACACACAAATTTTGGTTTTATTGGTTTATAATCTAAATCGATACCAAACCATTTAAAACCAAATTAAACTAATACCAAACCTCTTACATTAAACCAAATTTAAAACACTAAACCATGTTTGATTCCTAAATCTATGGACGAAGAATGAAATGATGCTTCATCCCTCTTGAAATCAAAATCATCATTGTCTACTTGACGAATAGATTTGGGAGGGACTATTTTTTATTTTTATTACCGGATCTTTCGTTTTCAGATTCTAGGGATAATTTTTTTTTTTCGCCGCCATGAATTCTTTGATGCAGATCGTTGATGAGAAGCAAGTTGAAATTTTTATTTGATTTTGACGAACCAGAAACCCGACGATCCCGACAAACCCAGAAACCCGACAATTCCAAACCAATAATCTTCTTCCTCATATTCGTCGACAATCGTAGACAGATCCGATAATCTGATCCTCATCTCAGCTTCTGAACAACCTTTCGCCGTCGTTGGAAGCTCGAATCGAGAGAGCGGAAAAGAGGAACGATGCAATTGGAGTGATATATATGCTACACGGCAATTGGACTCTGATTCGACACCGAAAATGAGAATCCACCCGACCCGAATCCGAATTTATCACTAAGAGATTTTGAAACGGGTAGAGCAATTTCCTCCTCTTCCCGTTCTCTTCTTCTTCTTCCTCTCCTCTCTGTTCTTATGGGTTTCACAACAAACCCATAAAAACAAAAACAAAAATAAAGAAATTTTTTGCTGTACAACTTCTCTTTCCTAAAACAAACAAAATATAATTTTTTCTTTTTACCCGGAACAAAATAATAATGATTATTGACAAAAAAACAAAGATTTCACAGTCGGATTAATAATATCCATTAGGGATCGGGTTCATCTACAACCTATTTATCACATGTACGCTTAACAATTCAATTTCGATTTCAGCAAGAGATGTCGATTTGTGAAAAAAATTATAGGATTCTTAGTTTGTGAATTTTCGATTTTGGGTTTATTAAAGATGGGGTTTGGTATCTCGGATCGTAATCGGGTCGTATTTCGGTCTTAATTCGGTTTAGTATCAATTCAATTGGTTAAGATTTAATTTTAAAACAGTAAACCATCGCTAACCGATTTATGTGGGTTCTGGGTTTCGAACTTTCATTTGGTGGGTATATAGATTTTGAACTTTCAATTAGTGGACATATAGGTTTGAAACTTTATTTTCAGGGACATATGGACAGAAGGTATAGTTTGGGCAGCATATATGATGATATCATACTTCTCGTGGAGAAATAGATCGTCGACCCAATTTTTTTTTAAATACCACTAAAATAAGTTTTTCTCCAGAATACTACTAAAAGTTATTTTTCGAAAAATACCACAAACACTAAAAATAATTTTAAGGATTTAGAATTTAAATTTTTGGATTTGAACATAGTATTTTGGGTTTATGGTTTAGTTTTTAGGGTTACGTTTTAATTAAAGTTTAGTTTTAATTTTATGGTATTTTTGAAAAAAAAACTATTCATAATATGTTTGAAACAAAAATTTATTTTTGTGATATTTTGAGAATTGTCCTAATTTTAAAGCTAATATTATTTAAAACTTTAAATATTAAATATAAAAAAAGCAATAATTTTTGTATTTTATTTAGACCATAAAAAATGGGACTGTATGAATGATCAAACTGTATAGAATATTAAGGTGGTCAATTTGGTCAACCCAATCCAACCCAAAATATCCAAATTAGTTTGGTTATAGATTTATACAAAAATTCATTTAAATCTAATTAATATATATCAACTTGGATTTAGGTTATTTAGATTGGTCTTTAGATGATTAAAAAGGAGGAATTGGCACAAATAACACACATAAAAATTATAACTTACTAACTATCCAAAATCCCCCCTATGTGTCCCTAATTCTAACCCCACAATTTAGGGGTTTTTGCTAGTTTGCTAAATTTTTTTTTTTTGGTTATTAAACAAATTGTCCCATTAAAAAATCCATATAAAATTCAAAAAATCTTATTGTATGTAGAAGTTCAGTTTATTTTATTTATATTTAAGATATTAAGGATAAGTTTTTTTGATATTTCAGGATTTTACTAATTATTTTATTTATTAAAGTCGCATTAAGAGTTTATTTTAGATGTTATTCTCTATTTTCTTAAAAACTAATAATAACCAAATTCAATACAAAACCTAAACAATCCAAATAAAATAAAATTTAGATTTATTTTGATTAAATTATTTATGATTCAAATGATTTAAACTTAATCTAAAACTTAAAAAAACATAATTTAAATTTTATTTAAATTAAATTTGATACAATATTTTTTAACCGAAATAATCTAAATCCAAACCAAAACCTAAAAAATCTAACCCAAAATTTAATTTGGCCATCTTTGTCCCTAGAACAAACTAACACGGAATGAGGGAGAACAAATCACATGAGTTTATACTGTCCGATTGTTTTTAATGAAATGTGATTGGTGATTAGATTTTTAAGACTGTAAAGGCTTTAAAATTAAATACATTTAAAAAAAATATTTATACCAATCTGACTTTCACTTTCTTATAATTTTTCAAGATCCCTAAAATCTCTCGCAGCCCAAATTTAATTTTGATTCTTCTTGTTAGGTTACTTTTTTAAAAAGCCAAAAAAGAGATTTTTATTTTTTCGAAAGTGACAGCCTCAACAAAATAAATAACAGTTACAATAATTTTTAAAATTTATATTACAATAACAGTTTATACTCACCCAATCAGCCACATCGTTTTGCTCCCACCGTTTGACTTTAATTTTTGTTTTCTGTTTCTGAACTAGTACGAGGGAATTTCCAGAAAATTGAATTTATTCCCATGGATAAATCGAACTTAACGGGCCGTGTGTGGGCCTTAAAATATGATCGTGGGAGAGTGGTAAGAGGGAAGAAGATATTAAAAATTTCAGTTGCATTTTCTTCGATATGATTCTAATTTCTATCTCGCTGAGATACTTCAAAATCCAAAGCTGATTCATGATTTGGTTAAATCCCAACATACATTTTACTTTCTGATTCTTCCTCCTCTCTTATCATCGACAAAACACTTTGCTTAAAAGTCAAACTCCCTTGAGAAGTGAGAACCATTACATATTTACATCACCCAATAGCAAATAAGAAGAACAAGTTGATGATCTTATAAATCTGTTTTTTAAATTATATATGGAGTTTCATAACAATTTCCGCATGTGATTAGTTGTTGCGGTAAAGTTTAAATCTTTTGCCTTTGGACTTATTGTTTAGGGGAATCACCACAAAAAGCCTTCCAATGTTCTATCATGATTTGATGTATTCATTCTTAGGATCTTACTCTCAACGCAACAAAGGCTTGATTTGTTTTGTTGCATACAAGTCTCATGATCAGAGAGACATTTGAATGGGTGAGAAGTTGATCAATATGATTGTCAAACTAATTCATAGTCAAAAAGAGTCAATACCAACAAGACGATTTTCATTTTAAAAGTGAAGGAAGGAACACATGCAATATCATGTCAAAATACTACAATACTCTTTTTTTTCTTCTTCTCGTAGATGCAACTTCGAAACTTAAACAAGAATAATATGTGGTAACTAGATATAATCTGTTACACCAACTGTTGAATCTACTTGTGAAGGTTGAAAAGCTTTTAATTGTGGATGCATAGACTCAGACTCGATTCCAAACACTACTAGTCTACATTTTGAGGTGGAATATGGTAAGGGGCCGAGAATGTACCAATTGTACTAACGAAGGGGTAACCAGCCACATTGACACTGCCGGTTTCGTCGAAATCAAAGATGTTGACATGGTTAGAGCGCATGCCAGGAAAGGAGCTAGCAGGGACACAGAAAGGTTCAGAATGTGAGAGGAAAATGACTAGATCTCCAATGTCTTCAGTGTAAACGGCGTTTCCTTCATCGTCTAGCTTGAACACCATCAATTCTTTTGTTTTCATTTTCGCAATACCGTCGATGATCTCGGCGGTCTTCTTGTACCACTTAACCAAGAAAGTTTCACCGGTGGTTATTGACTCCACCAAGTGTTCGGTCGTGTAGCACGAATCCATATGCTCTCGTGTGGTCTTGTTCAGCTTGGGAAGTTTTTTATATCGCAACCTCTGCAACTTGGGCTTGGTTATGTGTTTGCAGAGATCCCATGATCCGATGAGGTGACCTCCAGATCCGGGAATGCGAAACATGTCATCTTTCTTGGAAAACATAACACGGGAGGAGTAGAAGCAGGGGTGTTCGATTCTGATGTTGGTCCACTCTGAGTTGCTCTGAGCGGGTCTGCAAAAGCTGAGCTGAGGACCCAAGAACTTGACAGCCACAACACAGTCCTCATCCTCGGGAGAAGAAGAGGACATTGACACGTTGGTGACGATACGGGTTTGGCAACGAGGCAGAGTTACAAGAGGAGGCAGCGAGATGCGTTTCGGGTCAGAATCGGATGCAACCGGTTTTAAATCGTCTTGGAGACGCAAGATTCCGTCGTCCTTCAAAGTAGCTACCCAGCCATGGGATGAGCCGATGGTTACCATTGTATGGTCATAGAGATCATTATACACCAACCCCAGAGGCACCTTTTTATCCAAATAAGTGGTGTTCTTGCTTCCATTAGCATTCCAAATGGCGAGTTTTCCGAGATGGTCTCCACACCATACAGCGCCGATGATGGAACAAGGAGGGGTTTGAAGCGAGGAAGAAGATGAGAAGCCATTAGAGAGAAGAAGAGGAAGAAGAGAATATCTTCTCACCAACGCAGGTTTCCCAAGGCGGCTGAGAAGCAGAGACATGAATAAGAAGTTGTTAAGCGAAAATCCAAGAGATTTAAGAGAGAAAACAAATTGAAGAGACTAAAAACCCCTAATAAGTGAAGAATTGGTGATGTTTCCATAGATACAGAGGAATGGCCTTGCCCACCAAGTTTTGGTCTTGACTGCGACACATCTTTTTCGATATTTTGTTTTTTTTTTGTTGGTATCATAATATTTCCAAATTTATTTGTTGAATAAACATGGAAACCCTAATTGAAAGAATTGGTAATTTTTTTTTTTTTAAATTCTTAGCGAAATTGTCCCCAATAACAAGACATTAAAATTGAAGAGTTGGTAATGTTCCATCTTCTCCACAGCATTTCTGAACTGCCATCCTGTCTTTCTAAATCCCAACAGCATTTCTCAAATACTGTGAATGTTTACATCATTTCAAGCGGGACAATGGCGGAACTAAATTTTTATCACCATTCATAAACAAAAATTTGATTGGTTTTTGATTAAAAAATAATTAAAAATAATTAAAAGATAAAAAAAAGTGCGGTACCGAATAGCTTAGAACGCATATGGATAATAAAGATGGCAAATAGGTGTGTTTTGTATACTGTTTTTCTTTTTTTTGGTCTTTTTGTTACAAAATATCAATTTTTAAACAATAAATACTTTTTCGGAATTTTTTAGTCTTTTGAAATAACCACTGGAGGATCCACGTGAATGCCGCGGAAAATACGATGGGGATGTTTTTCGACGACTCTCCGACGCTTAAATCAGAACAGCGGACAAAAAGGTAGGATGAGAGATTTAACAATCAAGTAAAGTGGATTTAAGAATCAAGTAAGGAAGATTTGAAAACCAACTAAAGTGGATTTAGAAAAGAAAAAAAAGACATTGACTAAAATATTATGATAAAAACAATAATCTTCTTTTTTCGAAACTTCCAACTTGCTCTTCAATAATTTTAAAAAAAAAAATTAAAAGTTAATTTTTTATTTGTTTATAGTTATAGTAAGAGTATACACATGAAGTCATGAACAAGAAAAAATGATTGTTATACAATAGAAACATATTGAATTTTATCACACATTGGAATGAAGAATTGTGGATATGTGCGATGATATGAGAAATATATGAGGTGTGTTTTGGGAAAATGGTAAGTCCAATAGTTTGTTTGGTCAAATCCAATTCAAAATAACAATGTTTGTTAAAGATTTCAACATTTGTATTTATAACATCAAAATTATTCTAAAATCCATTATCAAACACTTTATTTTAATTTGTATTTGAGAATCACAAATTGAATAAAATATAATTTTAATGAGAATTTTAAAATGATTGATTGAATAACATAGGATTTGGTTTGGATTTCCAAATCCATTAAAATACCAAAACCAATAATCCACTTAATCTTTTGCCTTTGGACTTATTGTTTAGGGGAATCACCACAAAAAGCCTTCCAATGTTCAATCATGATTTGATGTATTCATTCTTAGGATCTTACTCTCAACGCAACAAAGGCTTGATTTGTTTTGTTGCATACAAGTGTCATGATCAGAGAGACATTTGAATGGGTGAAGTTGATCAATATGATTGTCAAACTAATTCATAGTCAAAAGAGTCAAATACCAACAAGACGATTTTCATTTTAAAAGTGAAGGAAGGAACATATGCAATATCATGTCAAATACACTACGCTCTTCTCTTGGTTGCAACTTCATAAGTAAAGGAAGGAACATATGCAATATCATGTCAAATATAATATGTGTTAACTAGATATAATCTGTTACAGCGACTGGTAACAGTTGAATCTACTTGTGAAGATATAAAAGCTTTTAATAGTGGATGCATGACTCGGGCTCAATTCCAAACTACTACTTGCGTATATCTTGAGGTGGAATATGGTAAGGGGCCGAGAATGTACCAATTACACTAATGAAGGGGTAACCAGCCAGATTGACAAATGCTATTTCGTCCAAGTCCAAGATGTAAACATAGTTAGGTTCCAGGTCAGGAAAGGAGCTAGCAGAGACACAGAAAGGTTCAGACTTTGAGAGGAAAATGCAGAGATCTCCAATGTCTTGAGTGTAAACGGCGTTCCCTTCTTTGTCTAGCTTGAACACCATCAATTCTTTTGTTTTCATTTTGGCTATACCGTCGATGACCTCGGCGGTCTTCTTGTACCACTTAACCAAGAAAGTCTCACCAGCAGGTGACTCCACCAAGTGTTCGGTCGTGCAGCACGAATCTAGAAGCTCTCGTTTGGTCTTGGTCAGCTTGGGAAGCTTTTGAAATCGCAACCTCTGCAACTTGGGATGCTTGCTGTGTTCGCAGAGATCCCATGACCCGATGAGGTGGCATCCAGATCCGGGAATGCGAAACATGTCATCTTTCTTGGAAAACATGACTCGGGAGGAGTAGAAGCAGGGGTTTGCGATTCTGATGTTGGTCCACTCGGAGTTGCTCTGAGCGGGTCTGCAAAAGCTGAGCTGAGGTCCCAAGAACTTGACAGCAACAACACATTCCTCATCCTCAGGAGAAGAAGAGGACATTGACACGTTGGTGACGATTTGGGTTTGGCAATGAGGCAGAGTTACAAGAGGAGGCAGCGGAATGAGTTTCGGGTCTGAATCGGACGCAACCGGGTTTAGATCGTCTTGGAGACGCAAAATTCCTTCGTCGACGTTCAGAGTAGCTACCCAGCCATGAGATGACCCGATGGTTACCATTTTATCATCAAGATAATTATACACCAACTCCATAGGCACCTTCTTATCCAAATATGTGGTGCCACTTTCATTAGCATTGGCAATGACGAGAATACCATTACAGAGATCAGCGCCAATGATGGAACAAGGAGGTGTTTGAAGCGAGGAAGATGATGAGAAGCCATTACAGAGAAGAAGAGGAAGAAGAGAGTATCTTCTCACCAACGCAGGTTTGCCAAGGCGGCTGAGAAGCAGAGACATGAATAAGAAGTTCTTAAGCGAAAAGCCAAGAGATTTAGGAGAGAGAAAGAGAAAAGTAAATCTAATTGAAGAATCTGTCTTCTTCTCCACCTAAAACAACGCTCCATTAATACAGAGGAATGGCCTTGCCCACCAAGTTTTGGTCTGGCTGTGACACATCTTTTTCGATATATTGGATATTGTATTTACGATTTTCTGTATCATCATATTTCCTAATTTATTTATGGAATAAACATGGAAACCCTAATTGAAGAATTGGTAATTTATTTTTTTGGATATTCAACAAGAAATTAAAAGAAGAAAAAACCCTAGTCGAGTCGAAGAATTGGTAATTCTCCTCCAAAAAAACACTCCAATAATACAGAGGAATGGCCTTGCCCACTAAGATATTAAAAACCAAAATCTAATTTTCTTTTTGTTTTTCTTTTTCGAAAATTTCCTTGGATAAGTCTTATTATTATATTTCAAAACAATTACACATTCTTTAATGTATAATTCAATCCCTTTATCTTCTTAATATTATTTGTGAAGTGATTTTGGAGAAACGCTTACGTGTCACTTCAACAATTATTCTTCTAAAAGAATTATGAAGTGGCTTAAAAAAGTATGATTTAACTTTAAAAATAATGACATGGCAAAATTTTAAAGGAATTCTCAATTATAAATTTAAATTAATCATGACTAAATCTCCTACGAAATTTTTCATAACTAAATTTATATTTATTACTTAAAAATTTAATTTGAAATATATGAAAACCATATATTCCATAAATAAATACTTACCAAATTTTGTGACCGAGCTATATAAAAAAAATTATTAGGGGGTTTATTGGTTTTGGTATTTTAATGGATTTGGAAATCCAAACCAAATCTTATGTTATTCAATCAATCATTTTAAAATCCTCATTATAATCATATCTTATTCAATTTGTGATTCTCAAATACAAATTAAAATCAAGTGTTATTCAATATTAAGGAGTTAAATATGGATTTGATTTGAGAATGGATTTTAATGGATTTGAGAATGATTTTATGTTATAAATACAAATGTTGAAATCTTTAACCAAACCTTGTTATTTTGAATTGGATTTGACCAAACAAACTATTGGACTCACCATTTTCCCAAAACACACCTCATATATTTCTCATATCATCCCATATATCTACAATTCTTCATTCTCCGTCTGTAATCAACAAGTAAGCAAGCATGTGTCAACTTCTCGTGACAAATGATGCTAATTAGAAAATTTAATCTATTGTATAACAATCATTTTTTGTTCATGACTTTATGTGTATACGCTTACTATAACTATAAACAAATAAAAAATTGACTCTTAATTAAATAAAAAAAAATTATTGAAGAGTAAGTTGCAAGTTTCGGAAAAAAGAGATTATTGTTTATATCATAATATTTTAGTCCATGTCTTTTTTTTTTCCTTCTAAATTCACTTTACTTGGTTTTCAAATCCATTTCATTTGATTTTCAAATCCTCATTACTTGATTCTTAAATCCACTTTACTTGATTCTTAAATCCAATTTATAGATTTCAAATACTCATGGATTTTCAAATTCTCATGGATTTCCAAATCCATTAAAATCTATGAACCAATAAACCCTCTTATTCTTTTAATTACGAAATTTTAAAAAGTTTAATTACTACTTTTTCTTACATTTGCAAAAAAATATGTAAAGCTATGACGTTTGATGAAATTTGACTAACCAATGAGCGGTTCTTATCATGCCTTAAAGTATTTGTTTTATATATTTTTGCATTACTCATTTCAAGTATAATTTTTTTTTTGGTAAAAAGTAATTAATTTTGCTTTTTAAATTCGATTAAAAAGTATTGGCTAATCGAGTTAATCTAAAATCAAAAACAAAAAGTTTAAATTTTAAATTTATTTTCACCATTACTATATCTTTCTTAAAACAAAATTCCAATCAGAAGTATTTGGAAAAAAAAATCCGAACTAGATTATAAAGAAAAACCAAAAGATGAAGACGGTAAAAAAGTGAAAAACGTAGGAGATGAAGAAAAAAAATGAAGAATCTATATCAAATATTTTTTTTCGAATTCTAAGACATAAATTATGTTATTTTATTTTGAAAATATTATTTACAATTAGATATGACGTGGATAAAGCATTTAACACTTCATTTGTATAACTTTAGATGATGTTTAAGGATGTTGCACACACATTAAAAAACAACATAAATAATATAATCCCTTTAAAATTATTTGTGAAGTGATTCTGGAGAAACGCTTACATGTCAACTCCACAATCACTCTCCCCAAAAGAATTATGACGTGCCTTCAAAAAATATGATTTGGCTTAAACAATAATGACATGGCAAAAATTTTAAGAAATTTTCGATTATAAATTTAAATTAATCATAACTAAATCTATTTTTCATAACTAAATTTATATTTATTTCTTAAAAAAATTAATTTGAAATATATGTGTTTTGGGAATTTTGGTCCTCCTAAACAACCACTGGGGGGATCCGCTCCTGCATAGTCAACAAACATGTGGAGACCTCAGAAAACACGATTGGGGTGTTTTCTGACGGTTCTCCGACGCTCAAATCAGAACGGAGGAAAAAAGAGAGAGAGACAGAAAAAGACAACTAAGAGTCGTGGAGAGCAGAGAGGAAAGAAGTCGAAAAACGAAGTTAGGAAAGAGTGACTCCGGGTCGAACAAAGATGGTCCGCGGAGTATCTGAAGATCTGAGAGAGAAATTTAGCGATGAGAGAGAAAAGGAAAGACAGAGTGTTTCTGAGGTTCCGGCCAAGAAGTGGTCGGAACTAGAAAAAGCTCCCGGAGAATCCGGGAGAATGGTCCTAAACAACCGAAAAAGAATCTCAAAAGCGCAAGGGGTTGGGCTTTAAGCTCTTGAGAAAGTATATGCTTACCGTATAGTATTTCCACAAAAAGTTTCAGATCTTTTTCATGGAGTAAATAGAAGAGTATTTATATGCAGTTACCTGCTCGGGCTCAGATACCAGATTCCACGTCCTTTAGTTGGTTCGGCTTAGGGTCCTCGGGTTTGGATAGGTACGATATACTCGATTGTTTTTCACCTACTTCCTTTGTCTTTTTCGTTCCACTTGGCCGACCATACAGACCTGCTATGCTGCACCTGACTCCTTATACCGTTGGTAGCGCCTGACACGCTAGGTTAGACGCCGGGGTGTATCCTCGGAATCAGTCCCTTTATGCTTTAATCGCTTCATGAGTATGGACCACCTGTTTTTACCTTGACACACATAAGGTGAAAACGTTTTTACCCTTTGCCTAGGAATTCAAACTTTCGAAAGGAGGGATTTGAACTTTGCGCGGTATAAAAATATCTCTTACCTATCCCGAGTTCCTGATACGAGAACTCGGGCCACGTGTCCATCCTTCGGATGGCAATACTTAGTTCCGTTCCTTTTGATACCAGCCCCCGGGCCCTGTTACCTCTGGGAAGCGAGATTCGCTTCCCGGAGCCTATACGTAGGCCCGGATATCTTCATTTGTCGGAATCGAAGATGTAAACATAGTTAGGGTCCAGGCCAAGAAAGGAGCTAGCAGGGACACAGAAAGGTTCAGACCTTGAGAGGAAAATGCTGAGATCTCCAATGTCTTCAGTGTAAACAGCATTTTCTTCTTCGTCTAGCTTGAACACCATCAATTATTCTTATCCAAATCTATGGTGTGACCTTCATTAGCATTGGAAATGGAGTGTCTTCCCAAATCCTCTTCACACGAAGTAGCGCCAATGATGGAACAAGGAGGGTTTGAAGCGAGGAAGATGATGAGAAGCCATTACAGAGAAGAAGAGGAAGAAGAGAGTATCTTCTCACCAACGCAGGTTTCCCAAGACGGCTGAAGCAGAGACATGAATAGGAAATTGTTAAGCGAGAAGCCAAGAGATTTAAGAGAGAAAACAATGTTCTTGATGACGATTAAGAGACTTAAAAACCCTAATAAGTAAAGAATTGGTGATGTTCCATCTTCTCCACCAACAAAAGCCACTACATAAATACAGAGGAATGGCCTTGCCCACCAAGTTTTGGTCTGACTGTGACACATATTTTTCGATATATTGGATATTGTATTTACGATTTTCCGTATCTTGATATTTCCTAATTTTTTTGCGGAATAAACATGGAAACCCTAATTGAAGAATTGGTAATTTATTTTTTTGGATATTCTTAGCGAAAGACAGACTCTAGACTCAAATCGAAACCATGATAGATGGACCAGATCCAAATTAAAACCACTGAAAAAAGACTCAATTCCAAACGTCTACATTTTGAGGTGGAATATGGTAAGGGGCCGAGTATTTACCAATTTTACTAATGAAGGGGTAACCAGCCAGATTGACAAATGCTATTTCGTCGACATCGAAGATGTAAACATAGTTAGGGTCCAGGCCAGGAAAGGAGCTAGCAGGGACACAGAAAGGTTCAGACTTTGAGAGGAAAATGCAGAGATCTCCAATGTCTTCAGTGTAAACAGCGTTTCCTTGTTCGTCTAGCTTGAACACCATCAATGCTTTCGTTTTCATTTTCGTAAGACCATCGATGATCTTGGCAGTCTTCTTGTACCACTTAACCAAGAAAGTCTCCCCAGCAGGTGACTCCACCAAGTGTTCGGTCGTGCAGCACGAATCTAGAAGCTCTCGTTTGGTCTTGGTCAGCTTGGGAAGGTTTTCAAATCGTAACCTCTGCAACTTGGGATTCTTGCTGTGTTCGCAGAGATACCATGACCCGATGAGGTGGCCTCCAGATCCGGGAATGCGAAACATGTCATCTTTCTTGGAAAACATGACTCGGGAGGAGTAGAAGCAGGGGTTTGCGATTCTGATGTTGATCCACTCGGAGTTACTTCGAGCGGGTCTGCAAAAGCTGAGTTGAGGTCCCAAGAACTTGACAGCCACGACACAGTCCTCATCCTCGGGAGAAGAAGAGGACATTGATACGTTGGTGACGATTTGGGTTTGGCAATGAGGCAGAGTTACAAGAGGAGGCAGCGGAATGAGTTTCGGGTCTGAATCGGACGCAACCGGGTTTAGATCGTCTTGGAGACGCAAAATTCCTTCGTTGACCTTCAGAGTAGCTACCCAGCCATGAGATGCCCCGATGGTTACCATTTTATCATAAAGAAAATTATACACTAACTCCATAGGCACCTTCTTATCCAAATATGTGGTGCCACTTTCATTAGCATTGGAAATGACGAGAATTCCACGCCGATCAGCTCCAACGATGGAACAAGGAGGGGTTTGAAGCGCGGAAGATGATGAGAATCCATTAGAGAGAAGAAGAGAGGATCTTCTCACCAACACAGGTTTCCCAAGGCGGAGCCGGCTCAGAAGCAGAGACATGAATAGAATATCTTAAGCGAAAACCCAAGAGATTTAGTAGAGAAAGAGAAAAGAAAACCTAATTGAAGAATTTGTCATCTTCTCCACCTAAAACCAACCCTCCATAAATACAGAGGAATGGCCTTGCCCACCAAGTCTTGGTCTGCCACATGTTTTTCCAAACATGGAAACCCTAATTGAAGAATTGGTCATTTATTTTTTGAAAACGAGATTAAAATGGGTAAATTTATCAAACTAAACCCCAACATTTTCAATTTTGCAAAACATAGCTCCACGTTTTAAGTTGGCAAAATAAATCCTTAGAATTTTTTTCTTTTGGTTTTAAAATTAAAGATTTAGTCAAAGTTACAGTGAAATTTGGATGTATCTAAACACGTATCACACCCACGTTGTGGTTCCTATAAAACTTGACTTGACAAAACAATAAGTTTTGAAAGGATTTCTCAGTGGTCCGTTTGATCAATTATTTATACAAAACAAAGTCGTTAACTTTTAGTTATCAATTTTCATATTTATAGTATACATTTTTAGAGTTAAGAAATTTTTATCATTGATTCTTCATCGATTATTTATACAAAACAAAGTTAGCCTGTTGATTAGCGGAATACAAAAAGTTTCCAACCGAATCTTCAAGGCTTCCTTCAGCCAAGTTGTAAACGGAAATCGCTTGATCCTGTCTTAAGAGGAAACTAGTATTAGATCCCGTAGTACGTACGGGCCAAAAGATATATATGACGAAGTTGTTGCACATGTAAGCGATGTTATTACTAATGCAAAATACCCATTGCTTTCTTACAAAAGAATCGTTTCTAACTAATATAATAAAACATCAACAAACCAATATATATCGGTTCTATTCATTACATGTTTTTTCTTGTTTTTTTCATTCTCGTTTCTTTGGATTTGTTTTTCTAGTTTTCAACGTGTTTGTTCTCTTTTGGTGTTTTGTTTCATTTGTCTTCTCATAATCAATCTTCTCCTTGATTTTTTTTCATTCTCCGGATGATAACAAAACCTGCAAATCAGTTTGTAAAGGCTCTGCTAAAATGCTCATTATCGAAAATCAATTTATGTAACAAACAAAAAACACAAAAACTTGAATGAAGATTGTGATTGGATATATCCTTAAGCCAATCAAATAATGAGAAATCTCTAGGAAGGGAATAAAACTACATCGTTAAGAACTTCACAGAGACATACAACAAATGGAAACAATATAATACTTCGAATCTTATTTTAAAAATTATATAAAAATTTTAGGAAAAAAAGACCTAGCAAACACTTCAACATAGAAGAAAGCGAAGCATTATGTATTTTTGAGAGATTTTCGAGATAGAAAAGAAGCAACGATCTGAAAAAGGTACGTTTGTAAATCACAGCAAGAAAAGACAACATTATTAGTTTTATATTCACACATATATAAAAACCTTTTTTGGGGTTAAATAACAAAGAAAAACATTGTTTTGTATCTGTTCTTACTTGACGTGTATTTATGAATTCAAAATTTGTATATGATGTACTAAGTTTGTTAGTGTGTAATTAGACAAACATGTAACAAACGAAACATTCATTTGATGTGAGGAAGAAATCAAATCAAAAGGTAACTTTGATTACACCTGAAAATATTTATAAAACTCACTTTCTTCTTGTTCTTTGCTCCTCTTTTCACGCTGATGAAAATGGGTATTAGAATCAATCAAACAAATGAGCAAAACTTGTCACTGCCAATTGTTCAATTAATTACCTTGGGTAACAACTCTTTTATATCGGTGATTCCATCACTCCTTTCTACAGCGGATCGATTACGTCATTATGAGCATCTCTGGACAAACAAAAAAAGTGATGAGATAGTGTAATACAGAAAAGAAATAGACTCCTCCCTATCTCAAATGAAAACATTTTACCACAAAAAGAAAAAAGAGAGTGGAATACTTGTTTTTGTTTGAATAGTCGATGTAATTCTCTTTAAAGTCACGTATACCCATACCCACACCTTTTGAAAACTGCATCAGTTCATCATTATTTGTTAGTCATGGATTCTTCAAGCATACAAAGAAATTAACATGAGAGTTAGAAAAAGAAAAACTTCGCTATATTCCATCTTGACCCCTCTGTTGAAAGCAATTCATCATCACTTTCACATGTGCTACCAAATTTTTTATCAAAGTCAAAAATAGAAGATAATGTCGGTGCAGTTTTTGAGGAAAATGAAAAAGTGTTTATTGTTGAAAATAAGAGGTGGTGGCTGTTTTGTTTGTCAACAAAATAGGCTGCAAGTTCTCTATAAATTGAGAGAAATCAAACAAGAGCAACATCATCCCATAGCATCTAATACAAGAGAGAATACGAGAGAGAAGTTGCAATATCAAGCAACATAAAAATAAGTAGTGAGTGTGTGAGGTTTGAGAAAAACAAAGAGTCGTGTGAGATTTTTAAGTTTTTTATAAACTTTGTATTGCGAGTGATTTACAAATAAATATAAGTTATTTTTGGTGTATATGTTTGTGGATAAAATATAATTGTGTATTTATAATATACCAATTATATTTTAACCCGATATTTAAACCAATTATTTCCAACATTTGGTATCGGAGCGAAGTCGATCCGACCAATTCTTATATTTTTGGTTGTTATTTGAAGGCTTTGTTAAAATCATGGCGGATTTCACTACTTTTATTGAGAAGCTCAATAACAACAATTATGGGTCATGGAGTACTCGTATGAAGTTTTATTTACTCGGACAAGATTTATGGGATATCGTGAACGGAGCCGAGACGACACCACCAAGAGAAGCAAGAAGCACAGACACAACTTATGACACCTCAACCTCAACACCGGTACGTCCAGATAGTGTACCTCAAAGACCAGCGGGTGAACCTGACACCTTAAAGAAGTGGAAGGTTAAGGCGGGTAAAGCCATGTACGCTTTAACCGTATCTGTAGAAGAAGAGTTTTTACAACGGATAAAAGATGCTTGGGACATATTGACGGCAATTTTTGCAAAGAAGAATAACGCAAAATTACAAAGGCTTGAAAACGAGCTTTTGTCAATCTCCCAAAAGAATATGTCCGTGAGTCAATATTTTTCAAAGGTGAAATCTCTTTGTGATGAGATTTCTAAACTAGATCCTGAAAATGGAATTACCCAGACCATGATGAAAAGAATTATCATTCATGGTCTTAAGCCGGAATACAAGAGTATTATCACGGTGACTCGGGGCTGGGCTACCGAGCCAACTTTAGCAGATCTAGAAAATTTGCTAATCAATGAGGAGGATCTAGATAAACCCACGCTTAGCCGACCAACCAACGGTGAAGAGACAGCTTTATTCACCAATAGAAGAAGCAACCAAGGATATGATTATAGCCGTGGCCGAGGACAAGAACGAGGTCGAGGCCGAGGTCAAGGTCGAGGACGTGGACGTGGTACCGGGAGATTCAACCGGCAAGAAAGAGATGTTCAAGGAAACAATGATAGAAGTTTCCATTTAGGAAAAGCTCGAGGAGCTCAAAATAATCATGGTGGTCAGAACCGGTGGCAACAAAATAATAATCAAAGCGATGAATGCTACAACTGCGGCAAGAAGGGACATTAGGCAAGGAATTGCTGGTCCAAGAAAATTGAAGGAAATGCTGCAACATCCTCAAAGAATGACCGCGATGGAGAAGAAGATTGGGAATTTGAAAGGTCTTTCTTTGTGAAGGAAATAGACATTGATGATGGACGAAAGCAAGATCCAACAGAGGAATTTGCACTTACCGCTATATGTGGTGACTCAGTCGACTACAAGAATGATTGGATTGTTGATTCAGGTTGTTCCAATCATACGACAGGAGATATGTCAAAATTGCTGAACATCACAAAATACAAAGGAGATCGTGTTATTCTAACAGCTGATAACACACAACTGCAGATAGCTCATGTTGGCGAGACAAACCTACCACAGAAGTATGGACATGAAGAATTCCAACTCCGAAGTGTTTATCATGTTCCCAGGATGAAGAAGAGTTTGTTATCAGTACCTTAACTGACAAGTGCAGGCAACTACGTATTGTTCGGCCCAGAAGATGTGAAGGTGTATCGAGACTTAAAAGTCATTGGTACACCGTTCATAGAAGGACCAAAAATGAAGGCTATCTATGTGATGTCAGCAGAAGAAGCCTATGTTGAAAAGACCAGGAGAAGTGACACTGGCGACTTGTGGCATGCACGACTCGGACATGTCAATTACAGCAAATTAAAAATTATGATGCAGAAGTCAAGTTAAAAGGACTCCCACAACTTGAGGTTAACCATGAGGTTGTGTGTGCTCGATGTCAATATGGTAAGGCGCATCAATTGCCTTACAAGGATTCAAAATTTAAAGCTAAGGAGCCGCTGGAGCTGGTTCATTCAGACTTGCTGGGAAAAATCAAACAACCATCAACGCGTGGTTATCAATATTTGATAACCTTTATTGATGATTTTTCAAGATACGTATAGGTTTATTTTCTAAAGCATAAAGATGAGGCTTTAGAAAAATTTAATGAATTCAAGACCGAAGTAGAACGTGAGCTCGAGAAAAAGATCAAGTGTCTATGCACTGATAATGGAGGAGAATATACTTCAAATGAGTTTAACAACTACCTCAAGGAGGTGAACATTCAGAGACAACTTACTTGTACAAAAACTCCACAGCAAAATGGAGTAGCGGAAAGAAAGAATCGCCATCTAACAGAAATATGTAGAAGTTTTCTACATGCTAAGAACGTTGATACTAGATTTTGGACAGAATGCATGAAGACGGCAGTTTATATCACCAATAGGCTACCACAACGAAGATTGGAGTTTGTTTCACCATTTCAGAAGTTATATGGTGTGAAACCAACGATCAATTACTTTCGAGTATTTGGTTGTGTATGCTATGTTTTTATCGCCGATGACGATCGTACGAAGTTTGACAAAAAGGCCATTCGCTGCATTTTTGTTGGATATGACGAACAAAAGAAGGGCTGAAGATGTTGTGATCCCAATACAAACAAGATATATGTCTCACGAAATGTTGTATTCGATGAGGAATCTCCATGGTGGGCAAACAAGGTCGCGTTACCAGATACACATGAGTTGCAAGAAAAATTACAAGCGAAGTTGCAACTAGAATCCTCTCAAGACAATGACGATACCGAAGAACCAAAATCATCGTCAGCTCAATCGAATGTAGGATCCAAGTCAAGAAGCCCTTGGAGAACATGTGTTCATGAAACACCAGATGAAGTGGAGACTAGTCAACTAGAAGAACAGCAACTAGAGCCATTACAACCCCAACTATGAAGATCTACAAGAGAAAGACGACAAAATCCAAAGTACGTAAATGCTGCCTATGCTAAAGTCAAAGAACCAACTACATTTGAAGAGGCATCACGGAGTCCAGAATGGAGAAAGGCTATGGATGAAGAGATTTTGGCACTAAAGCAAAATCAAACTTGGAATTTAGTGCCTAAACTTGAAGGTATTAAACCCATATCTTGCAAATGGGTTTACAAGTTGAAAACTCTTCCAGAAGGTACGATCGAACGATACAAGGCTCGATTAGTTGTACGTAGATTTTCTCAGGAGTATGGCATAGACTATGACGAGACATTTAGTCCAGTGGCAAAGATAACTACAGTTCGTGTTTTACTAGCCCTAGCCGCAAGTAATTCATGGAAATTATGGCAGATGGATGTGAAGAATGCTTTCCTACATGGAGAACTTGATCGTAACATTTATATTGATCAACTCCAAGGATTTGTGAATCATGAAAAACCAGAGTATGTGTGCAAGTTGAAGAAGGCACTCTATGGTTGAAGCAGGCACCCAGAGCATGGTACGGGAAAATTGCTGAGTTCTTGGTTCAAAGTGGTTATCATGTTGCCCCAGCAGACTCAAGCTTATTCGTGAAAGTTCAAGGAGAAAAATTATCAGTTATCTTTGTATATGTAGATGATATAATCATCACCGGAGACGACACAAGCGAGATTCAAAAGACAAGAGAAAACTTATTAGTTCGATTTCAAATGAAAGAGCTTGGTGAGTTGCATCACTTCCTAGGATTAGAAGTTGAAAGAACAAAAGTGGCATATTTCTTGGTCAACAGAAATATGCAAGAGATCTCATTCAGAAGTTTGGGTTAGCTGGGTGCAAGCCAATCACTACACCAATGGAGCCAAACTTGAATTTGTGCGCTTATGATGGGAAGGACTTGGATGATACAAGAATGTATCAGCAAATAGTTGGTAGTCTTATCTATCTAACTCTTTCTAGACCAGACATAACTTTAGCTGTAGGCGCTGTCAGCAGGTTCATGCAGAAACCGAAAAACCACATCTTGAAGTCGTTAAAAGAATCATGAGATATATTAAAGGCACAGTTGATTGGGGACTCTTTTACGAGAAAGGAGTACAAAATAAGATCAACGGCTATTGTGATGCTGACTATGCTGGAGATCGTGACACTCGAAGGTCAACTACAGGTTATGTATTTAGTTTTGGTTCAGGAGCTATATCTTGGTGTAGTAAGAAACAACCTACCGTTTCTCTTTCAACCACAGAAGCAGAATATAGAGCAGGAGCGATGGCAGCACAGGAGTGTACTTGGTTGACTCAACTCATGAAAGATTTAAACCAGCCAACAGAAGATGGAGTTCCATTACACTGTGACAATTTGTCAACAGTCCGTTTAGCCGAGAATCCTGTTTTTCATGCCCGAACCAAACATGTGGAAGTACATTATCATTTCTTGCGAGAAAAGGTACTTCAAGGAGACATTGTCATGAAGCCAGTCAAAACACAAGATCAAGTTGCAGACATCTTTACGAAAAGCTTATCTGCATCAAAGGTTATCAAATTTCGGACATTACTTGGAATGACTACACGCACAAGGAAAGTTGATAATGAGGGGGGAGTGTTGAAAGTAATTCATCATCACTTTCACATGTGTTACCAAATTTTTTATCAAAGTCAAAAATAGAAGGTAATGTCGGTGCAGTTTTTGAGGAAAATGAAAGAGTGTTTATTGTTGAAAATAAGAGGTGGTGGCTGTTTTGTTTGTCAACAAAATAGGCTGCAAGTTCTCTATAAATTGAGAGAAATCAAACAAGAGCAACATCATCCCATAGCATCTAATACAAGAGAGAATACGAGAGAGAAGTTGCAATATCAAGCAACATAAAAATAAGTAGTGAGTGTGTGAGGTAACTTTGATTACACCTGAAAATATTTATAAAACTCACTTTCTTCTTGTTCTTTGCTCCTCTTTTCACGCTGATGAAAATGGGTATTAGAATCAATCAAACAAATGAGCAAAACTTGTCACTGCCAATTGTTCAATTAATTACCTTGGGTAACAACTCTTTTATATCGGTGATTCCATCACTCCTTTCTACAGCGGATCGATTACGTCATTATGAGCATCTCTGGACAAACAAAAAAAGTGATGAGATAGTGTAATACAGAAAAGAAATAGACTCCTCCCTATCTCAAATGAAAACATTTTACCACAAAAAGAAAAAAGAGAGTGGAATACTTGTTTTTGTTTGAATAGTCGATGTAATTCTCTTTAAAGTCACGTATACCCATACCCACACCTTTTGAAAACTGCATCAGTTCATCATTATTTGTTAGTCATGGATTCTTCAAGCATACAAAGAAATTAACATGAGAGTTAGAAAAAGAAAAACTTCGCTATATTCCATCTTGACCCCTCTGTTGAAAGCAATTCATCATCACTTTCACATGTGCTACCAAATTTTTTATCAAAGTCAAAAATAGAAGATAATGTCGGTGCAGTTTTTGAGGAAAATGAAAAAGTGTTTATTGTTGAAAATAAGAGGTGGTGGCTGTTTTGTTTGTCAACAAAATAGGCTGCAAGTTCTCTATAAATTGAGAGAAATCAAACAAGAGCAACATCATCCCATAGCATCTAATACAAGAGAGAATACGAGAGAGAAGTTGCAATATCAAGCAACATAAAAATAAGTAGTGAGTGTGTGAGGTTTGAGAAAAATAAAGAGTGGTGTGAGATTTTTAAGTTTTTTATAAATTTTGTATTGCGAGTGATTTACAAATAAATATAAGTTATTTTTGGTGTATATGTTTGTGGATAAAATATAATTATGTATTTACAATATACCAATTATATTTTAACCCGATATTTAAACCAATTATTTCCAACACCCTCTGTCCCTCAAATTTCAGATTTTGGAAAAGAGAGGTAAACCATAAGTTCTTCCAAGAGAAACCTTGCATCTAAATTGTTTCCATACTTTAGATGAATTAGAAATTTACCTCGGAAAAGAAACGTTGCATGCCAACATCGGGTTTGTGGATTTGAGGAGAGAAACTGTATTTTTTATTCTTTTGTGTGGAGCAATCGGCAGGCATCACACAAATATAAATGATAGAATAGAGGTTATCTAGAGATTGCTAGAGAATGGTGATCGTGGAGGTGTGGGAAAGGTAATGAATTTTGTTTAGTAGATATTTATGTTTCGAGAAAAGGTTGAAAAAATCTGAAAAGGTTGTGAAAATATGGGAAGTTGACACGTACTCTAGGAAGTTGTTAAGAACGTGTCTAGCCTCTTGCGTTTTCCCATTTTTGCTTTTAATTATTTTAAAACTAGTTAATTCTTTTAATTCCTTTAAATTAAGAAGTAAAATTATGTGGCAGATTCTTATTGGTCAGGTGATTTGTGATTTATAAGATTAAAGATTAGTTTCTGATTTTACAAGCAAACAACAAAAAGATAATGGTTGAAACTATTCAGATTAAGATGCGTAAACCAAATCACAAAAAGTATGTAAACAATCTAAAGAGATCACAATCTATGATTAAACCTTACCAAGATAATCATCTTCAAGTCTGTGGCTTTTGCTGAGCTAAGAGTTACCAAGTTTGCCACTGGGAAACCAAGATAAACTTGCTAGTTTTTCTAAACACTTTCTCATAAACTACGTTTTTAAACACTTAGATTCTTCTTTCTGACTACAACCTCATCTCAAGACTCTCAGAATGGATACATGCGACAGAACAATGATCAGTCAGAATATCCAACATGAGTTCAAAAGTAAATAGATATTAACAGACATATTTCATCTTATCTGGTGGAATGATTGAAGATTAGAAAATTACACACTTCCGTTAAAAGAAAAGTTGTCCATAGGACACAGTGAAAGAGGAAAGAAGAGAGTAACATTACCTCCTACTAAACCAGTAAACCACCACTAAACATGGTAAGTTTAATACTTTTCTTCCCGTCTTTCTTCTGTAAAGAAACAGCATCAGACCCTAAACTTTTCCCTCTCTGAAGCTCACAATGTAAAAATTCCTCAGTTAACAAACTCAACAATAGTAAAATTTCAGTGTTCACATATCCAGATGCGTTAAATATATACATTTTTATATATATATTTAGTTCTTTTTCTAATATATAATGTTTATTTTGAAAAAAAATATTCAACTTTTTATTTTATAAATTGTTTTTTAAGTTTTTAGTATTTTATTTTATTTTTTTAATTATTTTATTATTAGTTTCGAATCCAATATCAGCATATATCTTGATTTTTGGTCGGATACCCAAAGTTCAGAAGTCATAATTCAAGCTGGTCTTATCACTACCGAGCATATTTCAACTTAAGTATCAACGTGCGAATCTCTTTACTAAGGTGTTACCAAAACCGACGTTTGAGAGGTTATTGTCCACGTTAGGTGTTACCAATTTGAGGGCTATTAAATTAAGATATATTTCAATATATTCTCAAGATACGTTGTTATCTAGAATAGGAAATAGTGATATAGGCCGAGAATGAGTGACGAGTTTTTGGGCAGGCAGCCCAGTTAGAGTCACAGTAAACCGTGAGAGTGAGGTCACTACCGGACCGTAGAAAAATCCCTTATGTCGGAGATTCTTTAAGAGATCGAACCAGCCACAGAACAACTTCCCAATGAGCCACTACTGGAGTCTGCATGAATTGAGATAGGATGTGTACCACATAACTCAAATCTGATCTCATGATTGTTAAGTAGATAAAACGTCCAATGATACATTGGTATTGTTCTGGATTGTCAAACATCGGACTCGTTATCGACACAAGTTTACGGTTGATTTCCATTGTAACCGTAGAAGGTTTTGCTCCAAAAAGACCGGCTTCGACAACAATATCCACAGTATACTTACGTTGCAAGAGACAAAAACCTGTTACAAAGCCCATATTTGTGATGGTAGCAGACTCGCCGCTCCGTCGCTCACAGAGCCGGCACCACATACTCACCGGTGAACTTAGCCTCGACAAGACAAAGAAACTCCAACGCAGACAATCACTAAAGACGAACCTCTTGGGAACCTCAAAAAACCAAAATTTTTTAAAGAAAAACACATATGGGGACCGGCGTTGGCGCTAACAGAGCTTCCGTACACCGGTTCGAACTTCAAATCGGAGATTTAAAAAGTTCGCAATGGCTAGGGTTTTTGAGAGTGAGAGTGTAATGACCCTGATCAGGATTTAAGAAGTCAAGATAAATTCCCTTAGAATTCTCAAGAGAAGATCAAGATAAGCCTTTGGAACGAAATAAAAGAAAGATGAGTCAAGTGAATTTCAATTTTCACTCGTAAGGACGGTTGATACGGCTAGGCCAAATTAGGATGGATTCAAAGTTTCCAAAACAAGTCAAGTGGAATTGGAAAAGTAATAAGAAACATTAAAAGGACATTTTGTCAAAGAAAATATTAGTTGGGTCATTCGAATCAGATTATTGTTCGAGACGGACGGACCGTACGGGACATATCATGGGTCAAAATGGTCGAGACTTGTAAAAGAGAGTTAAATCAGATTTGGCACATTAAGTAAAGGAAAAAGTAAGCTAAAGAAGCTAATTGAGTCGAAAGTTTTCAGTTTGGGCTGAATAAATTTGTTTTCCGTCAATGTGGTACATCGAGTGTATCTAAAGGGGCCGAGACGGATATGTTAGGGTCGAAGCAGGTTGACAACCTTATGAATGAGCCATAAGGGTTTAAGAAAGCTAAATAGTTTGTGGATGTTGAGTTTGGAACATGGGAAATTGTTTTGAGTTGAACGGATAGATAGTTGGGCTGTTTCGGATTTTATCGGTTAATCACGTACGAAAGTGAAAGTGGGGAAGCTGGTCGGTGGTTGAGCTGCTTGACTAGCTTGGACGTGACTCAGCTGCTTGTGCCTGCTTCACCAGCTTGTCACATGCTTGGATGATGCGGCTGCTTGATGATTCAGCTGCTTGAATTAGTCGTTGACACGTGTCATGCCGGAAAATCAGATCGGTGTACGTGACACATGTCCAGTGACACCTTGAGCTGCTCCAAAAGCCTCCTCTTTGATCAGTGACCTATATATATTAGTTCACCAGTTATTTAAATCTTTAAAAAAATCAGAGCCAAACCCTTGCCAAATTTCCACCGTGAACCACCGGGAAACCACCGCGAAGTTGCTAATGAAATTTTATGGTAAGCTGATTTAACCTAAACTTTCCAGTCCGACATGTTTTCGTGTTCTGAACATGAATTTGACCTTATTTTCTTGATCCAAAGCTTGGAACCACCACGAAACCTAGGTGAAAGTTTCGGCTGGGTAATGAAGAAAGAAGTCTAGAATTCGAAAGTGATCCTATTTGGTCTAGGTAAGACCCGTGATCTCTTGGATATCTAGTTTACCTTATAATTGTGTAGTTTCCTGTGGTAACTGGTGTTATATGTTCCAACAGATCCCATTTCTGAATTAAATCAAAAATATTGGTAGAGATGTCCGAGTTAAACCGTGATCTTTCATCAAACTAAAGGTGAGTCTTGGTGATGCTTGATGTTTGCTCTGTGTATATAAGTGATGCATTTCTGTTGAAATGTTTATGCATTTGATTATTAAGCATATGAGATTCTTTAACGTTTAAATTATTACACTTGTTAGATATTGCTTAAAAACTCTAACTTGTGCAATACATTTAAGATTGAAAATTGTGTTATATGTTATAAGTTTACTTGAACTTAATTGTCTTGTAAACTTTATAAACTTATGATGAATGTGGTATGACACTTCCCTGAAGACCGTGGCTTAACTAATCCTAAAGCGTATTAGTTTAAGTTCATGAAGATACAGAGAGACAGGATTGCAGCCTAGGATCGTGTACTGCATGATGATGTATAATTTCCGGTGTGATACCTTAAATAACTAAGGCCATTGGAACGGTAAAGGATCATTGGCTTGTTTAGCCTTCGTGGCTATGGGCTGGAGGATGCCTAGTGGAGACAAGGATTGGGAAGTAGTCAATCACGGAAGGCCTTAATGAAAACTTAAAGATTAAAACTCATAATTTAAAAGATGCATAAATAATGCTTCCATTGCTTATGATTTGCATGATTGCGTGTGATTGTTATTTTGGGATTGGTTGGAAAATTTGTATAAATGTTAGGGGAGCCCTGACTCACTAAGAAAACTAGTTGCTTATGACTCTACTTGTTTTGCAGGTGACCATTAGTGGGTAAACCATACGGGTGTACACAAAGAACGCTAGGAAACCAGCAGTAGTTTATCTTGCCTTTTGTAAATGACTAATGTTTAATATGTATGATAGCGTTTTGGGTACTAGACTCATTTCCGGCATGTATATACACTTTTGTATCACGTTTGAGAAACTAAGTGTAATTATGTATAAAAATGTGTTCCTTAAACTTGGGTTTCATGTGATACTAGTCCTAGTCCGGACGAACTAACTATCGGTCATAACTCGGGTTGAAATTTTTTGAGTTATGTTCGGTAGGATATGTGTGCTTGGACGTTTGGTCTAGGGTTCCCGAATTTATTTTTGGAACCTCCGTACGAAGGTCTTGGTGCGCATTGTAGCATCTTTGGTTTGGTTAAGGTTCGGCAGGTTGGTTGTGCATTTTCTTGTGTGATTGTTGCATGGCCGATTGAGTCAACTTTGACTAATCCGGATCGGGGGTGTTATAAAGGTGGTATCAGAGCAAAGTTTTTATGATGCTCAAGTGGGACTTGATTTTTAAATGATTTATTGAGTCAAAGTGGATCGCAAAAGGCAATTAGGATAAGCTGGATAGTTCCTGTACTTTAGAATAAGGTGGGTTAAGTAATTTATTTTTTGATGCAGTAATGCCACCGCGATTGATTATTACGCATGTAGGACGACCATGGAGACAGCCATCAGTACCTCGTGTACCAAGCTATTAGTGGGTAACGAGGAGGAATCAGTTGGCGAGAATTTGGTGAATGTGATGGAGGACTCATGCGGTTATGGTTAGAGACGAATGGGTTATGGTGGATGGTTGTCCACAAAATCATCATCCCCCGAATCCTCATATCCAACGGACATAACACTTGGATCATATATACATCTATCGACTAGCAAAGAAAAAGGACTGTCCAACTTAGCTGCCCCCTTAGTCAGTCTTGCAGACGTACAACTCCAATAGACATGACCCTGGAGTGTTATCATTGCAGTCAAGTTAGACATTATCCATGGGCGTTTCCAAGCATGAGACAACCCGAATTTGTTCCAAACTATGTCACTTGTTATCTTTGCGGAAGGATTGGTCATTACTTGACTAGTTGTCCACGTACTTCTTTGACTCCTCGAGATCCTTCACAAACAATCCGAGAATCAAGGAGACCGTTGGTGATAAAGCTTCGGCTTGGTGATAAGCGTCCTTGGGATTTGACCAATCCCTAGATGTAAGTAAAGTGAACCTTTTTAAATCCATCAAAGGTCCGATTACAGGTATGTAAGAGTTTTGACTCATGGTGTGATTGATTAAAATTACGATTATGTTTCTTGATGAGTGATTACATGATGAGTATGAGAATATAAATGAAAATTGAATGCATGTCTAGTAATATTACGTGTAAGGGGTGTTTCCACACACGTTTTGTTTGACTCCGGAGTAACACATAGTTTTGTATCTCCTGAGTTCGTAGTGAGTTGGAGGGAACCTTTACTTTACGGTTGTAAAGATGTGTATGCCCATTAGAACACTCGGAAACCAAAACATTCGAGCCAAAAGATGGTTGTTGGGAGTTCTAGTATGGATTGATAAAGAAGCCTTATTAGTCGATTTGTTAGTTATATCTTAATAGCGGTATGGGATGGATCAGTTGTCTAAATAGTAAGCGCACTTAGATTGTGGACAAGGAACGATCACAAGGAAGGAAAATGGACGATCAATGATGTACTCAAGAATATGTTCAAGTTCAGAAGTGCATTTGGTATCAGCATTGTAGATTGTGACGGGTTAAGAGAAGGAGAAGTCTAGTTGGTACTGACAGTTATTGGAGGAGAATTAGAGGATATAAACAAGAGATGGAAGGTATTTCAGTTGTGAGAAAATATGAAGATGGGTTCAAATTGGTAAAAGAACTACATCCTCTCTAAAGTAACCTTTTACCATTTCCCTTGAATCGAGTGCAACTCTAATAATCAAGGCACAATGTCATATGGTCTCTGCTGAGGCAGCTAAGTCAAAGAAATAGTTGGAGGGTTTGTTGGAAAAGGGATTCATTCAGCCAAATTTACTACCGTGAGAAGTTCTAGTACTTTTGTACAAGAGAATGATGGAAACATGCAGTTGTGTACAAGATTACCATGGGATTACTGGTATAACGATCAACAAAAATTACTTGTTACTCAAGATAGATGAATGGTTAAATCAGTTATAAGGAACTAACTGGTTTTCAGAAATTGACATAGTATCCATGCAATATCAATGAATCTCTATATTAGAACAAGACATCATGGAGACTACCATTAGGACGCGGTATGGTCATCATAAATTGTAGTCATGATGTTTGGACCTACCAATGCACCAGTAACATTCACAAGATTGATGGATGAAGTTTCTCTGGGTATACTTGGACGAGTTTGTAATCATCTTTATCGCTGAAATACTAACGAAGACACGAAGCGTCGAGATTCTTGAAAGGTATTTGAGGAAAGTTTAGGAGCACTTAAGGAGCCAAAACTTTTTGCTAACTTTAGCAAATATCGTCTCCGGAAGAGGGAAAGTTAGTTGTGAAGACATGAAGTATTTGAATGTCGAGTCTCTACCGACCAGAAAAAGATTAAGATGGTACATGAGTGGCCTTACCCAAATAATACTATTAAAGGTGTAGCATTTGAATAAAGTGAAGAGGAAGATCACGCATCTAACCGATTGAAATGCGTGTTAATACAAGGCGAAAAGGTCATTGCCTATGCATTAAGACAGCTAAGAAAACATGAATAAAATTATCCTACCCGTGACATTGAGATGACAGCTGTGGTGTTTGCATTGAAAATATAGAGATCTGATCTCTACAGTTAAACAATTCAAGTATTTGTCGATCACAAAATCTCAAATACTTGTTTACCCAACATAAGCTGAAATTAAGACAAAGAAAATGGCTGGAGTTTATCGTGGATTATGATAGATCCTTCATCACCCCAGAAAGGAAAAAGTAGTGTCATATGCTTTAAGTTATCATACAAAGAAGGGATGGATGGAAAAAGATTTAAAAGCTTTGACATTTAAGTTTAAGTGGATCCATGTATCGACATTAAAAAGGGGCAACTAGTGAGCCATAAGGATTGCAAGCTGAGAACCAAGTTCATTTTTTTGTAAAGAATGGGGGAAGAGATGCAAGCGGTTATCACGTAGTTGGGATGGAAACTTGTTAATGGATGGAAGGATCATAGTGTCGAAAGGGAAAGACTTGCGTGAAGAGATTCTTAGAATGACACATCATTTCTTACTTAGCACCCATCCAAGAAGTACTAAGATGTACCATGACATTCATCGGTACTATCATTGGCCGGGAATGAAGAGGTTAGTTGGGCAATGGGTGACATGATGCTAGACTTGTTAATAGAGTAAAGCTAAGCATCAAGTACCGGGGAGATTACTACAAAGGTTATTGATCCCGGAATGGAAATGAGAAGCAGTGGTCATGGAATTGGTAACCAGATTACCAAAAGCACCATAATGAGGTAACAGTGCAATATGGATAATTGTAGACCGATTGACCCAGAATGCTCATTTTCTACCCATTAAAACTTGTCGACAAAGTGGGAGTGATAGTTGAACTGCACCTAAATCACATGGTGAGATTACATGGAGTTTTAACCAATGTAGTATTTGACCGCGAAGCAAGGTTCAAAGATCAATTCCGACAGACGTTTCAGTAAGAATTTGGAACCAGCCTTCCTACAAGTAAATTATTTAGTCCTAGACAAATGGATTGATGGAGGTGAACTATAAGAACTTGGGAGGATTACTTTGAATGTATGTGTTAGATTGGCCAGGAAGTTGGGAAGACTACTTGCCGGTTGTAGCATTTCATATAACAATAGCTACCATGAAACAATTGGTATGTCTCCCTATGAAGCTTTGTATGGACGACTAAGGTATTCTTGTTACAAGATACCAAGAGAACACTTTGAGGTCGAGACAAAATCAGTTGGTTGAGTAGTTTGGATGTTGGTCAAAATAGAGCAACCTAATGGACATAGCGGTACAGACAGTTTGTTTGATGGTAGAGGACGGTTAAGTTCAGACTTGTTATGATTGAGTTTGGATCCTCATAAGTGGTTTATTCGAGGAAAGACCAGTTTGGTTCAAGAGGAGCTGGATTGATTTTGAGGATTTTGAGTTCGAGTTAAACGGATCAGTTCAGAGTACGACCGTGGGTCGACGGCAGAATATCAGTTTATATGATAAGATCAGATTATGAAAGAATAAAGAATACTGTGGTAATGATATATGTGGCAAACACGGGAGCCACTAGAAGAAGGATATTGGGACACTTGCCAGCGTGAAAGCCAATTCGGAGTCAGAAAAACAAGTGTGACAACTTTACGAACAAGGCAGAAGTATTAAGCAAGTATACGTAAGGAAGTGATGAAATTACAAAGGGTAATAGCCAATGTTGTGTTTGAGAATGGTCTAAGGTTCATAGCATAGTTTTGTGAGCCTCTCCATAAATCTTGGAAACCAATTTTCACATGACTACAACTTTCCATCCTCAGACCGATGGACAAAAAGGGGAGAACCGTATGGGTGTTAGAAGATTTATTTTGGTTGTGTGAGTTGGATTTGTCAAGTACTGGGAATAGTACTTACCCTTGTAGCATTATCTTATGATAATAACTACCACTCAAATACAAAAGAATATGAAGAAGGTACAAAACCGTCAAAAGAAATATGCATACCAAAGAAGAAGAATAGTGATTTTTGATTGGGTATAGTTGAAAGTAACTGCCCTTCCTAGAAAGGGAAAGAGAGTTTGGAATATTAGAGAAGTTGGCCAGACAGTATATTGGACAATACCGTGTTATAAGAGGAGTAGTGGAAGTGACATATCGTTTGGATATTCCTTCGTACATGGCACTTGAGCCAATATTCTAAATGTCTATGTTATGAAAACATATCTCGCAATTCGAATGTGAGAGAACCCCAATCGATAGAAGGTCTCCAAACCAACTTAACATATCTTGAAAGACTCGTTGGATGAGAGAAACGACAAGTTATAAAGTTGAAGAACTGATACATTTTTCAAGACCAGACGTTTTGGGAAAAGGAACATTGGGTTGTGGTAGCCTCGGAAGATAAAGAGAAATGGCAGACAAGTTATCCATAACTCTTTGCCGACCTGAGAACCCTTAAGAATTCGGGACAAATTCTGTTAAGGGGGGGGGGGAGAGAATGTAATGACCATGATAAGGGATTAAGAAGTCAAGATAAATTCCCTTAGAATTCTCAAGATAAGGTCAAGATAAGCCTTTGGATTGAAACAAAAAAGAAAGTTGGGTCGAGTGAATTTCAATTTTCACTCATAAGAACGGTTGATACGGTTCGGCCAAGTTAAGATGGATTCAGAGTTTTCAAAACAAGTCAAGTGGAATCGGAAAAGTAAAAAGAGACCTTAAGAGTACATTTGGTCAAAGAAAATCTTAGTTGGGTCATACAAATCAGATTATTGTTCGAGAAAGATAGCCGGACGAACCGTACAGGACATATCATGGGTCAAAATGGTCGAGACTTGTAAAAGAGAGTTAAATCAGATTTGGCACATTAAGTAAAGGCAAAAGTAAGCTAAAGAAGCTAATTGAGTCGAAAGTTTTCAGTTTGGGCCGAATAAATTTGTTTTCCGTCAATGCGGTACATCGAGTGTATCTAAAGGGGCCGAGACGGATATGTTAGGGTCAAAACAGGTTGAAAACCTTATGAATGAGCCATAAGGGTTTAAGAAAGCTAAATAGTTTGTGGGTGTTAAGTTTGGAACATGGGAAAGTATTTTGAGTTGAACGGATATATAGTTGGGCTGTTTCGGATTTTATCGGTTAATCGTGTACGAAAGTGAAAGTGGGGAAGCTCGTCGGTGGTTGAGCTGCTTGACCAGTTTGGACGGACTCAGCTGCTTGTGTTCTGTTTCACCAGCTTGCCACCTGCTTGGATGATGCAGCTGCTTGATGAGTCAACTGCTTGGATTAGTCGTTGACACGTGTCGTGCCGGAAAATCAGATCGGTGTATCGGCAGTGACACATGTCCAGTGACACCTTGAGCTGCTCCAGCAGCCTCTTCTTTTATCCGTGGCTTATATAAATTAGTTCACCAGCTATTTAAACCTTTAAAAAAAATCAGAGCCAAACCCCTGCCAGATTTCCACCGTGAACCACCGCGAAGTTGCTCGAGAAATTTTAAGGTTAGCTGATTTGACCCAAACTTTTCAGTCCGACATTTTTTCGTTTTTCTGAGCATGAATTTGACCTTATTTTCTTGATCTAAAGCTTGGAACCACCACGAAACCTAGGTGAAAGTTTCGGCTGGATAATGAAGAAAGAAGTATAAAATTCGAAAGTGATCCTATTTGGTCTAAGTAAGATCCGTGATCTCTTCGATATCTAGTTTACCTTAGAATTTTGTATTTTCCTGTAACTAGTGTGATCTATTCCAATAGATCCCATTTCCGAATTAAATCAGAAACATTGGTAGAGATTTCCGAGTTAAACCGTGACCTTTCATCAAACCAAAGGTGAGTCTCGGTGATGCTTGATGTTTACTCTGTGTATATAAGTGATGCATTTCTGTTGAAGTGTTTTTGCTTTTGATTAGTAACAATGTTAGATTCTTTAATGTTTAAATTATTGCACTTTATAGATATTGCTTAAAAGCTCTAACTTGTGTAATACGTTTATGACTGAAAATTGTGTTATATGTTTATAAGTTTACTTGAACTTAATTGTCTTGTAAACTTTACAAACTTATGATGAATGTGGTATGACACTTTCCTGAAGACCGTGGCTTAACTAATCCTAAAGCGTATTAGTTTAAGTTCACGAAGACACAGAGAGACGGGATTGCAGCGTAGGACCGTGTACTGCATGACGATGCAGAATTTCCGGTACGATATATTAAATAACTAAGGCCATTGGAAGGGAAAAGCATCATCGGCTTGTTTAGCCTTCGTGGCTATGAGTTGGGTGATGCCTAGTGGAGACAAGGATTGGAAAGTAGTCAATCACGGAAGGCCTTAATGAAAACATAAAGATTAAAACTCGCAATAGCTCCAAATTTTTTCCAAAAAAGAGCACTACAATGTTCATAAAAATTTGTAGGAGCTCCGAAAGATTATAAAAAAGCATTGCAACATGGCCAAAATCCCAATTTACGTTCTATGGAGCTTGAAGTAAATAACCAACGGCATCATGCGTTATGTCATAGCAAGAGGACGTGTGAAACATCGACAATCACTGTTAAAGATCTACTACTCTCTAAAATCTAAAAAGAAATTAGAGAGTGGGGGGCAAGCTGTTGGGGAAAAACTAATTCATCAGTTTGACCCATTATGAAAGTCAACTATGACATATGTCCGTATGGAATATGTCCGAATGTCATAGGTCCGAATATCATAGTTTCGAATCCTATGGGATGTACGATGTCCGAATCCCATATATGTATGAGGTCCGAGTCCTATGGGATATAGGAACTCCAACTGATGATAAGCCCGAATCTCCGGAAGATAGTTTCGGAGGTGACGTGCCAACCTAATCCTAAACAATAGGGTTTAGGAGATCTCTATAAAAGAGAGAGCTCCAAACAGAGCGAGGGGGACACAAGGAAAAAACCGTAAACAATATACTCTCTCCGCTTCCAAGAACAAGTTACGAGACCATGACAGAGCGCCGATTCCTGCTAATCGGACCTCTAGAACAACCTACGATTCATCGACAACACCTGAATCATCAAAGATCTTCTTCAAGCAGCAGCTTAACGCTTTCGATTTATTGTACCTATAAGTTGTGTTGTTCAGAGATCAGTCATCAATAAAGAACGATTATCTTCCGTGAATCCGTAGAACTTTTAATTCGATATATTGTATAATGTTAATTACAAAGTATACTCAATTATTTTCCCAACTTCCAAACAATAACTATTTCATCAATTATTTTCTTATTTTGTATAATGTTAATTACAAAGTATACTCATATAATTTTCTATTTTACTATTCGTTTACACTTCTTATTTACATATACTAATTTAAATGCTAAAATTTCATTTTTTAATATTTACTAATTTTATTTTCAGTTTTGCTTTAAGATTTTTTTTTTTTTATATTTTTTATGATATAATTAATTAACATATGGAAACTTATATATTACTCATATAATTTTCTATATTACTATTCATTTACACTTTTTGTTTACATGTACTAATTTAAATGCTAAAATTTCCCTTTTTAATATTTACTAATTACAAAGTATACTCATATAATTTTCTATTTTACTATTCATTTACACTTCTTATTTACATATACTAATTTAAATGCTAAAATTTCCTATTTTAATATTTACTAATTTTATTTTCAGTTTTGCTTTAAGATTTTATTTTTTACTTTTTATGATCTAATTAATTAACATATGGAAACTTATATATTACTCATATAATTTTCTATTTTACTATTCATTTACACTTCTTGTTTACATATACTAATTTAAATGCTAAAATTTATCTTTTTAATATTTACTAATTTTATTTTCATTTTTGCTTTAAGATTTTTTGTTTTTACTTTAAATTTTTGAGGCACATAAACACATATATAAATAATAACATACAAATATATTACCTTGTATGGATTATGAACTATTAAAAAATATAAAACCAAAAAAACTATTTAAAATAATAATAAAGATCATCGTATAATACATACATACATATGTATATATATGCATACATATTCATAACTTTTTATTTTATTTTATGGATCAACTATCATATTAAATTCAAATTTTCTATTTTATTGAAATTTACCATTAACCTTATTTTACAAATATATTAATGTATGGACTATTAAAAATATTTGTGATCTCTAATATAAATATTAATGATCACATATGTTTTGCAATTAATCATCAAATTTAAACTAAAAATTTTACATATTCAGCAAGTTTAGTTTTATTTATTTTTTTAAAATTTTAACCTTTTATTTCATTTTTAATGATAAATTTTTCAAATCACACGTAGGAAAAAAACTTCTTAATATTTTTAGAAATTGGAAATAATATATCTTTTTGTGCAACATGAAATAATATCTTATTTTCCTTTTTATAGTTTTTTATTTACTATTTTTTTAATTGTCTAATAATATGTTTTATTTTCTTTCTCTTTTATCTTACTATTTCTATTTAGGTACACAATAATTTGAACTAATAAATAACTAATTTACAGAAAGAAAATTTCTATTTTTACATTATTTAGATTTGACACGTGTCACAATCTAAATTAAAATTAACACATGTCATGATCTGGTGAATTACAATTTTGTCTACCTGTCACGCTCAGGTTGAAATTTGGTGAAAATCATATGAAATTAATAATATTTATTAAAATATTAGTTTTCTATATCTGTAATGGTAATAATATACATCTAATATATGAAAAATTATTGATAATAAATTTTATCCTTTAAATTTTCAAATTACCATTGAAACTAAGACTATAATTAAAATATACAATTCAGAAAACTCTCGCAGTGTAAATATAGAAAATAAATTGATTATCAATGGTACTTAATATGACATATTTGTGTGTGTTTTTAAATCGTTTTGTTAATTTTTTAGATTTTTTAATGTGTGAGTTTAATACTTTTTTAGTTCATTTTTGTAATATTTATAGTTAGATCTTTAGACATGAGTAAATACTTGTGTTTGACATATATCTTACTTGGTGATTATTGTAGTTATCTTTTCTGTGTATTCAAATGTTATAAATAGTTCATGATTTATCTTTCGTAGTATCTTAACTTAGTATTAACAACATAAAACTTTGTATTTTTTTTGTTTATATAGTTTCATTCATTAATAGTATATATTGTTTACATATTATAAATAATTCATGTTTTATTATTATTATCTGAAGAGACCTCAGATAAATGGAACTGTTATCTTTCATTCAATGTCAATCCATATTTTCAAGATAGGACACACTGAACTTCAAATATTTTAAGGATTACTTTGGCTAAATACATAAGTACATACCCAAAAATGTTCATGTGTTTACTCTTGACAACAAAAACAAAACTGAAATGCATAACACCAAAATATTTTAAATATGATTATGGAAAATTAACTCAAACTGCGTTACATAAATCTGACCATCATTTAGTTTTACATCAAATATTATTATCTAAAACGGATCAAAATGCACTCAAACATCAGATGGTACTAACTTGGTATTTGAAGCCACATCGTCTTGGCTTAACGATCTACATTGCTTCTTCTCCGCCATAAAAAAAATGTTGGTTATTAATTAAGACGGTGCCACTTCAAAAGTTTAAACACTCTTATATGCTAACAGAACAACAAAGAACTCCAAACATATTATGTGTCATTGATGGCTAGCATATGTTCCTTGTTCCTGTTAATCTTCTTCAGTTTATTTTTAAAATACCTAAATCTAGATACATACATAAAATTGTATCAATTAACATCCTCATTATGCAGTAAATACATAAATAGTTTAAAAGAGAAGATGATTACTAACCAACTTCATCAAATACATTTTACATCGGCAAAGTTCTTTTTCGAATAATCAAATGGACAACACAAGTTATAAAAACTCTAAGTTAGAGGAATTTGGATTAGAAGCAACTAATCTTCTGGTTAACACTTTATATTTTTTTTTAATGTTTAGGTAAAAAAAACATTTGCAAACTAATAATTGGGATAAAAGACATGCAACCTAAATACGTTTGCATGTCTTCTAATAATTTAGAGACATGCAAACTAAATACGCTTCCATATCTTTAAATAATTTTTTTTACTCTTTTTCATCAACTATTTTAGATATAATTTTTAAATGTAGGTGATAATGTGTTTATTTTCTTATAGTTTTATTTATGTACAACAATATAGTATTTTTATATTATTATTTAATCATTAGAATTTAGAAACTTTCCTAATCTCTAAAATTTTACCTATTAACAAAACTATCCTTAAATTAAAAAATTTCTAATCTAACCGATTTATTTTAGATGTTTACCTGGAAATTTACTATTTGATGCTTTAAATCTCATGTGGAATGTAAGTAAGATTGTGTTTAGTTTTCTATAGTTTTATTTAAGTACAATAATATAGTATTTATATTATTTTTAAAATATATTATTATTTAAGCATTAATACATTAGAATTAAGAAATTTTCCTAATCGAATATTAACTTAATTTTTTGTTTTATTAGTAGAAAACCAAGGCATAATTTCCATATCTCTTAAACTATTTTCTATAAACAAAACTATCATTAAATTAAGAAACTTTTCTAATCTAACCAATTTATTAAACTTTCCTAATCTAATATTAACTTATTTTTTTTTGTTTTTATTAATAGAAAACTATGACATAATTTTTTTTATCTCTTAAACTCTTTCATATTAACAAAATTATCCTTAAATTAAGAAACTTTTCTAATCTAACCGATTTATTTTACATGCTTACGTGGATATTTACTATTGGATGTTTTAAATCCTATGTGGATGCTTTTAGCTTCAAATCGCATTAATTTTTATATAGTATAGAAGTTTTGGTAATTGGTAAGTTATTGATTTTTTTATATAATATTTAAGACTATTATTACCTTAAAATGAAGAAAATTTCCTAATATATAGTATATAAAAATTAAAAAGGAAAACCAAAATTAAAAGAGTCCACAAAAATGGAAATTATTTGAAATTATGAGTTTATGAAATAAGAAAATTATGTCTTAATTTTCTACTAACAAAAAAAAAAATTAACTTAATTATGCAATGTTGATGGTACCACGTCCAACCTTTACAGTTTTGTTACTTTATATTTTAGTTTATTTTTCTGTTTTTTGATATTGTATTTTAGTCGATTGATTGTTAGTTTCCACATTTACTATTTTTAATTATTAAATATCGCATATTAGTGTTTTATTTTTCCGTTCTTGCCTCTTGTTTTTAAAGATTATGTTATTTTTTCTATTAAATATCGTATATTAGTGTTTTATTTTTCCGTTCTTGCCTTTTTTTTTAAAGATTATGTTATCTTTTCTATATCTTTACAAATCATGGTTATCACTTTATTTTATTTTTTATATTTAAGTGCATGTATTTTAATAAATTTTTGTGTGTTTTTTCATCAAATATTTTAGATTTTATTTTTTAAATTGTATGTAGTAATGTGTTGATTTTGTGATAGTTTTATTTATGTACAATAGTAAATTATTTATATTATTTTAATATATATTTTATTTAATTGTTAAAACCTTAAAGTTAAGAAACATAAACATGTGAGTTTCTGTCATCATTCTGCTCCTTTTTTTAAATTGTAGTGAAATTTTTATCAAAATGAAAAAAAAATCACAAATAAGTCCGAATTTATTCGAAGATAATGTTGTTTGTGTTGTCCAAATCAAAAAAACCTATACCAAAAGTGATAGGACGAAATATATTCCTCCAATATTTTTTTCTACACTCAAGAACTCGAGAAGGACAAAAAGATTGGTGTTTAATTCACTCGAGTGATGACGCATCAGATTTATTTACAAATGCACTTCCATCTACAACATTCAGAAAGCATGTTCAGAGTGTCGAAATGCGTCATCTACGGAATCTATAAAAAAAAAGTATATTCAATATATTTTTTCTAAAAAAAGACTTATACTCTTTTATCTTGTCATGATTTTTATTTCATTGAATTTTTTCATGATAAATATTTTAAGCAAACAGTATGAAATACCTTAATAATAATGATAATAATAGATTCTTAAAGGAGAGTGTTAAAAGAAAAACTAAGCATCTACATTAAGATAAAAATGAAGGTTAAATCTTATGGTTGAGAATTGATATATAACACAACTTCTTTCTCTCTCGTTTTATATATAGATATATTTATATATTATTAAATCAATAGTTTATAACAATATCAACAATTCTTAACATTAACTGTGAATTCTATTATTCCCTTTATGTAATCGAGAATAATGTCACCAATGAGAGAGACCATGTATTTTTGAGCGGACACAAAACCTTAAACTATAGACAAGATACAGTTTCTCTAATATAATTTTTTGTTTCATTATTACAGAACCAACTATAATATTGCTAGACTTTACGATGTTGGATTTGAAGAAAAGAAAAAAAGAGAAAAGCAAGATGGACCATATGCACTGATGCACAATATATAATACTCGTACCTTAGCTTATTTTTTAGTATCTTCTTCCTGAGAAGGAAATTAACAATAAAGTTATTACTTTAAATAAATAAAACTAATTGAAATGCATCTATTCTATACTAGCACTGTACGAATAAATAGTTTAGTAGTATAGGTTTCTGAAAATATATTTATTTTTAGTCAGATAAAGTGAAACCGGCGCATTTGCTCGTTGATTTTTTTCGTAATCCAGAAGTTAGTAAATTGATTATTCAATTGTGGGTTTCTTATGGACCAACCAAGTGGATAATATTAAAGATATTTTACAAATATGTAAAATATTCTTAATAGATAATAAGAGAACATTCGGTTTAAATTCCGAAGATTTGGTAATCTGTTAGTTTAGTTTCCGGGTAATTTCAGTTAGCCGTCGATTTTTGTAATTTTTGTAAGTTTTAATTATCAATATAATCTATTAGATGGAAGAAAAAAATAATAAGAGAACAATTTAATTAGGAATCTAATGATATTTCAGCCCACTCTATTCATCAACTCATTAGAAAAAGAAAAAAAATGCGACGTAATACAAATTACACTTGGCAATCTAATATCGAGAAAAATTGTTGCAGAAGGTTAACAATAAATTTTTAGGGAAAATAAAGGTTAACAATAATCCTTTTAGATATTTTTGGGATCAAACATCCCTTTAGATATTTATTGTCACAAAAATATAAAATGTGATACTTAACTTTTTTTTACTTTCATATAGATTTTTCAAAAAATATTGATATTTACAGCAATTAAATATCCTATTAAATAATTATACATTTTAATTGAAAAATATTATTCGTAAATATATCAAAAAATAGTTAACGCACATACATCAAAAAGCTAAAAATACATAGTCACCATCACATTTATTAAATGGGTTATAGTTCACAACTAACTAGAATGATATTCATCAATTGCTTTTTAAATCAATTAAGAAAAAAATTATAACGATAAATCTAACTCTAAGTATTGGTTAAAATAAATGACGATTCATTAATGAAAACAAAAAACATAATTAGATTAGATCTAAAAAAATCTTACATAATTAGATTAGAAAATTAGAGGGGAAACATAATTTTTTTTTTTTGGGTCACAAGAGGAAAAATGTAATTTAATCCAAATAATTAGTATTCGAAATATTGGCCGTCGTCATATCCGCTTCATACTTCTTCTGGAGATCTCTGGCTTTTTCCCTTTCTCCGCTTGCCTCAACTCTCTTTCCATTGTGTAACGCCCCGACCACCACCATTCGTGGCCCCCACGTCCACTCTCGTCTCGTGGGCCCCATCCTCGTCCGACGGCCGGTGCGTTAGTTTGAGAGGCTCGAAAGACTTGTTTACTAACCCTGTAAATCAGCACATGATCTTTTCCCGTGTTTTGTACTCACTCATACGGTACTGGAAATGACTTCCCAGTAGATCAAACAACCTGAAAGTGCTCCAGCTCAAGTACGCTTAACTCTGGAGTTATGTCAAGATGAGTTACGGAAATGATAAGTACACTTTGGTGATATAGGTAGCCAAATAAATTATTTAAAGCCTCTTCGCATGCACCACATATTTTCATAAATCGAGGTGTTACACTCACCTCCACTCACAGAGCGCCACGTCCTCGTTGCGTACCAAGATCGTCACCCCCGACGGTGTGAGTCTACATAGCTCCACACTCGTCTGAGTTCGGCTCTGATACAACTTGTAACGCCCCGACCGCCACTGTTCGTGGCCCCAACCCACTCTCGGCCTGTGGGCCCCACCTTCGTCCGATGACCGGTGCGTTAGTCTGGGAGGCTCGAAAGACTTGTTTATTAACCCTGCAAATCACCACATGATATTTTTCCGTGTTTTGAACTCACTCACACAGTACTGAAAATGACTTCCCAGTATGTCACCCATCTTGAAATTGCTCCAGCTCAAACACGCTTAACTCTGGAATTCTGTCAAGATGAGTTATGGAGAAGATAAGTGCACCTTGGTGATATAGGTAGCCAAATCAATTCTTTTATGCCTCTGCGCATGCACCACATATTTCCAGAAATCTGGGTGTTACACATGGTTTGTCCTCATAATTTTTGAACTCTACTTATGAAACCATTTTTCTTCTAATTTTTCTCCCTTTTTTTCCCCACCGTTGAGTTTTCTTTTCAATCGTCAAAGCATCATAATCACACTTTCTTGAATTTCTCTCATCATAATTTTTCTCTCTTTTAATATTTTTTTTTTTGAAATTTGGTTTCAATTTTGATATAATTCGGTTTAAAAACAATGAAAACCGAATCAATTTTAATATTAAGCTGATTAGTTCGGTACAATATTAATATCAAACATCCTTTTAGATACTTATTGTCACAAAAATACAAAATGTGATACTTCATTTCTTTTGACATTCATATAGATTTTTCGAAAAATATTGATACTTACAGCAATTAAATGGCCCATTAGATGGTTATACATCTCAATTAAAAAAATTTATTCGTAAATATACCAAAAAATAGTTAACGCACATACATCAAAAAGATAAAAATACATAGTCACCATCACATCTCTTAAATGGGTTATAGTTCACAACTAACTAGAATGATATTCATCAATTATTTTTTAAATCAATTAAGGGAAAAGTTATAACTATAAATCTAACTCCAAGTATTGGTTAAAATAAATGACGATTCATTAATGAAAACAAGAAACATAATTAGATTAGATCTAATTTTTTTTTACATAATTAGAATAGAAAAATAGAGGGGAAACATAATCAAATCCAAATAATTAGTCTTCAAAACCTTGGACCGTCGTCATATCCGCTTCATACTTCTCCTGGAGATCTCTTGCCTTCTCCCTTTCTCCGCTTGCCTCAACTCTTTTTCCATTGGCATGTCCTCAGAATTTTTGAACTCTACTTATGAAACCATTTTTTCTAGGCCTTCTTCTAATTTTTCTCCCTTTTTTTCTCACCGTTGAGCTTTCTTTCAATCTTCAAAGCATCATAATCACACTTTCTTGCATTTCCCCATCATAATTTTTTTCCCTTTTAATTTTTTTTTTTTTGAAATTTAATTTCAATTTTGATATAATTAGGTTTAAAAACAATGAAAACGGAATAAATTTTAATATTAAGCTGATTAGTTCGGTACAATATTAATATCAAACATCCCTTTAGATATTTATTTTCACAAAAATACAAAATGTGATACTTAATTTATTTTGACATTCATATAGATTTTTCGAAAAATATTGATACTTACAGCAATTAAATGGCCCATTACATGGTTATACATTTCAATTAAAAAATGTTATTCGTAAATATACCAAAAAAATAGTTAACGCACATACATCAAAAAAGCTAAAAATACATAGTCACATCACATCTATTAAATGGGTTATAGTTCACAACTAACTATAATGATCTTCATCAATTAGTTTTTTTAAATCAATTAAGAAAAAGTTATAACTATAAATCTAACTCCAAGTACTGGTTAAAATAAATGACGATTCATTAATGAAAACAAGAAACATAATTAGATTAGATCTAAATTTTTTTACATAATTAGATTAGAAAAATAGAGGGGAAACATAATTTTTTGTTTGGGGTCACAAGAGGGGAAATATAATCTAATCCAAATAATTAGTCTTCAAAACCTTGGTCCGTCGTCATATCCGCTTCATATTTCTCCTGGAGATCTCTGGCCTTCTTCCTTTCTCCGATTGCCTCAACTCTTTTTCCATTGGTTTGTCCTCATAATTTTTGAACTCTACTTATGAAACCATTTTTTTGGGCCTTCTTCTAATTTTTCTCCCTTTTTTTCCCACCGTTGTGTTTTCTTTTCAATCGTCAAAGCATCATAATCACACTTTCTTGCATTTCTCTCATCATAATTTTTCTCTCTTTTAATATTTTTTTTTTGAAATTTGGTTTCAATTTTGATATAGTTCGGTTTAAAAACAATGAAAACCGAATCAATTTTAATATTAAGCTGATTAGTTCGGTACAATAATAATATCAAACATCTTTTAGATACTTATTGTCACAAAAACACAATATGTGATACTTAATTTATTTTGACATTCATATAGATTTTTCGAAAAATATTGATACTTACAGCAATTAAATGGCCCATTAGAGGGTTATACATCTCAATTAAAAAATGTTATTCGTAAATATACCAAAAAATAGTTAACGCACATACATCAAAAAGATAAAAAATACATAGTCACCATCAGATCTATTAAATGGGTTATAGTTCATAACTAACTAGAATGATATTCATCAATTATTTTTTAAATCAATTAAGGAAAAAGTTATAACTATAAATCTAATTCCAAGTATTGGTTAAAATAAATGACGATTCATTAATGAAAACAAGAAACATAATTATATTAGATCTAAAAAATCTTACATAATTAGATTAGAAAACTAGAGGGGAAGCATAATCTTAATTTTTTGGTGAGAAGAAGGGAAATATAATCTAATCCATATAATTAGTCTTCAAAACCTTGGACCGTCGTCATATCTGCTTCACACTTCTCCTGAAAATTTCTGGCGTTCTTTCTTTCTCCGCTTGCCTCAACTCTTTTTCCATTGGCTTATCCTCATAATTTTGCGCTCTACTTATGAAACCATTTTTTTGGGCCTTCTTCTAATTTTTCTCCCTTTTTCTTCCCACCGTTGAGCTTTCTTTTCAATCTTCAAAGCATCACACTTTCTTGCATTTCTCTCATCATAATTTTTCTCTCTTTTAATTTTTTTTTTTTTGAAATTTGGTTTCAATTTTGATATAATTCGGTTTAAAAACAATGAAAACCGAATCAATTTTAATATTAAGCTGATTAGTTCGGTACAATATTAATATCAAACATCCTTTTAGATACTTATTGTCACAAAAATATAATATGTGATACTTAATTTCTTTTGACATTTATATAGATTTTTCGAAAAATATTGATACTTACAGCAATTAAATGGCCCAAGAGAGGGTTATACATCTCAATTAAAAAATGTTATTCGTAAATATACCAAAAAATAGTTAACGCACATACATCAAAAAGATAAAAAAATACATCATCACCATCAGATCTATTAAATTGGTTATAATTCACAACTAACTAGAATGATATTCATCAATTAGTTTTTAAACCAATTAAGGAAAAAGTTATAACTATAAATCTAACTCCAAGTATTGGTTAAAATAAATGAAGATTCATTAATCAAAACAAGAAACATAACTAGATTAGATCTAAAAAAATCTTACATAATTAGATTAGAAAAATAGAGGGGAAACATAATTTTTTTTTTTGGGTCACAAGAGGGGAAATATAATCTAATCCAAATAATTAGTCTTCAAAACCTTGGTCTGTCGTCATATCCGCTTCATACTTCTCCTGGAGATCTCTAGCCTTATCCCCTTTTTCTGTTTGCCTCAACTCTTTTTCCATTGGCTTCTCCTCATAATTTTTGAGCTCTACTTATGAAACCATTTTTGTGGGCCTTCTTCTAATTTTTCTCCCTTTTTTTGTTTCCACCGTTGTGCTTTCTTTTCAATCTTCAAAGCATCATAATCACACTTTCTTGCATTTCTCTCATCATAATTTTTCTCTCTTTTTTTTTTTTTTTTTGAAATTTTGTTTCAATTTTGATATATTTCGGTTTAAAAACAATGAAAACCGAATCAATTTTAATATTAAGCTGATTAGTTCGGTACAATATTAATATCAAACATCCTTTTAGATACTTATTGTCACAAAAACACAAAATGTGATACTTAATTTATTTTGACATTCATATAGATTTTTCGAAAAATATTGATACTTACAGCAATTAAATGGCCCATTACATGGTTATACATCTCAATTAAAAATGTTATTCGTAAATATACAAAAAAATAGTTAACGCACATACATCAAAAAATCTAAAATTACATTGTCACATCATATCTATTAAATGGGTTATAGTTCACAACTAACTAGAATGATATTCATCAATTAGTTTTTTTAAATCAACTAAAAAAAATTTATAACTATAAATCTAACTCCAAGTACTAGTTAAAATAAATGACGATTCATTAATGAAAACAAGAAACATAATTAGATTAGATCTAAATTTTTTTACATAATTAGATTAGAAAAATAGAGGGAAAACATATTTTTTTTTTTGGGTCACAAGAGGGGAAATATAATCTAATCCAAATAATTAGTCTTCAAAAACTTGGTCCGTCGTCATATCCGCTTCATACTTCTCCTGGAGATCTCTGGCCTTCTCCCTTTCTCCGATTGCCTCAACTCTTTTTCCATTGGCTTGTCCTCATAATTTTTGAGCTCTACTTATGAAACCATTTTTTTGGGTCTTCTTCTAATTTTTCTCCCTTTTTTTTCCCACCGTTGAGCTTTTTTTCAATCTTCAAAGCATCATAATCACACTTTCTTCATAATTTTTTTCTCTTTTAATATTTTTTTTTTTGAAATTTGGTTTCAATTTTTTTATATAATTAGGTTTAAAAACAATGAAAACTGAATCAATTTTAATATTAAGATGATTAGTTCGGTACAATATTAATATCAAACATCTTTTTAGATACTTATTGTCACAAAAACACAATATGTGATACTTAATTTATTTTGACATTCATATAGATTTTTCGAAAAATATTGATATTTACAGCAATTAAATGGCCCATTACATGGTTATACATCTCAACTAAAAATGTTATTCGTAAATATACAAAAAAAAATAGTTAACGCACATACATCAAAAAAACTAAAATTACATTGTCACATCATATCTATTAAATGGGTTATAGTTCACAACTAACTAGAATGATATTCATCTATTAGTTTTTTTTAAATCAATTAAAAAAAAGTTATAACTATAAATCTAACTCCAAGTACTGGTTAAAATAAATGACGATTCATTAATGAAAACAAGAAACATAATTAGATTAGATCTAAATTTTTTTTACATAATTAGATTAGAAAAATAGAGGGGAAACATATTTTTTTTTTTTGGTCACAAGAGGGGAAATATAATCTAATCCAAATAATTAGTCTTCAAAAACTTGGTCCGTCGTCATATCCGCTTCATACTTCTCCTGGAGATCTCTGGCCTTCTCCCTTTCTCCGATTGCCTCAACTCTTTTTCCATTGGCTTGTCCTCATAATTTTTGAGCTCTACTTATGAAACCATTTTTTTGGGTCTTCTTCTAATTTTTCTCCCTTTTTTTTTCCACCGTTGAGCTTTTTTTCAATCTTCAAAGCATCATAATCACACTTTCTTCATAATTTTTTTCTCTTTTAATATTTTTTTTTTTGAAATTTGGTTTCAATTTTTTTATATAATTCGGTTTAAAAACAATGAAAACTGAATCAATTTTAATATTAAGATGATTAGTTCGGTACAATATTAATATCAAACATCTTTTTAGATACTTATTGTCACAAAAACACAATATGTGATACTTAATTTATTTTGACATTCATATAGATTTTTCGAAAAATATTGATACTTACAGCAATTAAATGGCCCATTAGAGGGTTATACATCTCAATTAAAAAATGTTATTCGTAAATATACCAAAAAATAGTTAACACACATACATCAAAAAGATAAAAATACATAGTCACCATAAGATCTATTAAATGGGTTATACTTCACAACTAACTAGAATGATATTAATCAATTATTTTTTAAATCAATTAAGGAAAAAGTTATAACTATAAATCTAACTCCAAGTATTGGTTAAAATAAATGACGATTCATTAATCAAAACAAGAAACATAATTAGATTAGATCTAAAAAAATCTTACATAATTAGATTAGAAAACTAGAGGGGAAACAAAATATTTTTTTGGGTCAGAAGAAGGGAAATATAATATAATCAAAATAATTAGTCTTCAAAACCTTGGACCGTCGTCATATCTGCTTCATATTTTTCCTGGAGATCTCTGGCCTTCTCCCTTTCTCCGCTTGCCTCAACTCTTTTTCCATTGGCTTGTCCTCATAATTTTTGAGCTCTACTTATGAAACCATTTTTTTGGGCCTTCTTCTAATTTTTTTTCCTTTTTTCTCATTGTTGAGCTTTCTTTTCAATATTCAAAGCATAATAATCACACTTTCTTGCATTTCTCTCATCATAATTTTTCTCTCTTTTAATATTTTTTTTTTTTGAAATTTGGTTTCAATTTTGATATAATTCAGTTTAAAAACAATGAAAACCGAATCAATTTTAATATTAAGCTGATTAGTTCGGTACAATATTAATATCAAACATCCTTTTAGATACTTATTGTCACAAAAACACAAATTGTGATACTTTAATTTCTTTTGACATTCATATAGATTTTTCAAAAAATATTGATACTTACAGCAATTAAATGGCCCATTAAATGGTTATACATCTCAATTAAAAATTGTTATTCGTAAATATACCAAAAAAATAGTTAACGCACATACATCAAAAAAGCTAAAAATACATAGTCACATCAGATCTATTAAATGGGTTATAGTTCACAACTAACTAGAATGATATTCATCAATTATTTTTTAAAAATCAATTAAGAAAAAAGTTATAACTATAAATCTAACTCCAAGTATTGGTTAAAATAAATGACGATTCATTAATGAAAACAAGAAACATAATTAGATTAGATCTAAATTTTTTTACATAATTAGATTAGAAAAATAGAGGGGAAACATATAAATTTTTTTTTTGGGTCACAAGAGGGGAAATATAATCTAATCCAAATAATTAGTCTTCAAAACCTTGGTCTGTCGTCATATCCGCTTCATACTTCTCCTGGAGATCTCTAGCCTTATCCCCTTTTTCTGCTTGCCTCAACTCTTTTTCCATTGGCTTGTCCTCGGAATATTTGAGCTCTACTTATGAAACCATTTTTTTTTGCCTTCTTCTAATTTTTCTCCTTTTTTTTTCCACCGTTGAGCTTTCTTTTCAATTTTCAAAGCATCATAATCACACTTTCTTGCATTTCTCTCATCATAATTTTCTTCCTTTTAATTTTTTTTTTTTTTTAAATTTGATTTCAATTTTCATATAATTCGGTTTAAAAACAATGAAAATCCAATTCATTTTAATATTAACATCATTGGTTCGGTAAAATATTAATATCAAACATCCCTTTAGATACTTATTAGGGATACTTGCAAAAATGACTCAAAACTTGGAGTCAATTGCAAACATAACCCCATTCCCCCCCCCCTTTCTTATTTTACCACTTTTTCACAAATGAATCCCTAGCCTCCACACGTCACGAAAATACAATTATAATACAATTTTTTTTTAAAATCTGAAAATAAGTAAAAGACACAACCCATAATATATCAACTTATTTACCAAAATGCCATCTTCTTCAATTTTCTAACCACCATGAACAACCAATTTGGAACTTTAAATGCTTCCTCAACCGATTGTTGAGCTCTAAATGCTCAATGTTTGTTCTTATAACTTCTTCATCTCTCATTTCCTCTCCAATTTCATCCAAAAAACTCTATAATTTTCGTTTAAAAAATTTCTCTCTCATTACATCATAATTTTCGGTGGTTCTTGGATATAAAACGACTTGGCTTCTTTGTTATCGGTAAAATACGAAGTTGCAGGTGCTCGATGAAGCTAAAAAACGTGCTCGAACGGCGGAAAAAGGTAAAATCACTTGATTTTCGCTAATTTCAGATCTGTTTCGCGATAGCAGACTGCAGGTGAAGTCTGCTAGTCAACGGAGAGGTTAGATTTGCAATTGACCATTTTTGGAAATATCTTAAGGAGACTTCACCTGAAGTCTGCGCGTTCTCCTTTGGAAACAAAAATATCTCGTGCAGACTTCATGTGAAGTCTTCGTAAAAGTGAGGTTAGTTTTGCATTTGACCAAAACTTTGACTTTACAGAGCAGACTTCACATAAAGTCTGGTCAAACGAGACTTCTTGTGAAGTCTACTATGTAAAAAATCGAGGTCAATTTTGCATTTGACTGAAACTTTGCTTTTTATAGAAGACTTCGTGTGAAGTCTACTCTGTACGGAGAAGTTAGTTTCGTATTTGACCAAAAGTTCGAACAATTGACCAGGAAAAACATTAATTCGCAGACTTCGGGTGAAGTCTGCAATTTATTTAATTAAATAGTAGACTTCAGGAAGTCTACTATTTATTTAATTCGAGATTTTGGTCAAACACAAAACTAACCTCTTTTCGGCGCAGACTTCACCTGAAGTCTGCTCCAAAAAGTCAAAAGGTGGTCAATTGCAAATCTAACCTCCCCTTTCGGCGCAGACTTCACCTGAAGTCTCCTTTCGGGAGTAGACTTCAGTTGAAGTCTACGATATTTTTATGGTTTTCCTCGTATTTGCGCAGATTTCATGTGAAATCTCCTCTAAAAAGTCAAACTCTGGTCAATTGCAAAACTAACTTTTTATTTTGCAGACTCAGGTGAAGTGTTCTCTTATAAAGTCAAACTTCTGGTCAAATGCAAAACTAACCTGCTTTTTACTAAGGACTCTTCACCCGAAGTCTGCAAACTCTATAGACTTCGGGTGAAGTCTACTCCGTGATATGCCTTAATTGCAAAAGTAACCCAAATTCTACAGACTCACCCGAACTCTCCTACGTAGACTTCAACCGAAATTTTCTCAGGAGACTTTGTTTGTAGTCTGTATTTTAAATTTTATTAAAAGTGCATTTATATCTTATTTGTAATAAATTTTTAAGATTTTATTGTTTTCACATGTGTGTTAGTTATTGTTTTTGCTTCTGTATGAGTTTGACATGTTTATGTGTAATATTATGGGAGAAATAAATTTTCTTGTTTGATTAGTTTTTAGCTCATTTGTTTAGACTTCGGATGAAGTCTGCTTCTTAAAACCGGAGCAGACTTTGTTTGTAGTCTGCATTTTAAATTGTATTAAAAATTCATTTATATCCTATTTATAATGATTTTTTTAGATTTTCTTGTTTCCAAATGTATGTTAATTATTATTTTGCTTATGTATGAGTTTGACATGTTTATGTGTTATATTTATAAGAAAAATCAATTTTCTTGTTTGATAAGCATTTAAGTCATTTGTGTAGATTTTGGATGAAGTCTGCTTCACATTTTCTTCTCGCTAATGAGGTTTTTTTATGTTTTTTTTGTTATAGATTATCCACCAAGTTTAGTATATGATCGATCAAGAAATATAAACTTGGTGGGATTTGGTTCAAGCTCCAAGTTGGATTTGGTTCATCTAGAGTCATTTTAGCTCCAAGTTGGATTTGGTTCATCTAGAGTCATATAACTAAAGAAATGTATGTTTACGTTTGTTATAACTAGAAGCCATATTATTGTGAATTGGTGCTCTCTCTCTTCTTCTTTTTTTTGACATGTGTGAAGTATTCTACTCTGTACAATTTTATTTTGGTTAAAAAATATTAAACAACGAGTTATTTTACTATCTTTTGGGATCGTCGGAAGGAAACAACATGTATTATAGACAACAAGTATTATAAATTTTTAATGAAAGGTAGACGTTTATAGTACAACAAATCGAGAACCCAACCCAAAAAATTGATCAAAATGTACAAAGCTGTTTTCTTCTGGTTTTCAAAGAGGAGAACGAGGAGATAGACGAGGGAGAGTATTGAGGAATCTTCCTGAAAATATTATTACACCTACACGACATAGCTGCAACAGACATCGGTTTCATGCTCGTACAGAGAAAAACTTGCACCAGTTCCTAGCATGTTGCATGATATTACTCTTTGTATACTCTCCAACTCTCCATTATCAGCAATGTACCACCGCTGTTTCTGCATCCACCTGAACACCTAGAGAAGAATCATAGTAAGTTAAGAAATTAACACAATGATTGCTATGCTCTAATGAAGGCACCAACACACCACATCACAGAACCTTTCATGATACAGTCTTGTGGACACAACACAGCCTATGAATCTACCATTGAGCTAAAAAGGTTTAAAAAAAAACAATCCAATCTTTTTATAAACCCAGAAGCTGAAACTCCAAATTATGGAAACCCAGAATCTAAAATCCACAAAATCGAAGCTGAGAAGAACATAGAAATGACAAGAAGAAGCAAAAACCTCGAGGCATTGATTTCGAGATGGTCTCAGACATCCAAGTGCGAATGTTTTGAGAAACAAGCCTTAAAGTAATTCTCATCGACCAAACACAAATTTAAGCTAAGAAATCAAGATTTCAAAAAAAAACTACCAAATCAAATAAGAAAACAAACAAAAACTCACCCAAAATTTTTGAATAGACAATACAAAACAAGAAAGGGAAGGGTTTTTTAAGGTTTTAAAAGAAGGTGATGATTGAAATTGTGCGATTTTTGTGGATCGAACCTGGATTGTTGGACCATCAGCTAATGGATCAGGGTATGGAACCCCGAGTTCGATTATGTCGGAACCACACGAATCAAGCACTTTAAAACTCGAATCTAAACAAATGGTTTATAGATTTCTTATTAATAAAAAAAATGAATTAGAAAGTCACAGAGACACGGAGACATTACCTCGGAGCCGAACTCTGCTTAAATGGAAATAGCCTGAGTACCACACCTTTGGAGCCAGCCGTGAGAAGCTGTGACGGAGATGTCACCGCCGTCAATTGATTTTCCAGTAACGAGATCACATCTTAAGTATCATTCACTTTCCTGATCTCATCGCTAGATCCGCTCCGATAAAGCCAATATACCGCCGCCGCAATCCACAACAAGCTCTTCATCTCCGTCGTGATCTCAAGCCAGAGCTAAGCTGAAAATTTTAACTTTAAGCTATGATTATCCATAAGCCAAAAACGAGATTTGTAAGAAAAATGTAAAGATAATCGGAGATAAACCATGAATCGATTCGAAAAAAGGAAAACTTAGGATAAGAGCCAACGCCATAGATCTTGTTGAGCTAGAAAAACTCGCCGGCGTAAAGAGACGTGACGGTGGTTGGTCGGAATAGGCCATTTAATATAGATGGGTGAGATCTGTGGAGCCGATGGCTTGTTCGAACTGCTAGAAAAAGAGAGAGATTAGAGACAAAAAAAGACAGACTATGAAAAGGAGAGAAAGAGATGCTACCCGAAAACCTAAATCGAATATTTTCAATGGATTATTCAAAACCCTAAATAAAATTTATATCAAACATTTAAAATGTTTAATATATTCACAATTTAACACTTTTAATGCAAATTTAACATTTTATATTAAATAATTATAAACCCTAAATCTAACCCTACATGTAAAAACATGTTTCCAACTTATAATGTCAAACCATTACACATATTCCGACCTCGTAACTCGGAGACATATGCAAAATCACATACATAACTCAAAATTTAACATCACCTTATAGTTAACTCATCTTTAAAAATCGAACCTACACTATAATCTCTACAAAGTTGTTTACTCTAAACCCTAAACCATAAATACGAATCCCTAAACCTAGACCATTACTACCATACTGATAAAACTTATAAATATCAAACAACAATAACTACCAACATTTGACCACATTAATATCTAAATATATGGTTATGGACAAACTTATTTGGTATCTCATGTTTTCTTTTAGTATTATTTCATTATTAGTACGTATTTCATTTATAATCTAATTTTTTTTTTTTTGGTTTAATTTGATTCAATTTTATGAAATTTTAATTTTTATACTTCACAATTGTTTATAGTTTGGTTATGAATATAATTTTTTAATCAAATTAATTTTTGTTAATTTATAAATTTAAATATTATATGTAATTATGTAGTAGACTTCTTTTGAAGTCTACAAACTGCAAATTAGACTTCCTGGAGTCTAAGACTTTGACTTCTAACTAAAGTTTACATAGAAGACTGCTCTATTACGTTGCAGACTTCTCGAGGGTTAAAACAGTAATTGTGTGCTCAGTTTTTTTGTTTCGTCATAAGGGGTGTAGTTGTAATTTCACTATCCATTTGGGTTACTTTTGCCAAACATAAGATAAGGGGTGTACATTTGCATTTCAAATGAATTTTTGAGTCATTTTTAGCAAATTTCCCTATTTATTATCACAAAAACACAAAATGTGATACTTAATTTCTTTTGACATTCATATAGATTTTTTGAAAAATATTGATACTTACAGCAATTAAATGGCCCATTAGATGGTTATACATCTCAATTAAAAAATAATATTCGTAAATATACAAAAAAATAGTTAACGCACATACATCAAAAAAGCTAAAAATACATAGTCACCATCACATCTATTAAATGAGTTATAGTTCACAACTAACTAGAATGATATTCATCAATTTTTTTTTTAATCAATTAAAGAAAAATTTATAACGATAAATCTAACTCCAAGTTTTGGTTAAAATAAATGACGATTCATTAATGAAAACAAGAAACATAATTAGATTAGATCTAAGAAAATCTTACAAAATTAGATTAGAAAACTAGAGGGGAACCATAATTTTTTTTTTTGAGTCACAAGAGGGGAAATATAATCTAATCCAAATAATTAGTCTTCAAAACATTGGACCGTCGTCATATCCGCTTCATACTTCTCCTGGAGATCTCTGGCCTTCTCCCTTTTTCCGTTTGCCTCAACTCTTTTTCCATTGGCTTATCCTCATAATTTTTGAGCTCTACTTATGAAACTATTTTTTTGGGCCTTCTTCTAATTTTTCTCCCTTTTTTTCCCACCGTTGAGCTTTCTTTTCAATCTTCAAAGCATCATAATCACATTTTCTTACATTTCTCTCATTATAATTTTTCTCCCTTTTAATTTTTTTTTTTTGAAATTTGGTTTCAATTTTGATATAATTCGGTTTAAAAACAATGAAAATCCAATCAATTTTAATATTAAGCTGATTGGTTCGGTATAATATTAATATCAAACATCTCTTTAGATACTTATTTTCACAAAACACAAAATGTGATACTTAATTTCTTTTTACATTCATATAGATTTTTCAAAAAATATTGATACTTACAGCAATTAAATGGCCCATTAGATGGTTATACATCTCAATTAAAAAATGTTATTTGTAAATATACCAAAAAAATAGTTAACGCACATACATCAAAAAAACTAAAAATACATAGTCACCATCACATCTATTAAATGGGTTATAGTTCACAACTAAGTAGAATGATATTTATCAATTGTTTTTTAAATCAATTAAGAAAAAAATTATAACTATAAATCTAACTCCAAGTATTGGTTAAAATAAATGACGATTCATTAATGAAAACATGAAACATAATTAGATTATATCTAAAAAAATCTTACATAATTAGATTAGAAAACTAGAGGGAAAACATAATCTTTTTTTTTGGGTCACAGGAGGGTAATATAATATAATCCAAATAATTAGTTTTCAAAATCTTGGACCGTCGTCATATCCGCTTCATACTTCTCCTGGAGATCTCTGGCCTTCTCCCTTTCTCCGCTTGCCTCAACTCTTTTTCCATTGCTTTGTCCTCATAATTTTTGGCATCTACTTATCAAACTATTTTTTTGGCCTTCTTCTAATTTTTCTCCATTTTTTCCCACAGTTGAGCTTTCTTTTCAATCTTCAAAGTAGGGTTGGGCATTCGGGTAATCGGTTCGGTTCAGATCAGATATTTTGGGTTTTGGATATTTCGGTACTAGAGATTTAGGTACCGATCGGGTAATTTTAAATTTCGGTTCGGATTCGGTTTGGTCCCGTCTCGGTTCGGGTCGATTCAAGTATTTATTTAAAGAACCAAAAAATTTTGGTTCCTGTTCGGATCCATTATTTTGTACCCGAAAGTATCCGAAATACCCGAAAATATCCGAATTATCCGATAAATCCGGAAAAAACTAAAATATTAGTTCAATTTTAATGAAATTTGATTAAATCTACTCGAATTACCCGAAAATAACTAATATATTCGGGTTAATAATTATAATTTTGGATATTTGGGTTACTACAAGCCTAAATATAACTAATACTTTTTAGTATATATTTGTATTTCGGGTATTTTCGGATATCCATTATGTTCGGGTTCGGTTCCGGTTCTTCGGATATAGGGGTCTAGGTCCCATTCGAGTATTTATGCCAGTTCCGGTTCCGATTCGGTTCTTCAGATCCGGATATTTTGTTCACCCCTATTTCAAAGCATCATAATCACACTTTCTTGCATTTCTCTCATCATAATTTTTCTCCCTTTTAATTTTTTTTTTTTAAATTTGGTTTCAATTTTAATATAATTCGGTTTAAAATTAATAAAAACCCAATCAATTTTAATATTAAACTCATTGGTTCGGTTGAAATAACCGAACTAAAACCTTAAACAAAAAAAAATTAGTTCGGTTCGATTTTTTATCCCATGCCTATTAAAATGGATTGATCGTCTTCATCATTTGCTTTTAATAACCAGAGATATTAGTAGATATACTTTACATTATTTCTTAAACATGAAATTTTAGAATTTATCAATTTAAGTCCAACAAAGCAAATTGAGAAGTACATCATTCTAATTTATCTCAATTGACTCAAATGATTTTTCTTATATTTCCAAGAATCTTTCCCAAAAAGGGAATTATATAATTTTACACATCTTGTACAAATGAAGAAATCTTGCACAAAAAATAATAAAGCTTTATTAGTTTTTCAGCTTTTTCATTTAGTACTCGAAACCAAACTTTTTTAATTTTAAAATAAAATCAAACTTTTAATTTTCCCGCACCAACTCCACTTTTCGTTTTTTCCTGTCCAATACCAACAATCCTGGTGATGAACGACGTCGTTTTAAAAATTGACCACGCCTACCCCTATATTATTCGTCAAACTCAAATTCGCCCCACTAGTTTTGTGGTCTTCTGGTACAATTTATTAAGGACAATTCTCCCAAATAACACCAAATCATGTTTAGTTTTCACAAGTAGCACACATTTTAAAATATTTCATTCGTATCACAATTTTAGAAATAAATAACTAAAATATCTTTATTTTAACAAATAATGAAAAAAAACACAATAAAAAAACGAAATCGCGATTTCGTCTCTTAGCGATAACTTTTTTCATCGCTGGATGTTTCTCGTCGTCGGAGGTTTCTCATCGCCGGAGCTTTTTCATCGCCAGAAATCTAGGTATTCTCTAGCTCTCGTTTCCTATTCTCATGGATTATATCGATCTATCCATTTCCTATTATCAGATTTTCGTTCGATTTCAATTTTGATGTGTGCTTAAATATATGTGAGTATCAACAAGTATTGTTCTGAATTTCTGTGTCGTTTGCATTTAGTTGTATTCTGGAGTATATGTTGCTGGTTTGATCAATCTTATCCGTTTGTTAAAATAAATTTTATCAATTATTTTGGATTAGATCTATGGTAACTATTAAGGGATCCGACAAATATATATTCTGTTTAAAAACTAGATGTTTGATAGTAGAGTAGATGTTAAATGATCGTGATGTTTCCCAGTTTTTCCCTAAATCGTAAACCAATAATGTTATTATGTTCCATCAAATTAAAATGTTAATTGCTTATTGGATTTAACCGTTTTCAGTTTCTCATATTAAAATCAAGGTTTGTTCGTATGTGAAAATTCATTATTTAATATTTGAGAAAATTATGAACTGGACTTTCCTATTAATGTTTTGGATTGCATTCTATTCAGCTAAGATATCACAACTTTGGTATCAAATCAATATTTTGGGTACGTCAAAAAAAAAATAGATGGGTTCGCGCCGAAAGCTGTCGAACTCATGGATCTTTTTACTCAACTCTGTATATTGGTGATGCTTAATGAATAATGATTACATTTATTAATAACTAAATATGTCTCTTGATGATGTTTTTTTATCTGTAAACACATCGTTTACTTGGACTGATTCTTACAAACGGTGGGACAAAAGCAAAGTTGTGCTTATGGTACTTGTCATTGTTTAACCTTTTTTTTTTTTTAAATTAGTCAATATCGCAACGGGATGTTATATTCACAAAATTAGCATATGTTAGTATTTAGTAGTGGAAATTGTATAAATACTAAATAGCACTATCATTTTTTGTTAAAGCTAAATAGCACTATTAACATGAAAAAAAAAATTCAAAATACATAGTTCGTTGGTCATGATAATTGTTCTAAAAATACAATGAAAAAAAAAACATTCTTAAGCCTGAAATTGTATGTCCAGTAAAAGTTAGATAATTATTAAATAATTTTTAAATTAAAAGTAAACTGTAATTCTCCGATTTATGGAAATATGTGGTGTATGCGGAGAGATTTAAAAGACTTGATTTGGCTACCTATATCACCAAAATGCACTTATATTTTCAGTCACTGATCCTGAGAGAACTCCAGGGTTAAGCGTGCTTGAGCTGGAGCAATTTCAGGATGGGTGACCTACTTGGAAGTCATTTCCAGTACCATACGAGTGAGGAAAAAACACGGGAAAATATCATGTAGTGATTTACAGGGTCAGTAAACAAGTCTTTCGAGCCTCCCATACTAACGCACCTACCGTCGGATGAGAGTGGGGCCCACGGGCTGAGAGAGGGCGTGGGGCCCATGAACAGTGGCGGTCAGGGTGTTACAGGTGGTATTAGAGCATGGTTTTACGAAACCCTGGCGCTATATGCTTTTAACTATTTTGAAAATGTTTTGGACCTAAATTCTTATTTTTGAATCGTTTTACGAGAATGTGAATTTTATGAGAGAAAAATTATGCCGGTCTCGCCATAGGATTTATGAGATACGAGTTTGAGATTTGTTAGATTCTGCTAAAATAAGAGCATGGGTATGAATTTTGTTTATAGAAGGATTTGTCAAGCTGTTTCGCCATTTCGCGATATGGATTGTCGTTGGAGGACCTTTGCAGTTCCAGGTTCCTCAGTAGTAAAGTTTTGTGGTTCGAAAGTAACTCCCCGGTTACCAATTATCTCATTTCTAAACGCGGGAAAACTGTTTATTGAAAGTTTTTTGGGATTCTTGGCAATGTTAGTGGGTGAAGAGAAGTATTCACCTAATTTGGAAGAAATTTTAGCTGTTAGAATTAGCTGAGGTTTTTCCACCAACTCGTGAGGTTAACTTTCCAATTAAGCTTATTCCAGGGACATCACCGATCTCTAAAACAGCTTTTCAGACCAGATATGGGCATTTTGAATTTGTGGTTTGGTTTGACTAATGCTCTAGCAGTGTTTATGGTTATGATGAATCGAGTGTTTAGACTACATGTAAACAAATTTGTCATTGTGTTCATAGATGATATCTTGGTTTATTCCAAGAGTCAAGAAGAACATGTTGAGCATATGAGAATGATATTGCAAATATTGAAAGAAGAACAATTGTATGCTAAATTGAGTAAGTGTGAATTCTGGCTTCAACAAATAGGATTTTTGAGGCACTTGGTATCATGAAAAGGTGTTGCAGTCGATCCTGCTAAGATTTAGGCAATCACTAAATGGAAGCAACCAAGCAATGTCTATGAGATACACAGTTTTCTAGGATTAGCAGGGTATTATCGCAGATTCATGGATAATTTCTCTTGGATCGCTAGACCACTCACACAACTACTTTGTAAGGGAGTTAAGTTTAACTGGAGTAATTCTTGTGAGCAGAGATTTGGAGAGCAGAAGAAGAAGTTAATGTTTGCTCAAGTGTTAACCATTCCTAGATCTGGTGTGGGATATGCGATGTACATTGATACTTCTTATCTGGATTGAGTTTTGTGTTTGCATGATGATAAAGTGATCGTTTATGCATCTAGGCAGTTGTGTAAGCATGAGGTTAAATACAATATGCATTACCTCAAATTGGTTGCAATAGTTTTTGCTCTTAAGTTGTGGCGTCAATATTTGTATGGAGAGAAAGTGCAGATATTCAAGGACCACAATATCTTTAAATATTTATTCTCGCAGAAAGAACTGAACCTGAGACAAAGAGGATGGATTGAGTTACTAAACAACTATGACTGTGAGATTCTTTATCACCCCGAAAAGGCTAATGTAGTTGCAGATGCCCTTAGTAGGAAGCAACTACAATAGTATGTTTGAAATCATAGTGGGACTTAGTAGAGCAGATGAGCGAACTGCATATTTCTATTCGTAAGGATAAGTCAGGATTTCTAGCCACTTTGGATATCCAATCTGAATGGTTGACATGCATTCGTGATGCACAAAGGCAGAATGCAAAATTACATCCTATTTGTGAGAAACCTGAGGATTATGGCTATTTAGGGTACAAACTTATAAGTGATAAAGTGTTCTTATACAAAAGCAGAGTTTGCATACCTAGGTTGTATGAGCTGTTGGATGAGATTTTGAGAGAAGAACATCAATATGAATATGCAGTTCATCCAGACAGCACAAAGATGTATCAAACACTTAAGTCTTTTATCAATGAAATGGTATGAAAGGGGATATTACAAGTTTGTATCTAAGTGTTGAGTGTGTCAGCAAATGAAAATAGAGCATTAAAAGCCGTGGTTTACATTTCATCCTTTGCATACTTCATAGTGGAAATGAGATAAGGTTTCAATTTTTTTTTTCATTTGACTCTTGAGGCTGCAGAAGAGAAATGATTTGATTTGGATGACAGTAGACCAGCTAACTAAATCAGCCCATTTCTTTCAAATTAAAAAAATGATATTCTCATCATCTCCACTCGCAGAGATCTATGTGGAAGTAATTGTGAGATTGCATGGTGTCCTGAGTAGTATTGTCTTTGATCGTGATCCAAAATTTACTTCATACTTCTAAGATAGCTAACATGAAGCTTTGAATACAAAACTACAATTTAGTACCGCCTATCATCCTCAGACAGATAGGCAGTCTGAGATAATTATTCAATTACTAGAAGATATGTTGAGATCATGTGTTTTAGATATCTGACAGTAATGGGAGAAGCTATCACCATTGTTTGAGTTTGCTTGTAATAATAATTATCATGCGAGCATTGGTATGACACCATTTGAAGCTTTGTATGGTAGACCATGTCGTACCCATTGTGTTGGATAGAAGTTGAAGAGACCAAAGGTATTGATCCTACATTGATCATAGAAACCACATAGAAGCTAAGGTTGATTCGGGATAGAATAAAATCTGCCCAAAACCGTCAAAAGAGTTATGCAAATTGTCGAAGGCGTGATTTGGAATTTCAAGTGGGTGATCAAGTGTTTATTAAGGTTTAGCCTATGAAAGGCAAGGTTCAGATTGGGCGTCGGGGAAACTAAAGTCGCGTTGTATTGGTTCTTTTGTGATTAAAGATCATGTGGGTAGTATATCTTATCGATTGGAATTACATTTAGAGTTAGGACATATGCATAATGTATTCCATGTATGAATGCTGAGAAAGTACCATCAGGATCCTTCCCATGTCGTGAATTTTCAACCCTTAGATATTAAAGAAGACTTGAGGTATGAAGAAGAACCGATACAAATAGTGGTAGTTATGATGAAAGAACTCAGAAAAGTATATTCCTCTCGTTATTGTACTTTAGAGAAATCACGGTGCTTAGAAAGTGATATGGGAGTTGGAGGCAGAAATGAGAAAGAATTATCCCTACCTTGTTTTAGGTACACCTTTAAATTCGAGGACGAATTTCTTTTTAAGGGGGTGGAATTGTAATACCCAAAATTTCATTAAAAAAATAAAGAGAAGCTTCTTGGGTTAAATTGATCGGTTTGAAAGTTTTGAATCTGTCAAAATTTAGGGTTTTTGATCGATTCAAAAATTTGAAACGAAATCTGTAAATTGTAATAAAAGTAAGCACTGTGTGTAAAAACAAGAAAATCTGGGTAGATCTCGTGTTCTTCGCTGCAGAATATTCGGGATTCGATTTTGACAATATATATCTGCGATTTTGACCCCTAATACCTCATATATATACCCGTTTTCCACCCCCAAAACCTAGCTGTCATTTCCTATGAGAATTTTGAGAAATTTTGGTAAGTGTTGCTTATTCTTTGTCTCCATGAAAATAAACTTCCAAGTTCTTCAATGGTAGTTTTGTTTCCAGAGAGACTTAGAATGCGATATTCATCTCTTTATAAACTTCTCAATCTCACGTATCCAACGCCACTAACCGCTCGTCAATCAGAGGTCGGAGTTGATCGAATTTCGATCGGTAAGTTTTTTGATCTCTAAAAGGATTTAGCCATATCAGAAATCATTGTGACCGGTTCTTAAGGAATTGAAACCGGTTTTGGACTGTGGATGTCAGTTAGATTAATCGCCTGAAACCAGTTTCCGATTTGAACATGTTTAAGTTTTGAACCGATTGCAATTCAGGTCGATTGGAAAACCGATACCGGATTCAGATTTACCTTGACGAAACCTTTCTGTTGGTATATTAATCATAATTTTCTGATCAACAGTTGTTTTTAGGTGAATTATTTGGTTTCTGAAGGTGTTTGTAGGATTCTCGGTTCGGTCTCCTTCCTTTTGAAAAATTAATGCCAAGTGAGTTCTAATTCCCTTATAGTTATTATACTTGAGTATAATATTTTAAAAAGGTTGAATGGTTAAACTGTTTTGAATTTGAATTAATTAAATTAATTTGGATATAAAGAATTAATGAATAATTAAATTATTTAAAAACATGATATTGAAAAGTATAGGTTATCTTGTTTGAGTATTTTTTTATCATGATTCTGGTATGATATATGTTGTGGTTCTGTTAATACCGGTATCGACATGCTATTCTGATTTAGTAGCTCTATTGGACAATCCATGGCAGCAAGCACTTCCACGGATGTATTTTGTACTCTAGTATTCTTTTAGTGGTATTGGGGTCGACTAGTGTCGTGGCGTACTTCATTACCACCCCGGTAGGCGCCAGCATGGATATCGAGTATATTATGTATATTCTGTTAGTATCTGGTTTGGATTGACCAATGTTGGGCTCATACAATTCCGCTTCTGATATTGAATTGCTATATACCTGGTCGCTCTGTCATGATGATATCTTTCTGCTCTGATGATTATTTTGTTAAGCTGATTATTCTTCTCTGCTGTAAGTTATTATATTTTGTTAATTTATTTATGTTCTACTGATAATATTATAATCTGTTGAGTTTAGTTATGTTTATCTAAATCTGAACATCTGTTTGTTTGTACCAACACGTGAATATTAACTGTGCAGGATCAGACCGTGTTGGTACATGTGTGTCGGGTTTGTAGTGTCACTGAGCGATTTTTCGCTCACCTAAGTGCTGATTTCCGTGCAGATAAGTTTCAGGATTCAGGTGGTTGAGTGATCACCTTTCATCGGGGATTTAGAGCGAGTCTCGGTAGTTTCTCCTTTATAATACCAAATTTTGTTTTCAGATTTTGAATTTAAAGAGATTTTAGACTTTATGTATTATGAAATTTTTGATTAATAATTAATTTTTTTTAGTAATGTTCTGGAAATTCCTTTGGAACAAGGCGTTATAGGTGGTATCAGAGCCGAACCCAGACGAGTGTGGAGCTATGTGGACTCACACCGTCGGAGCACTATCGGGGTGACGATCTTGGTACGCAACGAGGACGTTGCGCTCTATGAGTCGGGGGTGATTGTAACATCCCGATTTCTGGAAATATGTGGGGCATGCGGAGATGCTTAAAAGAATTTATTTGGCTACCTATATCACCAAATTGCACTTATCTTTTCGGTCACTGATCCTAAGAGAGCTCTAGGGTTAAGCGTGCTTGAACTTGAGCAATTTCAGGATGAGTGACCTACTGGAAGTCATTTTCAGTACCGTGCGAGTGAGGACAAAATATGAGGAAAGATCATGTTGTGATTTGTAGGGTCAGTAAAAGAGTCTTTCGAGCCTCCCGGACTAATGCATCTACCGTCAGATGAGACTGGGGCCACGGGCCGAGAGAGGGAGTGGGAGCCCATGAACGGTGGCGGTTAGGGAGTTACATAAACTTTATAAATACGTAATCTATAAATGTATGTAGAAAAGTGAATAATTCTCTAAAATGTTTACCTGAATATTCATTTTAATCTTTCGAAATATGTATATGGACAAAATATCATCTTTAGATTTGTAAATCTAATAAATTGTGAAATAGCACATACGTGAATTAGTATTAAATTGTGGGGTAAATATTTAGTACCTGAATATGCATCATTATTATTTGATATTATAGTTTATGGAATATCTCTTGTTGTTTTTGTAAACACTTTCTCATCCTCTGGCTCATCAACCATTATGATCTTCAGACCTCTTTTACTTTTATCTCTTGAGATGTCAAAGTACATGAGACCATAAGTAAAAGTCATTCTAAGGAAATATGGGTAGATGTCTTTGTCATTAACTTGAATTGAATTTATTACTGTGAATATGACAAACCAAAAAAAATGATGGAGAAAAAAGAGAGACCTACAAAATAAAAAGAAACCAAGAAAAAATGAAGAATTTGAGAAACGGAAAATAAAAGGATGGAAAAGCAGAGAGTGGGAAAGCAAATACTAATTAAAACAAAATGAATTAATAATTCATTAATTAGTTATAAATTATACAAAAATATTGTAATAGAGATGGTTTTTTTTTTCCATTTTTTGAAGTATAAGAGAATTTTTTTTTTTTAAAGAGAATTGTGCTCTTATATAGCAAAAAACGATATTTTATTAAATAACTGGCTGGATTATTATAAAAAATTATATAATTGATAGAATTACAATACTAGTAAAAAATTATATATGAAAAAAAGGTATGACTTTATTTAGGAAAAACATAAATTATCGTAGATTTTAATTTTTCACTGAAAATTAGAAATAACCTCAAAAATTAGAGAATTACAAATCTAACTGGATAAAAATTTATTTTTCTTCATTCTACAACTTATTGATGTCTCTCTTTTTAATAGTGACATATCTTTACAAATGTAATTTCATTTTATAAATTATAATGTATCTCTAAATCTCCAATGATATATTCAGTGTTTACTGGATTTTGTTTCTTTGGCATGTATAAAAAATAACTATTCTCTGCCTAGTAGGATCCACCCAACTTAACCCTAATCACTTAGAATCAAGGGTGGATCCAGAACATTTTTTTTTTTGGGACACAAACATTAAATCTAATTTAATTAGTTAAAATATATTATAATTATAGAAAATATATAACATAAATCATCAGAATTTTACATTTTATTTTAAAAATATTTTATTTGTATTTTTAAAAATATTTCCTTATTTTTCAGTATTTATATATACATAACAATTAAAACGAATAAATATACAATATTATGAGAAATATAAAATATAAATGACAAATATCCATTTTTAGTGGTATTAACATTAAATTGTATATTGCTTATAATATTGAGAAATCCTTTAAAATACTACTAATTGAAGTTTTTGTTCCAAATATACCAACATTAGTTTCCTATTCAAAAATACCACAAAAGTTTATCTTTTCCAAAATACCATAAACACTAAAATTTATTTTTAAGGGTTTATAATTTAAATTTTTTGGTTTTGGTTAACTATTTTAGATTTAGGGTTTAGTTTTAGGGTTTAGAATTTGGGTTTTAGGGATTTAAGGTTTAGTTTTGAATGTTTGAAGTTTAATTTTAGTTTTGTGGTATTTTTGAAAAATCAAAATTTTTAGTGGTATTTTTGAAAAAAAAAAATTGCGTTACTTTTGGAAACAAAATTTCAAAGTGTGGTATTTTTGAGAATTATCCAAAATAAAATAAAAAATAAAATTATTTTTGATACCAATACGTTCAAAAACTACAAAAAAAAAAATACCAAAACGTAAGAAAATAAATTTCATGAAGTTAAAACAAAAAAAGCACAATGCTTTATTACGAAGAAAATAAAATATTTGTATGTTTGAATGAATTAATTTTTTTCAACGAATTAATTGTTTTGTTTTGTTTTTTTCTTTATGATTCGAAAAGAAATATTTTATGATATAAATAATAATATTAAAAATTGATTGGAAAATCAAAAACCTAACTAACTTTAGTATTCACTATTTTTCCGCGGCTACATATTCTTCTCCTATTTCTCTCTGTCATCTATGTATTTTATATAATTTTTGTATACGTTTTTTTATTTTTTAAACTAACCTCAGAAAATCATAAATAATTATATAAAAGCGAAACAAAATAAAGCGAAAAAGTCGAAGACAGAGGCGATCTTCTAAAGCGACTCTTCAAACCCTCGCCGCTCTGCAATTTTCACCGGTCGGCGTTGACTCCGGCATCGGCCATACTTCTTATTTTCATTGTTTATAGAATTAGGTTTTATCTAAATAAAAACATTGACATAGGAGATGGAGAAGTGCAGAAGCATCCCAACGGTTTCTTCTTCTTCTTGAAAAGGATATTCGCTTCTCTCTGTTAATAAGTGTCGGCTGCTGATAAAATTGTTAGCGATTGGTTTGGTGATGACTTTGTCGATCCTATGGCAGTTTTTATATCGATTTGTCATCACCCTCATTATGATGGTGGTGGTTGCGGTCGGAATTACACCGATGGTGATGTTTAACCAGTTTTGGAGTATGCAGACCCGGTTCCCTGTTCATGCATCGTTGGTGAAAATCCTAAAATCGAAAGGGACCAATGACCATCGTTCCATGCAATTCGCTAACGGTGACTCATTTAGAAGCAATTTCTTTTGCAAACGGAGTTCCTTCTTTTTCCTCATGTCGGTTCGATGTAATTGTAATGTCTCTCATAGTAGAGTGTTTGATTCCAGTGATCTCTTTATTTGCCGGCAAAATTTCTGGTTATTAACCGGTGATTGTATTTCTACCCCATGGTGTGGAGATGAAGATATTACTTAGGTTTTCGATCCTGGAATAGTCACTCTATTCGAAGGAATAAAACCTTCCTTGAATCAAATTTGGAGGTTTATCCATGAGATACTATCCACGCACAATTCGCATTAGAGCAAGATTGAATATGGAAAAGGAAAATAACGGAGTTAATGATCCGTTAGCAAGCAAGGTTTGTCTACGGAAAGTATCGTTCAATTCACTTCTTTTGATGTATCTTTCTCAGTATATGGCACATATATTTGCTTATGTAATAATTTATTTCTCGAAAGTTCTGTAATGACTTTGTAACCTCGATTTAAAATCAATGAAATTGTTAGACGGAAAAAAGAAAAAAAATCATAATTATATTTAAAAGAAAAAGAACTACGAACATATGAACTGAATTAACGTGAATGGCGTGAAATTCTGGAATGGATTTTCTGAAACCGGAAATCCACCGGTTCGGGTTTATCCAGATCACCGATTTTGACCGATTTTTTTCATATTTTACCGGTCTAACGACATGCCGAGTTTTAGATAAAACCCGAACCGGCAATACCACCGGGTCACGGTTTGACTGGTTCTACCAGGCGGGTCAGTCTGGGTATTAAAACATTGTTTTGAGGGAAAACGGTCATTTAATTCCTAAAGTTTTGCAATGTTGCGGTTTTATTCCCCAACTATCCGGGTTTCACTTTTATTCCTCAAGTTTACGTTGACTTCGACAATCAATGCTTTAAAAAGTCAACCTTAACGTCCACTTAACGGTTGACTTTTAAAACCCTGATTGTCGAAGTCAACGTAAACTTGAGGAATAAAATTGAGACTCGAATAGTTAAGGAATAAAAAATGTCATATTGCAAAACTTCAGGAATTAAATAACTGTTTTCATTACTTCTTTTTAATTACTTCTTTTTTCATTTCATTTGTTAAAAAAAAAAACCTAAAGTTCATAAATAAATACAATTGTATGTCAAAAACGGTTCAAATTTTTTTTGACATCAATGGTGTACTTAATCTTAATCAAATACGGGGTTCATAATCTATTTGAGTTATCTATGTATCATTAAGAAAATACTCTTAGATGTTTAATGTTAATTTGTATTACTTTTATCGAGACAAAACAAAAATGGGTTAGAAAAATTAAAGACCCTTTGGGATAAGAAGAAAATAAAATGCATGAAACGTTTAAGAGAAAACTCAAAGGAAAGAGGGCATAAAATTGAAATAGAATTCAAAAAATAGTGGTTGTAATTGAGATGCATATTTGCAAGAAACCCATACTATTTTTTTTAACCGCGAGATTCTCATAAAATTGTTTTATTTTCAGTTTTGTTAATTGATAAACGATTAATTGAATTAGGATTATACTCTTCACATTATATATATAGATGGTATAAATAATATAGATGGTAAGACTATTTTTCATGTGTAAAAATTATGTCACAAATCATTTAAAATATTGACGCATCGTCACCAAACATATATTTTTATTTTTTCTTAATCGCCGCTTTTAGTGTGTTCTTCTGAACACTGGTTATCGCAAAGTTGGTCTTCGACGGAGCTTTTACCATTGAATTTTTTTAAAACTATTCATTGTGAGTATTTCTCTTTTAATTATATGATACACTTTATTATTTAAATTTAGTTTTATTAGCACATTTGGAATATCTTATATTTTTTTCGGTAGTCGATTCCTGATATGTTCGATTTCAAGTGAAATTTAAGCTTTTTGTTTAAGATATATGTTATCTACTTATGGTCTAAGTTTTAGTATTGTAAAATTTTGTGTTTATGTTAATTTTTAATGAGATTATAATATCATGTAATGTATACTAGATTTTTTTTTTTTTTTTGCTATGGATTGTGTTGATGCTTTTAAAGTGTATATATATATATATATATATATATATATATATATATATTAGTAAAACTGAAAAATGGTCATTTAATTCCTAAGTTTTGCAATGTGGCGTTTTTATTCCTCAACTATGCGGGTTTGAATTTTATTACTCAAATTTACGTTGAGTTCGACAATCAACGCTTTAAAAAGTCAACCGTTAAGTTGACGTTAATGTTGACTTTTTAAAGCCCTGATTGTCGAAGTCAACGTAAACTTGAAAAATAAAAGTGAAACCTAGATAGTTGGAGAATAAAACCGCGACATTGCAAAACTTGAAGAGTTACCGTTTTTCCATTGTTTAGATGTAAATAACACTTATTACTGAGGCAGCGGTCCTTCCTTTGGGACCACCTCAAATTGATTCCTTGCGAATTTTACCTACCCTTTTTATCTCAACCTCTGCCTTTTTTTATTCATTAACTCCTTCTCTCGCCCCACCTTTAGGATCACCTCATCAAGACTTATTCTTTGAGCTCTGCCTTTCAGCTTTCTTCTGCTTTTGGTCTCACGATTTCTTCTCTCTTTCTTTTTCAGCTTGGTCCCGGAATTGCCAGCCTCACAGAGGTTAGTTCTTTGAACCGTAAAACTAGTCTGAAAAAGAGAGGGCATATCACATAAATTAACCAAGCTATTTTCTATCTGTATATTAACCAGATTCTTACCAACATATCCTCCCACCTTAATTTATCCTGCCTATTGGCCACCCTATGATTTTCATACCCAAAGACGATGGCTTTACCTTTATCAATATCTGATGTGTTAGAAGTAAAGGCTCTAATCTTAGTATAGTCTTTTCGGCCATGGGATCTTTTTGCACTTCGGCAATTGAACTCTTCGCCCTTTCCTCTCTAATCACCATTTCAAGACCATTCGCCATTAATAAGTATTGTCATACCCTCCAAGACTTAGGTTGCAATATGAAGCCTACCTGTCAATGGATTGATCCCAACTTGAGACTCTTTGAAAATCCCAAAGAGAGCATCAACTTCTTTCAGAACCACTCGAGGTTTGACCTCTTTAGGCATCACTCCTTTATTTATGGCATTCACTTTATCCACTTGAGCTTGAATGAAGAAAGACATTTTTCCTGCTCATAAGTAACTCTTTGATACATGAAAAATGGCTTCTGAATCCTTTTATAGAAGAAATATACCATAGTTGATTCATCCGAAGGCAAAATGACTATTTTTTATCTTCTTAGAGATTTAGAGATATCAAACCTTATCTTTACCCTCACATGCTCCTTATTCTGAGATTTTTCCGGGTCAAAAGCTATTTCTACTACACGGCCAATCAATTCCTCCAGCTATTATCGCTTTGACGTAATTCACCGTGAGGTTTCTAATTTGAACCCAAACATGATGAACTGAAGATAGTCAACGGGTGGCTTCTCAAGCCATCTCTCTGCTACCAAAGCCCACTCATTAAAGGAGTGCGCCCCTTTTTCCAGCATTTAAGCAAGGTCATGCTCCTGTTTAAAAATGAATTAGAATATTTCTTTCGACAAAGCCACTCCACACACGTTATCGTACTTTCACCACTTCCTCAGCATGTCCAAAATTAGGTCAGACATTTTATGACAGTCTGGATTTGGATTCTTCCAATCATACTCAAAACATTTCTCTCGCACTAGCTATACTCTAGTAGATTGGGCATATTGAAAGGCTCATCTTCCTCCTGAATAGTCATCGTTATTAACTCTCTGTCGAGAGTTGCAGACATCATAACTGAAACACTTAAAAGAACTTGACTTGTAATCGCCCAACCAACCTTCCAAGAACAAGATCGAAGGATGAGAAGATACTAACCAAAGAACCCAGAAAATAAGAACAAATCCTAGAAATTGGTAAAATTCGCGTCGTCATGGGCATCCGGATATTCGGTTCGGTTCAGTTTTTTCGGGTAGAGGGGTTTCGGACCCATATAGGTACAAAAACAATTTCGCTATGGTTTTGGTTCGGTTCCAAATTGTTCCGGATCGGTTTGGTTTTTAATTATATATAAGAACAGACAATAACCTAAAAAAAGTCGGTTCTCATGCGGTTCGGTTCTGTTCCGTTAATTTTTATCCAAAATACTTGAAAAATAATTAAAAATCTATAAAAATGGAAACAATACACATAAATTGGTTATTTTTATCCAATTTATCCGAAAATAACAAAAAATATCCAAACTAATCGAATTAACCGAAAAATAACAAAGAAAAAATTATAAAATATACTCGAACTACCCGAACATACCCAATGTAGAACCAAAATATCTATGGTTAATTTATGTCTCGGGTATTTCGGGTACCCATTCGGTTTTCAGTTTGGTTCTGATTTTTGGTTCCCGGTATATAGGATCCATTCGGGTATTTTGAAATATCTGTTTGGGTTTGTTTCGGGTAATTTCGGGCATGTTCAATTCGATTCCGCAGTTCTGGGTATTTTTCCCAACCCCAATTTCGCCGATCAAAGTCTAAAACCACGACTTATCTTATTATATAAAGTTTGATGCGTCAACTTTGTAATTAACACGATCGTAATACGTGTTAGTCAATCAATCGGATTTCGACACGTGTAAACAACTTTACCAATTATATTTTGCCACGTATCAAAATAGTCTAATCTATTTCAAAAAAAATTATTATCATTATAATTTAAAATTAGATTACAAAAACGAATTTGAAACCCTAATATTATTATATTTATGTGCAATATAATGTATATTATGAGTTTTTTAATTTTAGATAGCCGTGTATGTAGTAAAGTTTAAAAAAATTGATGTTTGAGAAAACAAGTTATATTAAAAGTTTATTAGTAATTATAGAAACTAGGAAACTAAGTGATGAAAAATTTATAATTCATGTCTCACTAGCATAAAAACAATATGTTGATTCGAAAAACTTAAATAAATCTCAAATCTGATTTAAAAAATCAATTAATCTAATTCAAATAAAAATATGAGATTCAATTCCTCAAAATTTTGGAAAAGATAGATATATGTGTTGTTACATAGTAAAAAATAAAATATAATTCAAATAGGAACATTCAAAATTAATTATTTAGTAATGTGTAAAATTTAATTAAAACCCAAATAATAAGGAGAATCAAAATAACTAAATAAATTGATGTTTGAAAAAAAAATTAGATTGAAAGTTTATGAGAAAGTTATAGAAACTACAAAATTAAGTGATAAAATACTTATAATTCGTTTCTCATTTGAAGAAAAGTAATATGTTGATTCAAAAAACAAAAAGAAATGTCAAATATAATTTTAAAAAATGAGTAAATCTAATTCAAAAAAAAAATATATATATATATAAGATTCAATTCGTCAAGGTTTTGGAAAAGATAGATATATACGTAGTTACATAGTAAAAAATAAAATATAATTCAAACACGAATAGAAAAAACTAATTATTTGGTAATATGTGTAAAATTTAATTGAAAATCAAATAATATAATAAAAATAGGAGAATCAAAATAACTAAATAACGGTTAAGTTTCTTTATAAGTGGTTTCATATCGACGTTCACAAATTTATTTTATTAACTTTCACTGGTAATCTTATTTTGTTTTCCACTTTGTCGTGTTTGGTTTTTTAATGAAGTTATAAAAATATTAAATTATAAACTCGCATATATGCGGATCCTAAATCTAGTACACTTATAAAATACGACGGGATATAATTATTCCACTCGAAGCTCATAACTAAATAGACCGAAAGCCTCTATCAGATCCACTTCGATTCAGTATTCGTTCTGATCTGATCCGAAAAATTCAGATATCCGTAGAGTTTTGAAGCAAAACAAATACTAAAATAAGGTATCCGTAGAAAATAGAGCATATTGCAAATATCATTTTAGAAAAACTGAATATCCGCTCCGATACATATATATATATATATATCATATACTCCCTCTGTTCCATTATATAAGATGTTTTAGAGTTATTTTTTTGTTCCATTTTATTTGATTTTTTCAAGTTTCTATGCAAAATTTAATGTATTGTGACTATTTATATTATGCAGTATTTTTTTTTATTGGTTGATTTGTTTTTAATTAGATATTAAATGATGTTTTTAATATAAAAAGATAAAACAAAAACTAATATTTATATATTTCTTAAACTCCGTGCTTTTAGCTAGAAAATCTTATATAATGGAACAGATGGAGTATTATAGGTATATGTAGTTATGTATATAGGTCCAATGTATATGATTAATTATAATAAAAATTTGTCTTTATAGATCTACCTGGAAAGTATATCAATATGTTTTGTGTTAAGATGTTAGATTGATTTTAAAGTCTTATTTTCAAGGGATTAGTGACATAGGATGGGTTTAGCTTTTTTAGAACAATAATTTATTTTGAAAGCATATATATAAATTTATAGTGTTTATGTATTATTGTATGTTTTTTTTTTTTTTAGTACATTTAATGGATCGGAGCGGATATCTAAAATAAATTTCGGATATTCAAAAATTTTGGAATCGAAATAGATTATAAAATTAAAGATTTGAATTAAACGGAACGAATGACGAATACCAAATTTTTTTGGAGTCCTAAACCCACAAATGAGAGTCATTATAATCAACTTTCTTGCCTCGTTTATTTTAATGCAAATCAAATTTGATCTTTAAATAAAAAAATTTAAAAACTACTGATTGTCTGATTGACACTTTTTTGTCACGTGGCCTATTTAGTCTAATTCGAATTATCGGCGCATAATATATCCAAGGGAATAAATTTTGCCTGGAAATTCCATTCTTTTGAAACAAAATAAAAAGTCAAGCGGTGGTGGAAGCAAACTTTCAGATCGTAGCCTTTGATTTAATTACAATCGACGGTTTAAAAGTTTCGATCCGCGTACTTTATTTTGATTGGCCAATAACTTATATTCTTCATAAAAAAAGAAAATAAAAACAAGTCATGGGCTTATCATTGTTACTTTTGTCGAGAAAAAAATTTCGATTTTCGTTCCTTGGTTGGTTGAAATGGCAGGTCGTGGGAAAACTCTTGGATCCGGTGCGGCGAAGAAAGCCACATCTCGGAGCAGCAAGGCTGGGCTTCAATTCCCGGTTGGTCGTATCGCTCGATTCCTCAAAGCCGGAAAATACGCCGAACGTGTTGGTGCTGGTGCTCCGGTTTATCTCGCCGCCGTCCTCGAGTATCTCGCCGCTGAGGTCAATCTTCGTTCCCTCATTCCGCTGCCTATTATATTGGGGTTCCGTCTCTGATTTTGCGATCTAGGGTTCTTTGGAAATCTGACATGCGAAATTGTGTAATTTATCCCTAATTGGCAACTTTTTGTTTCTATCTATTTTAAATTCCGCTGCTTTTGGGTTTATTTGGTTAATTTGAAATCATATCACCATTGTAGTTTTTTCCGGCAAGATTCTCAATTTGAAAACACATCACCATTGTGCATATAATCTTACTGTGGTTTGACTAATATGGTATTGTTGATATTGAAATTGCCTTGTTAATCTAGGGTTCTTGGATTCTCAATTTGGTCTAATATGGAAACTAATTTGATTTGTTAAACTTGTCAATTTGATCACATAAGGGTTTTCCAGAATCTTGGCTTAAACTGACACAAACCTGTCTGATCAATCTCTATATAGGTTCTTGAACTCGCTGGAAACGCAGCAAGAGACAACAAGAAGACACGTATCGTTCCTCGTCACATCCAGCTCGCTGTGAGAAACGACGAAGAGCTAAGCAAGCTCCTTGGAGATGTGACTATTGCCAATGGAGGAGTGATGCCCAATATCCACAATCTCCTTCTCCCCAAGAAGTCTGGACCATCAAAGCCTCAGGAAGATTAGGTCTTTTTTCTTTAACACAAGATATAGAATAACACGGTCCTCTCTCTCTCTCTCTTCTTCTGTTTCGCTTCAGATCAAATAACCAATAACTAGCTAGAACCCCTTGTTTTCTTTGCCTTTCATCAATTACTTAGGGCTTCTTTGTTTCTACTTTCTATGGTTTAAACATCTTTGCTTGTTTCAGTTTGTGTGAATATATCAAAGTATTTTACCCCCAAAAAATGACAACTAGATTCTCTTGCAAACATGCTTCTATAAACCAGTTTTTAGTGCTTCTATCAATGCGATGAAAGTGCTTCTTTCTGCTCCAAGAAATCTAGCATTTTTGGATTCAAAACTTGAGTTGCTTTGCTTTCAGTTCAAAATGAATGTACTATAACGGCGTAACTGATAGTAACGTTACAAAGATAACCACAAAGGGATTAATTACTCTTCTATAGCCAACAAGAAGAAATGAAAATGTGTTTCTAAAACTAAAGGTGAAATTGTAGCACAAACTAAATCGATAGTGTAATCCCTTGTGATTGTTCTTCTGATGATCAGTGACTAAAACCTATCTCTGCGAGTAATTGCCATTCCACCACTCCCACCAAAAAAAATGAAGATCATCACAAGTTCTCAGCAAAACTGCAGAGGATTTTATGTCCTAACAGGTAACAAAACTCAAGATTGTACTTTTTTTAGTCTGAATCTGAACTAGACTCATCCACGCGTCTCTCTGTAATAGCTGGAAACAGCTTCTGTCTAGGATCTATTGAAGGCGGTTGTCTTGGAGTTTCAGAAGAAGCTGAAGCTGTTGAACCCTGTTTTCTGGCCATCTTTACGGGTCTTCCTCGTGCCTCTCTCACTTCTTTGCAGGACTTATCTAAGATTATCAAGAAATCGCGCACAATCACAAACAAACGCAGCCCTTCATCTTTTCCCGCTTTCCCATGGAAATAGTCCCCAGTACTTTTCGCCAGAGCCATTATTCTCTTCTCTTCTCCGAGAATCGACATGATGCTTCCTTCAGCATTTTGAATGAAATCCTCAAGGGCTTCACGAAACCCACTTTCCTCCCCTGAACTCTTCATCTCTGAGTTGACAAAGTCTCGAGCTTTCGACAAAGCATGACCCATTTTAAGAACAGTTCCTGTTAAACTATCAGCATCGATGTTAGCAGATTTCTTCACATGTTCAAGCTCACTGCTCAAGCCTGAAACTTTTTGAAGTCCAAGATTGCGGTAATTCTCTTCCATCTCTTCGGAGGTTTCCTCTACCATTAGATCCTCTGTTTTGACGCTAGAGAAGCTTTGGCTCTCTCTGATAGTACGTGCAGCTCTCATACCCTCAGTCCTAATTATCTCTTGAACAACAAAATGGAGGAGCGTTGTTTTCCCATCAGTTCCCTTCACGTCCGCTAATTTCAAAAGAGTGTCCAGCTTAAAAGCTTGAGCACCACCCCTAAATGTACCATCATTCATTCGGTTTCCGGTCTTGAGAACCGCTTCTAGGAGCTTCAGGAACAGCCGACTTCCCCTAAGTTCTTTACAAGCAACCTTCCATATACACCAAAGGAGATGCATTTAGATCAGAGAAGAAGCAAGAGGAAGCTTAACATATCAACAAGAAGTGGAAAAGAGAGACAGATTCTTGAGAAAGACTAAAGAAACTTTTGTCTGTTTTTTCAGAAGAGTCTTTGTTAAAGATTAGCAAACGTACCTCCAATGTCTGAAACGATTCTTTAACAAAGGCCATTTCTTCATGGAGTGTACACATAAATAGAAGTGCCTCTAGACGCTTGAAAGCAAAGGGGATATCAACTACTGCTTTTAGGAATCGTTCAGCCGATCCCAGTTGAGCTATTTCACCACAGTATAATCTAAGCTTTAGTTCTTCTTCCGGTGTTGGTGCCATCTTTAACAGGGTCTGAATAAATTCTACAGGTAGCTCATTTCCTGATTCAACGATAATTATGTTAGAGAACACATTAAAGAATGTCGCTTGGACTTAAATCTTTCTATTCCAAATTGGAAAAAAGAAAGAAAAAGAAGTTATACCTTCACGAAGTGCATCACACACTTCTTCAGTTGTCGCATTCAAAGCACGCAAGAGAATCGACAGATTTTGTCCTTTCTTTGGTTCAAGAATCTGAACAAACTGAGGTAAAGCAGCTTGTCCAGAGGATCCCTTCTTTTCGTTTTTGTTCTTGTCTGCAGCTGCATATCCAAATAACGACTCTATCATCTCTTCATTGAACCTGGAAAGGCATCAAAAATAAGTTCTATTCAGTAACTGTGCCAAAGATATATACTTTTGAGAGGAATTAAAAGCTAACAACTCCAAAGCTATGACTTACTGGAAGGATCCTGATCTTATGTCATTCCAAACCATAGAATGTTCTGGGTTTGCTTGCACTTTATCCCAGAAAAATGGCTTCAGCTTTGTTTTGGGAGCATCATCATCTGATGAATTTGCTGGCCCAGAAGACGATCGGGGAGCTTTTGGGCCCAGACTCATTGGTGGAGGTGGACGTGGTCCTTTTAGTCCAGGAGGAGGTGGTGGCTTAGGCCCACTAGAGCCAGGTAGAGGAGCTGGAGGAGGTGGCCGTGGAGGACCAGCAGAAGATGGCATTGGCGGTGCCGGAGCTGGCGGTTGAGGAGGAGAAGCCTTCTTTGAGGATACTTTAAGAAATTTTGGTGGTTCCGGTGGAAGAGGCTCCACTTTTCCAGAAAAAGACTTCCCGGAAAGGGAAGAAGCTGTTCTTCCAGGTGGAGGCTTCAAAGGCGGAATCCCGTGATTGGTAATACTATTATTACGCATTCCTTCGTGTGACAGCCTTTCTTCTAACGAATCCGAATTGTCCGAATTACTTCCATCGAAAGACGACATTTTTCCTTGGTTTGAGTAAATGTTAAAAGATTGATGACCAAGCTTTTCTCCTTTGACAGAACCACCATAATTGAGGGAGGAACCTGAAAAGACAAAAATATTTTGATCTTTAATTTTCTGTTAGATTAGTACAATCGTGAAAAAGTGAAGATATTATTACCAACAGAGTAATCGCTATTGCTTAAACTGAGAAGAGGCCTCTCATCGTTTTTCCTGCCTCCTGAACCATTTCCACAAACCCTGGTGCAACACAGGAAGAACAATGCAGCAAACAAAAACGTAGAAACTGCAGTCACAACAACCGCAATGATGATTGTTTTCTGATGGTCCTCTTTTCTTTTCGCAGGTGAAACGGATCCAGAAGTTGAATTTTTAGAACCGTTTTTCTTAGCAGGAGGAGGAGGCGGAGATCTCGACGGTGGAAAAAATGAATTTCGCGGAGATGGGGATCGTGATCGAGTAGGTGGTCTCCTACGCTTAGGAGGACGGGAAGGGGAAGGAGAAGGGGAAGAGACTGGTCTAGAAGCTAGATTCCTCCTCGGAGTATTAAGCATAGATGATAAGAGATCGAGATACTTGAGGTTATGACCATTTAACTTTCCTTTTTCTTGGATACAATCAAGAAGAGTCTGCTTCAGATGGGAATGCTTCAAACCAAATAGTTCCCTATTATCCTTTGATCCTGGAAAACATAAATTGAATACTGCGACAGCCTCCTTCACACAATCTGAATCTTGCCAACACCGCTGCGCCCATGATGTTTCTACCTGTCAAACATTGTACAAAAGACGAGACAAACAACTTTAAAAGCTACAAAAAAATGAAAAGCATAGCATTAACTTGGAGCAGCCAACTATAAATCCAAGCATGATTGCAAATGGCGAATCCATACTATTTTGCAAGAAGCACACAATATAAGTGTTCCGAGATGATCTTAATCGCCTTCTAGGGAACATGAATCAAAACTAAAAATGCAATCTTAGTCTCTAAAACCTAAGCTTTCAGCAAGAAACAGGCTTATGACCCACAACTCTCTCTGAATAAAGTCTACTACAGAACTAGAGGATCTTCTAGATTATACATTCTAGCTACCAAAAAAATGAATAGCGTAGCTACATATGGAGAATCCGAAACTGAGGCTTGAAACTATTTTAGAAGAAAGAGTCTCACTAAAAACACTGGAGCTTTCGTTCAATTTGATACAAACAGACCCTAAAAATGCTCTCTGAATATTACCCCATTGATTAAAGCGTGAGGTAAGAATATTACTTGACTCACGCAGATTCGAAAACCATGGACTTTCTATAGCAGGACACGAGACAAGTGTTTCATAATGATCTTAATTCTCTTTCTCAGAGACCTAGATTCTTGCGGGGAACATGAATCAATACCAAAAAAAGCAATCTCAGGCACTAAAACCTAGCTTTCAGTAAGAAAGAGGCTATGTCTCTCAACTCTTGCATTAAAAGTATACTACAGAGCTACAGAAACTCCAAGCTTATACAATTTAAACCCCAACCACACATGACAGTTTATGATGTTAAAAGAATCAAACGAGCTTGAAAGGCAAAAAAAAAGACAAATCTTTACCATTTGTTCATTGACCTTCCCGGTTGAAGGGGCCATGAATTGACTAAGAAAAATCTCATCTTTCCCCAAATTATCTTCCAAGGTTGTTACTAAGAACCCAGAAAGCAGAATCAACCAGAAAACTAAACGAGCCCAATTATGATTACCCATTCTTCCTCGAATCATTCCAAGCATATCTATTGCTTCTCATTTCATCAGATACTCTAAAATAATCCAACAGCAAAGAAGGCTACGGCTCCTTCAATGGTAGAATTAAATCAAATGGCCCAATATAATAGTAAGACGATTTAACAGCTTTCTAATGCAGACCCTTTTGCTGAAATTCGATCAAGATCGAAACTTTAACACAAAAAAACTCAACAACCCTGACCGAAATTCTGGAGCTGACTTCCATGAAATTTCCCTGAAACGACCAATTCAATAAAGCTACAACATTGCCTTCAGATCATCAATACACGTTTCGAGAAAACAAGAGACAGCACAAAAGGGGAGAGTTGGTGCTAATGATTGTTGTGGCCGGATCCAATTTGACAAACAAAAAAGCTCAATGCGATTGTCGTCGGTGCGCTCAACCAAACCAAAATTTTGACCAGAGAGACCAAAAAAAGTTTCAACTTTTTTTTTTTCCCCGAGAAAAGTCGACGAGAAAAATTCACGGAGAAATTAGCTCTCAAGCTTCGTTAAAAAAAATTCTCTGAAGCTTCTTCGTTCATTTTTCTTTGTCAAAATTGTCTTTTTTTTTCTTTTCCCAAACTCAAAAACGCGAGGATTACGCAGAATTATTAGTATATTGGATCATTTGTTTTTTCGTGATTTAATATCTCACCTCAATGTAAGAAGGTAAAAAGTCGTAGTTTTATTTGCATCTCAATATGAGTTTTTTTTTTCTTTTTTTCAACAACATGCATCTATTGATTATTTGTCTATATTTCAAATTTTTTAACTAAATTCTAATTTAGAATAAATAACAAAAATATTTGATTTTTTTAAAAATTGGTGTGTAGTAAATCCGGCATAATGCATTGAAAAAAAAAACAAAATTTAAAAGCATCATTTGTAACATTGCAGATTTGTGTTAACATCCCGACCTTAACTCTTATGTTTTTTGTTATCTTAAAATAAATACTAACCAAATATCAAAGCGGCATTCTCTAGAGTCCCCTAAATAACATTTTTTTAAGAAGTCTCTCGGTCAGGAACCACTCCTAGATGATATTTATTAAAAAGTAAACCAACCTTTTCAAATAAAAATTCAAAACTCGGGAAAGATACACTAAGATTTGATTGGTTCATCCGCTACCATTCGCAAATGCTACCATCCGCAAATGCTATGTTTGTGGACAATTGCGGTTGGTAGCGTTTGACAACAATCACAGAAACCGCTCCATTCCGCTCCATACCGCTTTATATCGCTTGGAATTGCTCTAAATCAAAAGATTTTTCCTACGAGCGTTTGCAGTTGAGGACGGTTGCGGATGGTTAAAAAAATATATTTTTAAAAAAAATATTATCTTAAATAATAAACTAAAATTTACACAAAAAAATTATTTAAAAAAATTTACTTTTTATATCAAATATTATCATTTAAAATTATTTACACTTGATATATATTTTATTTAAACTAAAATAAATTTGTAATTATTAAAAAGTTATTGTAAAAATACTATTTAATTATTCTATGATTTATTTAAAATATATATTTTTAATTTTTTATAATAATATATTTTTGATTTCAATTTTTATTTTAATAATTATAAAAAATATTATTGTATATATATATAAAATGTTCCAAACATCTTTAAAATTTTTATTTAATTATTCTATTATTTATTTAAAATATATAATTTAATCTTTTTATAATAATATATTTTGATTTCTATATAAATTATATATTGTGTATTTTTTTTGGTAGTTTTATGTAAATCCGCTATCGCACCCGCTGTAAACCAGTCATAAACATCCCGCAAATGCACCCGTTTCCAGCCGTTTTACCAGTCATATAAATTGTCCAATAACGCTAGAAACCGCTACCGTCCGCTTCCGCAAACTCAAATCAAACTAGAGATACCTACAAACCGAGAGGAATCCAAAGTATAATAAGAGGAAAAATCCCGAGACCAATCATATACTCCGAAGGCAGAAGACCAAGCGACGACACATCACAAAACCAAAGCTTTTGAAACGTCTACCGCACCAAGAACAGACCGCACCACCCTTGAGAAATCCCCGACGATAAACGAATGGTAGCACAAACTGCAGAACCTTCCCAACGAAGACCTGAAAGGACACGGACCGGTCCCTAGCACAGCCATAGAAAGAGCAGGTCAAAGAGGCAAACCACCAGGGGATTCGAAGCGAAAAGACAGGGGCAGGGAAGAAAACCTAAATCGCTGCCGAAACCGAATCCCAAAGATCCACCAACCGCACCAACTAAACCTAGACATGCGCAGAGGAGAAGGAAGAAGCACCTGAAGGAGAGAGGAGATACAGAACCTTGGCCAAGCGCAATCACAGCCAAAACCAAAACCCAGGAGCAACCAAAACAGGACCAGAGGCAACTTAAACAGAGGGAAAACACTAATCCAAACTGGAGATGTTAGCACTCGAGACCAACCGAGAAGATCAGCAGCGACACATGCCCTCTTCAGCCAAGAGACAGCGGCGAGGAGAGAGAAGTTGAAGCGCCAGGCAGATCTCAGATCTGAATGCCGTCCTCAAGCATAGCAGAGAAAGAGGATCTAGCCACTTCAACCTCAACCAACCCACGGCAAGAAGCTCAACTCAGGAAAGCCGGCGATACCACCAACGACGGAACACCGTCACCAAGCCACATGAGCAAAATCGAACGCTACACTCATCCATAGAAATCGTCATCTAGCATCTATAAGGGGGAGTTATAGAGCCCGACATCGAACCCAAAGCAAAGGGGTGAAGCCGCCGGCGAGACAGAACCACGGTGGAGCAGATCTCAAAGTCAACTCTGAAGCTCCGAGAACAAGTAGCCGAGAAAAAGACCAACAGACGAGTCCCTTTTTTATGGAGGTGAGAGACACTGCTCGCCGAAAAAGAGAGATCGTAAGAGATAGAGGAAGGGCGGCTAGGTTAAAAGAGGAAAGAATTTCGACTTCTCAAAGGCTTTATGAAGAAAGTTAAATAATAATTAATGGAAAACAATTTTGTTTTGGGGTTAAAGTAAATTGTAGATTCTTTCATATAAAAACTATATTTTCCATTTATCATTGCAACCGAAAAACTCAAATGCGTATAAATTGAATGAATTTCCATATATTTAGTAAGCTTTGGCTACCAAAATTCACTAATATTTTGCTAGAATTCACGTAGAAATTATTATTTTCTCTGTTTTACATATATTAAAAAATTATTAAAATTTTTACTTTATTTTTAATTAATACACTAAATAAATTTCTCTTTTTAATAAATACACTAAAATAGTATAGTCAAAATTGGATTTTTAATCAATTTTCTATTGAAAATACAAAACAATACTCTTTATAAAACGAAAATAAAATCTTAGAATGACATTTTTTGCTAAATGGATGGAGTATTATTTTATTTTCTTAGAAGAAGAATAGAAATATACTCCTAGGATATTGTGATCGATAGTTATGATTTATTTTTTAATAAAGGTGATATTTATTAATTTCACCGCTAGAATATTAAAGTCACAATAAATGCAATATTTTGAAGGATCCCCAATCAAAACACAAACTAATCGTTAGAGCTTACATAAAATTTGACAATTCTTGTCATTTAAGATATTCACCGTGAATTTTTGTTTTCACAATTTTATACTCCCTCTGTTCCATAATATAAGATTTTCTAGTTAAAAGTGCGGAGTTTAAGAAATATATAAATATTAGTTTTTGTTTTATTTTTTTATATTAAAAACATCATTTAATATCTAATTAAAAATAAATCAATCAATAAAAAAAAATACTGCAGAATATAAATAGTCACAATACATTAAATTTTGCATAGAAACTTAAAAAAATCAAATAAAATGGAACAAAAAAATAACTCTAAAACATCTTATATAATGGAACAGAGGAAATATATATTAATAGAGAACACATTTACAAAAAATATTAAGTGTTGTTCAAATAGTATTTTAGAGGACATGTCAATTTAACCAATCAGAATATTTTAATTAAAACTATATGTCACGGTGAAAATCTCTACACATTTTCATTAGTTTTATAACATAAACCCATTAATACATGTTTTATAAATTTAAATCTAACTAAATGTAATATTTTAGACTTACCATATCAGCTTTTTTTTTTTTTGATATATTAACAAACTTTTTATTATTATATTTATAACAATATTATTGATTGTGTATATATATATATTTAGATTAGTATACTATACAAATATTTTTATTATGATGTAGTCTATTATACATATTTAATCACATTTGTAAATATTTATACAATTCATTATTGAAAAACATATATTGTTTTTCGTTTGTTATGTCTCACACATTCATATAAATCTAAAATTTATCTGATTTATCGTATACTCTATAATTTACACTAATAATGAAGAAGACATTCATATAAATTTATCTGATTTATCGTATGCTCTATAATTCGTATGCCCATAATTCATATAAATCTAAAATCCTATATATATTAATAGAGGAAACATTCACAAAAAATCATAGGTGTCGTTCAAAGAGGATTTTAGTGGACATGTCATTTAATTTAACCAATCAGAACATTTCAATTAAAACTATATGAAATGGTGGAAATCTCTACATACTCTCATTAATTTTATAACATAAGCACATTAATACATGTTTTACAAATTTAAACCTAACTAAATGTAATATTTTAGACTTACCATATCATCTATTTTTAATTTTTTCTGATATATTAACAAACTTTTTATTATTATATTTATAACAATATTATCGATTGTGTATATATGTATTTAGATTAGTATGTTATACAAATATTTTTATTATGATGTAGTCTATTATACATATTTAATCACACTTGCAAATATTTATACAATTTATTATTGGAAAATATATATTGTTTTTCGTTTGTTATGTCTCACAAATTCATATAAATCTAAAATTTATCTGATTTATCGTATGCTCTATAATTTACACGAATAATGAATATCAATTTTACACTTAAAAGATATTGAAATAAATATTTATATATGTTTTGATCAATTTTACACATTAAATATTAAAACTAATGGCATTAACATATCATCGATACCGATCCATACGATGAGCACGATCAAGTTGCTGGAGTCGACGTTGAGTAGGTTGGATAAGATCTCGAGAGATTTTGTGTGGGGATCCACTACGGGTAAAAGAAAACAACATCTTGTTTCTTGGGATCGGGTGTGCTTACCCAAATGGGAAGGGGGTTTGGGAATAAGACGCGCTAGTGATATGAATCAGGCACTGGTTGCTAAAGTGGGATGGAGAGTGCTTCATGATCATTCGAGTTTATGGGCTAATGTTGTTAGGAGCAAGTACCAGATTGGGAAAGTTCATGATCAGTCTTGGACCATCGGAAAGAGCACATGGTCATCAACTTGGCGTAGTGTGGGGTTTGGGTTGAGATCGGATGTCATGGGGAGAAACGTCTGACGGGAAGTTCACGGTGGCATCAGCATATGCATTGTTAACTCCTGATGTCTGCCCGAGACAAGACATGGAATGTTTCTACAAGAGAGTCTGGATAGTAATGGCTCCGGAGAGAGTTCGAGTTTTTCTTTGGCTAGTTGGTAATCAGGCGATTATGACGAACCAAGAACGGTATAGGAGACATTTGGTTGATACGGAAGTTTGCCCGGTTTGTAAGGGAGGTGTGGAATCTATTCTACATATTCTTCACGACTGTCCGGCAATGGAAGGTATATGGACTCTCATTGTTCCGACTAGGAGAAGAAGGGCGTTTTTTGCAAAGTCTCTGCTTGAATGGATGTTTGCGAATTTAGGTGATGGTGAGATTATCATGGGGGTCCCGTGGGCCACGATGTTCTCGATTGCAGCCTGGTGGGGTTGGAAATGGAGGTGCGGAAATGTTTTCGGAGAAATTCGAAGGTGTAGGGACCGAGTATGTTTTATTAAAGATTTGTCGAAAGAAGTGGCAGATGCTAATTTGACGTTAGAAATGCGTCAAGGGCAGGTTATGATGGTGGATCGGATGATCAAATGGGTAGCTCCGGAGATGGGTTGGGTTAAGTTGAATACAGATGGCGCTTCGCGAGGGAACCCGGGTCTTGCGACGGCGGGTGGAGCTTTGCGGGATTGGCAAGGAGGATGGTGTGGTGGATTTGCTCTTAATATTGGGAGATGTTCGGCACCGTTAGCGGAGTTATGGGACATTTATTATGGGCTTGTTATAGCGTGGGAAGGGAAGTATACGAGAGTAGCGTTAGAAGTGGATTCTGAGATAGTGGTGGGGTTTCTTAAGACAGGGATTTGTGAATCGCATCCTTTGTCATTCCTAGTACGTTTGTGCTATGGCTTTCTATCGAGGGACTGGATAGTCCGGGTGGCTCATGTGTATAGGGAGGCTAATCGTCTTGCCGACAGATTAGCTAACTATGCTTTTTCTTTACCTTTAGGTTTTCATACTTTGTCGTTAGTTCCGTTAGGTTTTCATGCTTTGTCGTTAGTTTCGTTTTATTAATAAAGCTGGGAGAGCAATCTCCCGGTCATTAACCAAAAAAAAAAAAACCATATGCTTGATCAAAAGTATTCAAATTTATTACATTTATGCACAATATATATCATTTTGTACATTTATAGATGTTAGAATTCATATGCTTTGTCATATACGTTTAAATATTAAAAATTTATATATGTTAAAATCGATTACTCAACCTGTTTAATCATTTAATCATGCGCTTGGTTCAGGTCAAAATCTAGTTCTAAAGGATTGATTGGTTCTCCCGCTACCACCCGCAAACGTAGCATTTGCGGACGATTGCGGTTAGTAGCGTTTGACAACAATTACGGAAATCGCTCCATATCGCTTGGAACCGCTCTAAATCAAAAGTTCCTTCCCACGAACGTTTGCGGTTGCGGATGGTTGAAAAAAAATATTTAAAAAAAAAAATTATCTTAAATATTAAACTAAAATTTACAAGAATAAAAAAAAAAATTTAAAATTTTTACTTTTTCATATCGAATATTATCATATAAAATTATATTTTTTGATATTTTTTAAATTAAACTAAAATAAACTTGTAAGTATAAAAAAAAAATATTGTATATCCAAAAATATTTCAAACTTTTAAAAAAATTATTATTCTATGATATATTAAAAATATATATATATATATATATATATATATATATTTTTTTTATAATAACATATTTTTTGATTTTTTACAAATGATATATTATATGTATTTTGGTAGTTTTATGTAAACTCGTTATCGCATCCACTGTAAATCAGTTATAAACATCCCGCAAACGCACCCGTTTCCAACCCCTTTACCAATCGTATAAATTGTCCAATAATATTAGAAACCGCTACCGCCTACTTCCGCAAACTCCCAGTGCATCCACACTCGCTGCAAGTAAGGCTTAATTGAATCTCAGAGACGAATCTTCAACTAATTATACTGATTGACCACTGTTTAAAAACTACAACGTTTAAAAAAAAAAAAAAAAACATATATATATATATATAAAACATCTTTAAATAGTAATTAAAGATATATGCTACACATGTAAAACAACTTCTTTATATATATAATATTATTTATCATAGTAGTAAAAGATGAAGAATCAAAATGGTATGGCTCAAAGCAAATAAGGACACATCTCTTTGTGACCCTTCGAGCAATTTCTACGTCAAGCGAACATATTCCTTTCTTTACTTTAAGCACGCTAAAGTATTATCACAAAGAAAGAAGAATCTCTCCCAACTTTTTCACTTATCATCAAATAATTGTGAGCCCCCAATATTTTCCCATAATCTTTGTATAATTTTTCTTCTTTTAATCTAACTTTGGACCTATCATGTCAATCTAAGTATAATGATATTTAAATATGCTACAAATATACCTCCACATAAAAACAAGAGAATAAACATTCCTTATTTCCTTTCATCAACTAGATGCGTCTTCAAATGTGTTTTGTAACATGCATAATCTTCTGACTGAAAACTAATTTCTTGATCAGTATTTGCCACGTAAACACAATATAAAACGAAAACACATCAAATGCAAATCGATTCCTACTTTGAATAACGACTAGGCTACACTTGTGTGTTTACGACGATTACCTTGGGCTAGGGGTAATAAAACAATGATGATTTTGATAGTTCACAGATCATTTAAACATTTAATTTCGTGAAAGCCATATTAACCTGTAATACAATGAACCTATTATTATTTTTGTAACTTTATTCAATTTGTCCAAAGATTTTCATCATATTTTTGTCTTACAATATTTTAGAGTTTTGATATCATTCTGTTTTTCAAATATTGTTAAGCTTTCGTTATTGCATGCAGTAATACTTTAATATTCATTTGTTAACAACCAAAATATTTAATAAATATCTTTTATGCCCGCAGTAAAATTTACTTCTGGATCCTCCCCTTAGTGCAACTTCTATTTTTTATTTTTTTTATTAGCCATCTCAAAACTCATACTATAAGAACAAACCTTGATTCCAAAACTCTCTCACACACACAATCAACCACTTTCCTTCTTTTTATTCGTCTCTCTCTCTCTCTCTCTCTCTCTCTCTATCTCATGACAAGTAGTAGTGGAAGCCTCAAACTAGAGATCCACACCGACGATAAGACGCCGGGAAAGTGGAGCGTACCGCTCGGCGAGGAAGTTTTCCGGAGGTTCTTGAGCGGCGGAGGAGGCTCCGAGAAGGCTGTCTTCGGCGAGGGATCTCTTTTCAGCCCGTTTTTGTTCGGGAAGTACTTTGATCCGTCAGATGCGTTTCCTTTGTGGGAATTTGAGGCCGATGTTTTGCTTGCGAGCCTCAGGAGCTTAGGACAGTGTAGAGTCGATTGGTCTCAAACCGATCAAGCTTATGTCCTTAAATCCGATATACCCGGTATATATTTCTTACGATTCTCTTATTTATTTTAGCTTTATCAAGAGAAAAATGAAATAATGTTTTTTTAGTGTGTTTATTTAATTAACCCCATTGATCCAATGAGACAAAACTGATTAAAATCAAATGGAATTTTAGTTTATATCCAAAAAATTGAAATCGAATATGATATATTGAATCGAAAACGTAAAGATCTGAATCATGAACCGAAATCAAATTAAACATACCAAATCATACACATATTTTCGTTTTTACTTATAACTACTATTTTATCTAAAAGTATATTGAATCGTAACAACTCTACGTAATAAGGTAATGAGAAATATGAAATAATTCGGACAATATAAAAAAAAAAAAAAAAAAAATCATGTTCGTGATCTTGGGTTCAAGAAAAACTGATTAAAATTTTTGGGTACTTGTATATTAGTGGTGGGGAAAAATAACGTGCAGGTGTACGTGGACGTTAACGGGAAAGTGATGGAGATTAGTGGCCAATGGAACAGCAACAAGAAAACGGCGGCCAACGGCGACTGGAGAAGCGGCCGGTGGTGGGAATACGGCTACGTCCGCCGTCTCGAGCTTCCCGGCGACGCCGACCCCAAAAACTCCGAAGCTTTCCTCTCCAACAAAGACGACTACTCTTTCTTAGAGATCAAAATCCCCAAAATTAATTCTAAGAACAAGTTTTAATTAATCTAATGTGGCCTTGATGAATATTATTAAGTTTAGGTTTTTTTTTTCATTTTAGAATGATATGTAATGATTTTCTGTGGTTGACACACACTGATTATGAATGATACTATTTTATATATATATATATATATGCGTAACATATTATATATTCAATGATTTACTGGAATTACACACAAATACGTTCATGTAGGCTTTTTTATGTAGGGGATAGGGAAATGGCACTCTCTTTTTTTTATAATAAAATGGCACCTTTTTAGGATAGAAAATGCACATGAGAATGATTTTATTAAGCGAATAGGGTATATTAAACACCGAAAAATATCATAATGATCTACTTACTCATGCACTTGTTAGGTGACATCCCTCATAAATGCTATAGAAGATCAAGTTAACTTTCTTTATTAAGATGTGAGAACAAGTATACGTAGATACATGGGTACGTATTCTATAAGGAAAAAATATTTACAAGATATATAATATTTCCATTATAATAATATGAAAATATCCTAATACGTTCCTTCAAGATGGACTGTATGAGGCGAGACCAATCTTGACAAACAACGTATTGAATCTTGTGCGCGGAAGTGGTTTTGTAAGACCATCTGCTAGTTGATCAGTTGAGGACATATGAGAGACTCGCAGTGATCCTGACTACACTTGTTCTCTGACAAAATGATAGGCTACTGCAATGTGTTTCATGCGAGAGTGAAAAATGGATTGGCACTAAGATAGGTGGCTCCTATATTATCACAAAACAGTACCGGAACAGCGGTAACAGGGATCCGAGGTTCAGCTAGAAGAGATGAAACCCACCGAACTTCAGAAACTGCCTCAACAAGGGCACGATACTTAAGACATAAGGCCTTGCAACTCCTGTTTGTTTCTTTGCAGACCATGATATCGGATGTTTATCAAGAAAAATAACAAAGGCTCCCGTGGATGTATAGTCATCACGGTTCCCTGTCCAGTCTGCATCCGAGAAGGCATGAAGCGACAACGAATTATGCCGAGAGAGGAAGAAACCAGTCTGAAATGTACCATCAAGGTAGCAGAGCACTCTCTTGACTGCTGTCCAATGCTCTGTGGTGGGACGGTGCATGAATTGCGACAGTTTGTTGACGGCGTAGGCAACATCTGGTCTTGTCAACAATAGATACTGTAAGCTACCTACAACAGCACGATATTCAGAGCCATCCTCAAGAGCAACACCACTGTGGATGGAGAGAGATGAGGATGAACACATAGGTGTAGCAACAGGTTTTGCGGTCATCATATTTGTTCGACGTAGGAGATCCAAAATGTATTTTTGCTGTGTAAGAAGCAGACCCGCAGGACTCCGTGTGGCCTCAATGCCAAGAAAATATGAGAATTCACCCAAGTCCTTGAAGGAAAAATGCTTAGAAAGTGCATCAATGAGATTCCCAACCACTGTGTTAGAGCTTCATGTAATTATGATATCATCGACATACACAAGAAGATAGAGAGTGACCTTCTCGTCATGAAGAAAGAACAAAGATGCATCAGCTGCAGAGTTGCAAAAACCAAGATGTAGTAAAAACTGTTTAAGCTCTGTGTACCATGTCTTTAGAGCTTGTTTGAGCCCATAAATAGCCTTTTTTAGTCGGCATACGTGAGACAGTTTTATCTTTATCGACAAATCCAGGTGGTTATTCCATAAAGACCTCCTCCGTTAGTGATCCTTGTAAAAATGCATTATTCACATCGAGTTGGTGGAGAGGCCAATCTTTGGTGACTGCAACGCTAAGAACAATTCTGATTGTAGATGCCTTAACCACCGGACTATACATTTCATGGAAGTCAACATCGGGTCATTGGTGAAACCCTCTGGCAACTAATCGAGCTTTGAACCTGTCAAGAGAACCATTGGATAATAGTTTAATTTTAAAAACCCACTTGCAGCCAACTAAATTTGGTGCAAGTGTCCGTAGAACAAGATCCCAACTTTGGTTACGAGTTTGAGCATCAAACTCATCACTCAGAGCACGTCTCCATCATTCATCGGCAAAAGCTTGTGTCACAGTTGCCGGTTCAATATCAGTTGCAAGAATCGCTGTCAGTTCATATCTCATGTTTGGTTTTCGAATTTGATTCTTCCCTCCCGTTATCATCGCATGCTGATTCTGATTTAACTGGATTGTTGGAGGTTCTGTTTGCTGATTGTGTCTCAGTCTCAGTCGCTGGTGTGGATGGCTCCGAGGCAAGAGATGGTGATGAATCTGGCGTGGGAGGCAGCGGAGTTTGTGTGAGAGGACCCCGCAAATGGACTAATGCATCCTTCAACAGGGGTTACCATAGGGACCCACGCTTGTTCAGTTTCAACAGAGGAAAAAAATAAATCAGGGAGAGCATAAGTGTGTTTGGCAAACGGAAAAGAGTTCTCACAGAATTGGATATGACGAGATACGTAAAGACTAGAGGAGCTTAAATCGAGGCAGAGATATGCACTCTGAGTTATCGAGTATCCGAGAAACACACAGGGATCAGAGCTTGGTTCAATCTTGTTAGATGTGTATGGGCACAACCACGGGTAGCAGAGACATCTGAATACCTTGAGCCTGTTGTAGTTTGGTGGTGCCTGGAACAGTCTTTGAAACGGTGACTCCATGGAGATTATTTTTGTTGGCATTCGGTTGATCAGATAGACTACTGTGGCAAACGAATATGTCCAATAGTAAGATGGCATTAATGCATGAGTCAATAGAGCTAGGCATGTCTCCATAATGTGACGATGATGCCTCTCCACCATCCCATTGTGTTCTGGTGTGTGAGGTGGTGTGGTAAGATGAGAGATACCGTTGTCTCCGAGGAATGTGCGAAGAGCTATGAACTCGCCCCCATTATCCGTATAGAAGGTACGGATTTTGTGTTGGAACTGATTTTCTACCAGTGCTTTGAACTTGATGAACGTGGCTGCTACCTGTGATTTGAGCTTAAGTGGTAAAAACCAGACATATCTAGTATAGTGATCAACAATGGTGAGATAATATTTGTAGCCATCGATTGAGGTTATTGGCGAAGTCCAAACATCTGAAAATAGTAATTGTAGGGGATGATGAGATATAAGAGAAGAATCAGAGAAAGGAAACTTATGACTTTTGTTTATTAAGCATGAGTTGCATTTGAAAGAATCAGATGCTCTACAACCAAGAGATGGCACAAAACCAGAAAGAAGAGTTTTTAAAATAGGAAAAGCATGGTGTCCTAGGCGGTGATGCAAATTAGACAGAGATTACTGAAAATCTGAAAAAGCGTGTGGAAGTGATGCATTAGGCCACTCGTAGGTGCAATCTTTAATTGGTCCTTGGAGAAGAGGTGCCCCCGTTGCCAGATCCTTCACCTGAAATATATCCGGGAAAAATTCAATAGAGATACGGTTAGTGTTGCAGAATTGATGAACTGAGATCAGATTCTTTTGCATAGTAGGGACATACAACACATTGTCGAGTTTAAAAGATCGAGATTGATTAGGAATAAGATAGAACAGGTGTGTATGATTTGATGTCCTGTCCCATTCCCAATAATGATGGTGTTTGCTCCGTTGTATGGTGAATGGAGAGACAATTGACTGAGATCCGAGGCAATGTGGTGAGATGCTCCAGTATCCATAAGCCAGTTGGTGTCCAGACTCATGGGAGTAAAGCCTGCTGAATTTGCTGACGGACGCCAGGAAGATAATGATGATGATTCTTGTTGATTAACCACACGAAAGGTGGGACATCTCTGAACGGTGTGTCCTTGAATACCACACGCTTGGCATCTGCCCAAGTAAGATCGTGAAGGTCTAGAATTACCACGTTCTCTGTTTTGTTGACTTGAGTAGCCTCCACGCCAATTGTTGTTGTTGTAATTGTTGTTCTGATCGTGACGCCAATTTTTGTTGTCACTGCGTCCGTTGTGACCTTGGAATCAGGTTGAGGAATTTGCAGCAATAGGAAACGATGGAGACTCCGGTTGGGTGCAGAGCAACATCGTTTCTCTGTTTAGCAGCTGCTCGGTAAGCTCTAGGAGTGTGATCAGGTTGTCACGAGCATTGGCAGCGTCTATTTCTACCTTATACTCCTCAAGTACACCAACTAGTATATTTGTTCGATCAAGTCTTCTTGATCAATAGGTTTTCCTAGAAGTGCTAGTTCATCGACTTTGGTTTTCATCAGGCGCATGTATTCATCAATGGTTTTGGTCCCTTTGGTGTAGCTCTTGATCTGGAACTTGAGTTGTTTAATGTGTCCACGTGTGGGAGTGCCAAAGACACTTGAGAGAGTCGACCAGACTTCGTGAGTTGTGGATGCACTAGCGACAAGTGGTTGAATTGTGAGAGAGATTGCTCCTATATAAGCACTGTAGAGGAGTTGATCATGTCTTCTCCATGGTCCATAGGCAGTATTTGGTGTCTTGACCCCGTCAACCGTCACTGTTGATTCCAAAGTGGTTGCAGTTTTGATTAGGAAGTGATGAAGCTCATGTCCTTCGAGCAGGGCTTCGACTTGACGATGCCACTTCAAGTAGTTTGTGTTGGTCAGCTTGGTGATGTTCCCCATGTTGACAGACAGGAGACAGTTAGCAGGATCTGTGGAGTTATAAAATGCGGTGCGCTCGACAGTGGCAGATTTAGCGGTGGAGCTGACTTCCGACATGATGATTGGCGGCCGAAGAGAAAAAAGGTTAGGGTTTTGGTTAGGTGTTTAGAGATCTAATCTCTGATGCCATATAGAAAATCAAGCTTAACTTTATTAAGATGTGGGAACAAGTATATATAGAGATACATGGGAACGTATTCTACAAGAAAAGAATATTCACAAGATATATAATAATTCCATTATAACAATATGGAAAATATCCTAATAAATGTTTATGTATGGAGGATATTTCATGATCATACCCCAAACCTAGACACGATAATGTGATCTACCGATATGGATATAAATGTCAACATCAGATCTCATTTACTATGAGCTCCACCAACTCTCGGATGGGGTAATTTTACCCTATCCGTGTATCCATGTCATGTAAAATCTGTAAACATTCTTTCATTTTACAGTTAAAACTAATCCAAAATGTCTGACCCAAAACAAAAAAAAAACTAATCCAAAATATTTTCGACTCACGTGTATGCTTTTTCAACGAGCTTCTGTAAACTCTCAAATACTTAGTTTTCGAAGAGAGATCTAAATAATCATAACATTACAAAAACTCATATTTTCCGATCCAGTGGATGCATTTCGATCTTTCTAATCCTAACTCCTAATCTGAGGATCAAAGTATTCTCGGGAGACATCATGTTTCTAGAAGCGGGGGAAAATGGTCAAAGAATATTAACATATGGCAAATTGAGTCTACTTTAGTTTGTAAACGGTAAATCTAAGAAAATTCAATGCATGCGATTTTGAATAGGCTTGAACTGTTTTTTTCCTTATTTTTCATTTTTTCTTATATGGGCTTTAATCAAACACCTAGTTTCGTTGCCCAAACAAAAATTGAGCTTGTTTTAATGGCCCATATATATTGTTTTTTGTTTGGCTTTAGCTTTTAAATAAAAGACAAAAAAATATATATATATATACACTCCTACTTTTGCATGAAAAATCTTATATTGATCTTTGTAAAAAGAAGAAAATTTAACATTGTTTTTTATTTTAACCAGAGAATCTTCACGTATTATATATTGCTGGATCTCTCCTTGTCCATCTAATAGTTTAACTGTCACTATTTAGAATATATTAAAATTAGTTAAATAAAGCATAATAATTTTATCAAACCTATTAAATTAATTTACCTGAATTTTAACAGAAATTCAGATTATGCTTATTAGGAGTTAGGACCCATTCCTAAAAGTTAGTATAATCATCACCAATGTAACCGACGCAAACATGAACTACATATGTCGCAAACCACATTTCTCTTTGGCTAGACAACATTAATATATTATCATTGGATTCTTACTTCTCACTTTCTTTTGAAATATTATTTGTAAAAATTAGTTACACATAGTAGATGTTACTTTGTCATCACCAATAGAAGCAATTCCCATCATGTACTGAATCCCTTGTTTCCACAAAAATGTGATTACATTCAAATATTCATCGGCATTTTTCATTCTCGGTTGAACATAAAACCAAATCCAAACGAATTATTGTCTCATATCAATAACTACTAGCTACTTGCAGAGGTACATAGTTTTATTTACAAAAAAAATTTCAGTTTTTAATAATTAGTGTTAAAAGTCAATTTTATTCTCCGATTAATTTTAAAACAAATATATTCCACAAATTTTGTTTTCCCTGTATACACACATCACACATGCATAAAAAGTCATCGAATCTAAACCAAAGTATGAACTGTTTAGGCAGCTGCAGAATAGTATTAGGCTATAGGAAACTCTAAACTTACGATAAAATTATTTTAAAAAAGCAAACTATATCAATCCATCCCAGATCCTTAACTTTAATAAAAATAAAAATAAATCCATCCCAGATGGGAACATTCTTTCAATTCTATAAATTTTCACTTTATAATAGATGCGTGAGAGGTCGATTTACCGGTTAGGTGAAATAAGAGTAATTATTATCGTGTAGGGGTACAGAAAAAACCTCCAAAGTGGACCACTTATTTGTTTTACATATTTTAAAAACTAAAAATAAAAAGTATGACATACATATCCATTTGGTGTTCCTAAAAATAGGTTTAATGATTTCTCCCTTTCTAAAAGAATGAGAATGAAATGTCCAGACAATTAAACTTTGAGAATCAATTTTTTTACAGATCCCAAAACTCAGAAAATTTTCCTCGATTTTGACATGGATCGAATGGGAAATGAATTTTTATTTTTTTGTGTATTAATTTGTCTTTTTTAAACATTTCCACTCTAAAATGGAATTTGGAATAAAAAAATTTCCAACTCTACTCAGTAAAAAATATATTTACTCTAAATATGAAATAATTCTATTCAATTATTTTATTTTTTTTACTCATCTCTCCATTTTTTACTTTAAAATTGAACGATGGATTGGAAATATTTTTAATGGTTATTTTTTACGGTAAAAACTTCATATATTTTTTGATAAGGGTAAATACTTCATATATTGATGGCTAAGTAGTGATACCAAATTCTTTTTCATTAATGGTTTTTTTCTTCTTTAATGGGTTTCATAGTGTGTTAGTGGAACAAGTTAAGTATATATAACAGAACAGTATTAAACTATTCTTTTAACCGATGAAGTGGGTCTAAGTTTGATGTGAGAAAATGACTTCAGATGAAAACTATGGAGCTCTCGACCATAAATGAAAAATAGATTTGGCAACAACTTTTTCTTCATGTGAAGTGTTTGGTGCATTTCCTTAACATCTAACTTTTATATAGGAAAATTTCATACGAAAATAAACAATTGTCATGAAAAATATCATTATCTAGTAGTTGGTCAATAGATTAAACGTTTATACACCTATATTTTGGATTTAGTACTTTTAGAAAAATGTAAGAAGTATCAGATTGTGGATTTTAGATTTTCGAGACTTCCCGTATGCTATAGATTGGATCGTCTGTTCATAAATGGTTAACTTAGTATGTTGTAAAAGTAGACAAAAAAATTAGTATGTTGTAATCAGTATACCGTTAATTATAATTTGATGTAATAAATGTTTAGTTAATTTTTTGGTAAAAAGATTGTTTATTTTAGATTCTGTGATATATATTTTGAAAACATTGTATGAATTCCAAATTGTTTTTAGCAATGTTCTAAAATACGATAGGCGCTAGCCGGGCAACGAACCACTGTATAGTGCATATATGTATACGCATGGTATATACAGTGGATATGTTTTTTTCAAAAAAAAAAAAAAAAAAAAAAAAATATATATATATATATATATATAATCATAATTTTTATAGTAATTTACTGGGACATAATAATTTTTTTTTAAATGGATAGTTGAAAAATTACTATTAGGAATTAAATAAAAAATGACATAGTTTATTTTTGTTTCAAGTGAAAAACAAAATATATCAATTACTAAATGGAGTGAACAAACATTTTTACAAACGATGTAATTTTAATTAGTAGTTTTAATTTAAAACAATGTAGTTTTAATTAGTTTCTTAAAAAAAAAACAATCAAACAACATCATATTAATTTGGAAAACTTAAAAAAAAAATAGCATATAAGTCGGAGCTACATGTTCCATCATTTAATCTTCATATAAACGAGTGTTTTTTATCTATCATTTAAAAATACGCATAACATAAATACGGTACGATTTGCTAATATATAGCGCATAGAGATCGTATACACGGACGCTTGAATCATACAGTGTTTTTAGTATATAATTTGATTCAGTCAGATGAGGGGAGTAAATAATCTTGGCTTAACGCTGAAGTCTCCGATGAACTAATTCACGTTTCGATAAAGTTATAAAGAAAAAAGGAGAAAAATACTTGGCACCCATTTGACGCAATTGAGGGACTAAAATTATATGAAACAAATTCTCAACTAAGGAGAAATTATAGATTAAATATACATGTTTTTTTGTCATTAGATTAATAAAATGTTTACGACGTGGGAATTAATATTCCTACAAACAATCTGTACACATAACTTTGAGTCACAAGTCACAACTATATCGAATTTCAATAGTTTAACGTATGCTTCTAACATCAATTTCGTTTTTTAAAATAATATTTAAATTTTTTAAGACAGCGATCAAAAATAGGTTTCGGAGTTATCTGCAATTAATGTGTCCTTTTAATTAATGATATATTTTCTTAATCAATTAAAAAATCCACCGGAGACCATTTCGTCTAACAATAAAAATTTAAACATAAGCTACATGCAGACCACATACCATAGAAATTATAACAATAAACTATGTAATGCGTTTTATATTATATATTATACCATTTTGCTAACTCGGAGTTCCAGACTCGTTCAACTTGATATTCGACGCCACGATTTTTACAAAAACACAGTGTAATACAATTTTTAAAAATACTTAATTCTAATTTATATGTTATAGTTTGACTAGATCAGATTTGGCATGATCCTTGCATCAGCCTATTAATCACTTTTGCATAAAGTATTTTGTGCTTTATCCATATATATATATATATCTGAATATATGCACAATGTTCAAAACCCATCTCTAATAATAAAAAATTATTTACATCATGGTTTAAAAAAATATAAATGGTGAATCAAAAAGTTTGCAACATTATGGAATTAAACAAACTAATGAGATGTTATTTCTTTTTTGTTTATTCCATGACCCCATTTAGGAATATATTTAGAGTGTATAAAGTTGAAAAATGATTAGTGCGTCTCGAATGCACTAAATGTCTTTATGTCACCATTCACTTAACCTCAGAAAAATGGACATTTTGACATTTTTGTTTGTTTTGAATTTGGACTATATAAAGTGATATATAAACACAGGAAAATTTTAAAAATGTCAATTTTGAAATATTGTTTTACATTTTTAAAATTCTAATTTTTTTTTAAATTTTTTAACATTTAAATTCTAAAATAATTAATTTTAAAAAGAGTTTTGACTCTAGTAGATCCCAACCATCAAACTAAACCCTAACATAATATAGTTAATCTAAACATAAATAATATTTTAAATAAATAATAAAATATTATTGATATTTTTGATTTTTTTTTGAAAAGATTGCATTTCAAAAGTGGTATTTCTTAAAAAATTCTATAAATATTGTATCTTTTTGTTGTTAACCCCAAAGTTATATTAATATGCATTATCCAAAAGAAAAATTATATCTCAGAAGTCGATTTAATTCACTGCTTAATGTTTTAATTACGTCAATTTTAAATCAATTTCACAAACCACAACAACGACGATATTTCAACTGCCAATTGAGCTTCTTGGACCATTAGATTTTACAATTTGTTTCACATGAAATTTGACATCTCGTCAGGGTTTGAGACAGGATCTAAGAATAACACGACAAAAGACAATTTTTCATTCGGACAATTTTAGCCCATACCTTTTCAAACCACAAACGTGACTGCTTCGAAAAATCTTTGGAGCGATGCTAAGGGTAATTTCGGTAAGATAGATTATCCACTTTTTCTAAAAGGAATCTCTCGTCTAAAAAAATTGCTGACGTATCGCATTTTACCGACACGTTATTGTTAGCTTTTCTTAATTTTTTTTTATTAATTGTTATTCCTTTATTTATTTATTTCCTTAATTAAAATCTGCGAGGTTACCGATACAACCTATGGTAAGATATTTAACATTTTTGTTTAAAACCTAACAAGAAGATTCCATCTAAAAATATGGGCCATTATCAAAATCTCAATTTTTTTTGTTTAGTTTCACCATTTACAAACAATTTTTTTTAAAGGTCCTTATCGAATTTAGAATTTGATGATATAGTTCTTAAAAATGAAACGTTTAAAAATGGCATTTTAAAAAAAATCCAAAAAAAAAACTGAGATATATTTTCATTGTTTTATTCGCCATTTTCATTTTTTTATTTTAATCCAGAAAATGACAGATTTTTTTAATAAAGAAAAAAGAAAAAATAGGAAGCCAAAATTTCCGAAAGAAAATAAATAACATCAGGAGAAAATTTATAAACTACTATTTTGTTTTACTTCAACTACTATTTTTTATGTTGTGTTAAAAAATTTACCACATTTTTTTAAACAAAATTAAATAAAATTCAAAAACAAAAATTATAAAAAAAATAATTATAAAAATTGTTAGACACTTAAGAAACTTTCATAAATGATTTATATATTTTTTTTATCAACAATTTAATAAACTTATAACGGTTCAGAAATCTAAATAGGAAATCCAAAATTAACATAAACAAAAGCATTCTTTGAGATTTCTTTTTGTTATATTCAGATTTAACTAAATTTTGGTTTTTGGGTGTATGGATTAAAGTCATAATAAGTCCACCTTACCCCCCCCCACTGCCTCTACTCCTACCATTTTTTCCCAATTTCTTTGCTGCTTCATAAAGCAACGGCTGTGATTGTATTACATCGGTGACTTCAGATCCAATCAACGGTCCCACTTTCATCTCTCTCTGTCTCTCTCATCTCTCTCTCTCTTTGAACATTCAAACAACAAATATAGAAAAGAAGTAGCCAGCAGCAAGAGACGAGAGAGGAACAAAACTGAAACGTGCCTCCATTTCTAAACCCCAAATCGTTTTAGTACAAAGGACACAAACCAACTTAAATGCCAAAGGTCCTCTTTTTCACCTTTTTTCGTGTTCTTACAAATCTGGGAAAATGTTTTTTCTCTGAAATCCACATTCATTGATTCATTGGGGTTTCTTTACTCTTCCAAGTTCCAATCTTTTAGGTTTTTCTCTTGTGTTTTTCGTTCAAATCTATGTTTTTAAGTTACTAATTTTGAAACCTCTTCTTCTTCACGGGTTTCCTTCTTTTTATTTTTCCCCATTTAATCTTTTACTCAATTTTCCCATTTAAGAAGAAATAAAAACAAACCCCTTTTTGCAGGTTTATGGTTTGATTGGCAGAGAAGCGAGAAATTTGAAGTGATTAGGTAACGAGAAGTGAGCATTTTTCTTCTTCTTGGTTATGGTGGGGGCGATGGCAAACAATGGAAGAATCCGGTCAGCTTTTCCGGTGGCTAATGGGTCAAAAGATCTGACGCCGAACAGTGCTCCGGCGAGCACGGCGGGATCTGAATATGGTCCTGTTGAGTTCACTAGAGAAGACGTTGAAGCTCTTCTTAATGAGAGAATCAAGTACAAGAGCAAATTCAACTACAAGGTTTCTACTTTTTTGCACCTCATTAAATATATCATTTTGTTTCTTACCTCAATCTAAAAAGCTTATGAATTAGGGTCATGAATAAGCTTATGAATTAGGGTTCTTGTTAACAGAGAAGTTTAGTTGCTAAACCTTGAGTAATTTTTTTTAAAAAAATTTAAGCAGTTTTACTGACTTTTCTCGTTGGATCCGTTGGTTTTTCTGAAGAAGATTTGACAGTTTATAAGACAATTTGTGGGACCTTTTTTTTGGCAATAGCATTCAAGGCTTTGTTTATGTGTTGAACCTTGTGGTAGAATCTCTGGTCTTTAATTTCAGTTAGCTTACTGGCTTTTCTCGTTGGATCTGTTGGTTTTTGAAGAAGATTTGATTGTTATAAGACATTTTGTGGGACCAAATAGTTTGTCTGTTTGATGAGAGCATTAAAGACTTTTGTTCATGTGTTTGACTCTTTTGGTAGGGAATCTCTTTTTGGTTTGAATTAGTTAGCTTGAATTTGAAAATGTTCTTCTTGGCTGTCGATTTTGCAGGAGAGATGCGAGAATATGATGGATTATATAAAAAGACTTAGACTTTGCATTAGATGGTTTCAAGAACTCGAGTTGGATTACGCTTTTGAGCAAGAGAAGTTGAAGAACGCATTGGAATTGAATGAGAAGCATTGTGCTGACATGGGTGCGTTTCCAAATTAGAGTTTTAAGTTGTTGAATTTTTTCGTTTGGAGTTTTAGGATTTGGAAATTTACATTCGTGCAATTTGATGACAGAGGTTAGCTTGAAAAACAAAGAAGAGGAGCTGAATATGATAATTGAGGAACTGAGGAAGAATTTTGAATCTGTTCAAATTCAACTTGCCAAGGAACAAACGGAGAAGTTGGTAGGAAGCGATTAGTTTCTAGTTAAAATACTTGCGTCTGATTCGTAGTTGTGGGTTTTAATTCGATATGATCTGCTTTAGGCTGCAAATGATTCTCTTGGAAAAGAGAAAGAAGCAAGACATGTTGTTGAAAAGGCACAAGCTGGTCTCACAGAAGAGCTAGGAAAAGCACAAGGAGAACTTCAAACGGCTAATCAGAGGGTGAGAAAACTAAAAAAGGATCTGAAATGGGAAATTGCTGTCACCTAATTTTGGCTAATGTCGATTGACTTTTTTGTGTTTTGTTCAGATACAATCAGTAAATGACATGTACAAACTGTTGCAAGAGTATAACTCCAGCTTGCAGCTGTACAACAGCAAGCTCCAAGGTGATCTCGATGAAGCTCATGAAACTATAAAACGCGGAGAGAAAGAACGGACAGCCATTGTTGAAAATATTGGCAACTTGAAGGGTCAATTTTCAGCATTGCAGGATCAGCTTGCTGCATCTAAGGTGATTGATGCTCTGTTTTATTCGATCAATGGTAGTAAGTGTTTGTAGTTTTGGTCAGAATGTGATTGGGCGTCTTTTTTTTTTTGCTAGGCCTCACAAGATGATATCATGAAGCAGAAAGCCGAATTGGTAACCGAAATTGCAAGTCTCAAGGTCGAGCTTCAGCAGGTCAAAGATGACCGTGATAGGCATTTAGTGGAAGTCAAAATCTTACAAACCGAGGCAACCAAGTACAATGACTTCAAAGACACCATTACCGAGCTCGAGGTTTCCTATCCTTTTATAGTTTCTTGCAAAAAAATTCTATCTGCAGATTATTTTTTCTCAAGATGATGTAATTTTTTTGGGCCAGACTACATGTTCGTCCCAGAATAGCCAGATACGAGAGTTACAGGACCGACTAGTATTGTCTGAGAGGAGACTGCAGGTTTCGTCACATTCTCGAGTTACGCATATAACAAATGATTATATTAGATTTCACAAGTTCTTTAGTCTTTGATACCATTCTTGATTGTTTATGGTTAGGTGTCTGATCTATCTACCTTTGAGAAAATGAATGAGTTTGAGGATCAGAAGCAAACCATCATCGATCTTAAAAGTCGTGTAGAAGAAGCAGAGCTTAAACTCGTTGAAGGAGAAACCCTGCGGAAAAAATTGCACAATACCATTCTTGTATGATCCACTTGACTAACCCCTGCCACATTTATTTTCTTCCCCTTAGTGTAAGTCTGACTGATCCGGGTTTATTCTCATGTTGCAGGAATTGAAAGGCAACATACGTGTGTTCTGTAGAGTTAGACCTTTATTGCCGGGAGAGAATAATGGTGATGAGGGAAAAACTATTTCTTACCCAACATCTCTAGAAGCACTTGGTCGCGGTATTGACTTGATGCAAAATGGTATGAAACTAAAACTTCTGCAAAAATGGGGTTCTTGTGGAAATGACACAGTTTTTAACTTTTGATATGTTTTTGCTATGGACAGCACAAAAGCATTCGTTCACATTTGATAAGGTTTTTGTGCCTAATACATCACAAGAAGATGTTTTCATAGAGATTTCTCAACTTGTTCAGAGTGCTCTCGATGGTTACAAGGTAACTAAAAACTGCAAACAGAATATAATGCTATGCGTTTTGCTGTTTGCTGGACTAGTTAAAGCTGATATCAATTCATTTTGCAGGTGTGCATTTTTGCATATGGACAAACCGGGTCGGGAAAAACTTACACAATGATGGGAAGGCCAGGAAATCCTGAGGAAAAAGGTCTGATCCCGCGATGTTTGGAACAAATATTTGAAACGAGGCAGTCTCTTCGATCTCAGGGTTGGAAATACGAGTTGCAGGTATTTTTTAATCTCGTCTTTTAAGTAGCACTAAGTAAGATACATCCTTGTGTTTAGAATCGATATATAACTTTCCTAGTCTTGTATCATATGTATAGGTTTCTATGTTGGAAATATACAATGAAACGATCAGAGATCTCTTGTCGACAAACAAAGAAGCAGTAAGAACAGACAATGGTGTTTCTCCTCAGAAACATGCTATTAAACATGATGCTAATGGGAACACACATGTCGCTGAGCTTACTATTTTGGATGTTAAAAGCTCCCGAGAGGTTTCATTCCTCTTAGATCACGCTGCTCGTAACAGGTGATTAGCTAACAGATGAACAAATTGGCCATCAAGATTTTCGGTTTTTAAAAGTTGTTTTTTCTTCTTCTTTAGATCGGTAGGGAAGACTCAGATGAACGAGCAATCGTCAAGAAGCCATTTTGTTTTCACACTAAGAATCTCCGGTGTCAACGAGGTATTTTTATTAGCCAAACCAGCTTTTTTCCTTATAGAGCTTGATTTCTGTTTTGTCTAATAAACCAAATTGTTTTTCTTTCTTACAGAGCACTGAGCAACAAGTACAAGGGGTCTTGAACCTGATTGATCTTGCGGGGAGTGAACGTTTATCGAAGAGTGGATCAACTGGAGATAGACTCAAAGAAACTCAAGTACGTTCTTCAGAAACATAAAACAAGATTATGGTTTCTTGCAGTTTTAGCCTTTTAAACTATCTTTCTTTCTTTAGGCAATCAACAAAAGCTTGTCGTCACTAGGCGATGTCATTTTCGCCTTAGCAAAGAAAGAAGATCATGTTCCATTCCGAAACTCAAAGCTCACTTATCTTCTCCAGGTACTAACTACTTTACAAACACACAAATTATCAAAATATTTTGTTTCTTAATTTGTGTCTCATGATGAAACTATGTTTCATTTGTTACTCAGCCTTGCTTAGGCGGTGACTCGAAGACGCTAATGTTTGTGAACATTGCCCCGGAATCTTCTTCAACCGGTGAGTCTCTCTGCTCGCTTAGATTCGCAGCGAGAGTGAATGCTTGTGAGATTGGAACTCCACGTAGGCAGACTAACATCAAGCCGTTGTTGGATAATAATCGTTTGAGCCTTGGATGAGAGAAATGAAGAGAGAGAGATGGATTTGAAGTTTGAAGCTAAAGCTTCATTTTTTAAAAGTTAATTATATGAATGTTTGTACTTAAAATATGGTCACACGACTTGAAGGATGGGATGATTCTAACAAGAAAACACAAAAGACCTTTTGTTGTAATTTGTATAGTTTTGGTTTAGCATTTAAATATCTGTTGTTTCTGTATTTTTTGGATAATAAGTAGGCTGTTGCTTGTTGATGTTTGGATTCATATTAATTTTTTTTCTGGGATTCAATTTTTTTGATTTTCTCTATATTTTGATCGATTAATTAACCAGGGCTAGTAGTGTAATGGTAGTGTTTGGTCAAAAATTTATATGAATGATTAATATTTGTGTGTTTAGTAACAGAACTAAATTTTCTTTGGTGAAACTCGGATTAATTCTAGAATTTAATAGGAAGAATGTATATGAACATGAAAATTCACTGGATTACAACCACTTGATTCTAATAATGTTGGTTTTCTATTTAGATTGTTACGGAAATTGCTTAGTTGAAGAGAGCTATTTGCACATCGGATAAAATTAACATGGTAATATATTGAGTTATTATTAGATTCAATTTTGTTTGAATGTGGTGTGTGAATTGTAAGAAAGAAAAAAACTGATTGTGATAGGATCATATTCTATGATCTCTATAAAATACTTTTTTTTTGGGAGTCATCTGATAATATACATTTGAAATGTTATAGGATCAACGTTTTACAAGAACCGGAAATTCCGAAGACAAAGCCTACAAAATCTGACTAGATTAGTTCGAAAACTCAGAAGACAAAGAGCGATAACATTGAAAATGAAAGCTTTTAAACATAACTAGAACAAAAGAGCTAATGCCGATCCAAACCTGAGAACGGAAAAACAGGACATACATCACCAGAGACCAGACGATATCCAACCACGACTTCTGCTCTTCTTATCCTTTTTTGATGCGTGTACACTTCATAAATTTTGACACTTACGCTACCTTAGGATGGCAAAACAGAACTCCCAAAGCTTAGTTTGCACCGCTGAAATTGTTCGAAGCTATACAATATTTTTGTTGCTGCATATTAATATACTTTAACTATTGAAACTAACTCAACCATGAATAAAATAAGAGAAATTTCTTAAAATAATACAAAAATAAGTTCTTATTCCAAAAATATTATTACTAGTTTTTTTTTTCAAAAATACTACTAAACGTTTGTTCTTTCCAAAAATACCACAAACACTAAAAATAATTTTTAAGTGTTTATAATTTAAATTTTTGAGTTTGGCTTTAGTATTTTGGGTTTGGCGTTTAGTTTTTAGGGTTTAAAATTTAGTTTTGAGGGTTTAAAATTCAGTTTTTTATTTGTGCTATTTTTGGAAAACAAAAACTTTTAATGGTATTTTTGGAAAAAAAACTAGTGGTGCTATTTTTGGAACAAAAACTTAAAAATGTGCTATTTTTAAGAATGACCCATAATTTAAATCATAGATAATATGCCATTTTGTTTTTCAAACTGATTTTTACCATATTCCTTTTTTATTTTTTAAACCGTGAAATTCGGGATCAGAGTCTCTAGTCTTTTTTTTTTCTTGCTAAGAATGTAAATATCATTAATGAAAATGAACAATTTAGGTTACAGTTTTTTTTTGGAAACAAAATGGTAAACCTTTCAAATGGTCCCATGGCAAAAAAGGATAAAAAACATGGAAGCATAATCAATCGGTGCACTAAGCTGTGAAGCATCCACACCGTAACAGTAGCGATACAAATCCTAAAAATTCAGTGTGAAGGAGGAAACGGGAAGTTGATGAAGGAAGACAACTTGATTGACTATTGAAACGCAAACGACGCTAATGGAAGCTCTTTCATCTGGTAGCCCGAAATCGGAAGCCCGAACCTAGGGACTAGCAAGCCAACAAAGACTGTCCACTACACATGTGTACGAAGCTTGCCAACTAACCAAAGGAACTAAAGCTGAAACGGGACTACGCTAGCCGAAAAAATCAAAAGTGCTTAGAAGCTCAACCAAGACCATCTCCCCGGTGTCAGGTGCTTCACTAAGCGGCATTTAAAACGACAACCTTACTAGCTCCTCCTAAAGAGATGGAATTGAAGCAATTACCAAACCCGAATATCCCTAAATCAGCTCCACTCCACTAACAGAATCGACTCCTAAAACTAGTTAACATGTCGCACTACACTAGGAAAGATAAGAGTAGATATGGACAGTGAAGAGACCCGATCGACAGAAGACGAAACCAGTGGCGAAGGCGGAGCTCACGCCTCAACCAAACAGCGGTCAAAAACCAAACAGGAGCCCTCCAAGTACCCAACAACCTCACCATCGAAAGATGCGAACGATAGACTCATGGCTCAGACCACTAGCAGATCCGAAACCCAACAAACCTCCACCAATCTTCTCCACCGGTGGGGAGATCCAGTCCTCAAGGATCCTACCACAGAACCGGCGAGGTGAATTAGCAGCGAGCAAGATCTGGTTAGATCCGGTTAGATCCGAACCATCTCGAGATACCCGATGTGTATGAGTTGAGACGAGATCTGGTAAGATTCCGATGAGTTAAGACGAATCGAATCAAGCCTTGACCGGAAGACGAACCACCGCTTCGGCAAGAACAAAGCCGAAATCTCCTCCCCACCACGAAGCTTCAACAGTCGGAGAGATGTCCTCATGGTCGTCAAAGGTAGAAGAAGCATAAACAAAGTGCAGAAGAAAGAAAAGGGGTGTCTCTCTGGCACCGGCAAAGAGCGCCGGCTACCGGAGAGGCGGCGACGGAGTTTTGTTGACGACGGCTGTTTTAAAGGACTAGGGCGAACTCTCGAGTAGAGGAGAGAAAAGGCCTCAAGTCTTTTGTTTTTCCACTATCAGCGAGAGAGATTTTGGGAGGACCAAGACATGTCTAGTTGCTCAAGAGTCTCTAGTCTTCATAGGCTGAGACTAGAGCAGGTTAATACCTTTTTTCGGAGCGCACTCCCTTCCAACATGAGAATCAAACTCTCATGCCCCAAAGAAACACAAATCTAATATATAACAAGAGGCCAGCACTCTCTAGGAGTGGACACCTGACATCTTCTGTGATCGACACATGTCCCTGCAAAAAAAAAAAAAAAAAAAGAGTAAAAAATACGTTTGGTCTTTCGCTTTTCTCGATCCAAACTCGATCGCCTCTCTCCTTCCTCTCCCTCACTCCCAAAACCCTAAACTTATCTTAAGCTTCTCTCCATCCAAACTCGACCGCCTCTCTCCTTCTTCTTCCTCACTTCCAAAAACCTAAACTTATCGACAACCAGGACCTCTGATTTTCCTTCTTCTTGGTTCCTGGCGACCACGCGATAACATCGACCGATTCTTAAAAAAACACGTTGTATCTTTCCTAAACAAAAAACCTACTCGAGTCACAATTGACTCTTCCTCTTCTAGGGTTTCATCGCCAACCGAATCCAGGTCGCTGTTAGCATCAGTCTCTCACAAGGTCGGCACAGCAATGCACGGCGGCGTCGGCGTTCAGAACCACCTCCTGAAGACCGATGCACCCCTCGCCACTCCGCCTTCGTCACGCCGGCCATCACGATGTTCACAGCCACAAATCCGGCAATCCTTACTTCGGCATCGCTGAACTCGTGGTACGCCTCTCTCTCCATCTCTCTCTCTCTCTCGAAAAAAAAAATTAAAGCACCACCGGGCTCTGATCGGATCCTTGTGAATCATTTCATTATTTAGTTTGGAACAATCGATGAGGAAGCTTAGGATTCAGAGACAGCTTGTAGTTCTACGCGGATTCGTCGGTCATGACTTGGATGATGTCTCCGATGTTTTCCTTATTGACTTGACTTCGATTCATCTTCCTTTGGTGTTGGAGCTGTTGAATGACATATTTGTTTCGCCGGATGTGATGAAGTTAGGGTTTCGGTTCAAGCAGGATTTGGTTTACCTGTCCTCGATTGCTTGTGCTTTTTCTTTTCTCGGTTTTTATGTTTTTAAATAGCTAGAAATGCATCAAAGCATTGAAATTATTGAACTCTCTATCTTAGTTTTAGTTTAATTTGTTGCAAAGTTTTAGTTAATGTGTGTACAAATGATTGGTTTTGTAGTTGGCAGTTATTTGTTGAAACTATTCTTGGTAGGTGTAATCGAAATGCTATCCAAAGTCTTACCTTTAGCTCTGTTATTTCATCTAGGAGTTTAATGTCTTGTGTTTTGGATCACGTGTAGTGCTTATAGATAGGTAAGTAAGATAAGCACTTGCGGAGTAAAGTCTTTGATCTGTGTTTTCACAATTGCCATTTAAATTTCTTTTTGAAATTGGATTGTTGACTTGTGTATGCTTGTTTGCCTTTTAGTTTTTGCTTCTTAAAACTCTCGGATGTGATTGTTAATGTGAATAGGTGAAACAATACTTGGATATCACGAGCATATACAATCATCTCAACATAAGCGGTTTGGGAGAAAGGCACCAAAGGATATCAAGAGCTTGACAGCTATATGCAAGGAAATGCTGGATATTTAGGTTTGCTAGGTAATTCTCGCTATGGTAAACCATAAGAATTTTCTCTTTTACTGGTGTTAATTTGTTTTTAAGTTTATATGCAAGGAAATGCTAGATATTTAGGTTTGCTAGGTAATTCTCACTATGGTAAACCATAAGAATTTTTTCTTTTACTGGTGTTAATTTGTTTTTAAGTTTGAATTTATGCATCTACGGCAAGATTGAGTATTAAACTCATGAACTATATCGAGAAACAACCGAATATGGAAACTGTAGTTGCGGCTAATAACTTAATTGTTTTGTTATTCCTTACTTAAATTCCAGGCCTTGTCAGATTCTAGATTTATTGGTTTTAGTATATGCATGTGAAATAAATGGAATCATGGAATTGATCAAGTTTTGTTTGATAAGAGATCATGAAACTTGGAAATTAGAACTACGCTTTCTTAGCATCATAGTTGTCAAACATGGTATCCCACAATTTCTTCTTTTGTTTAAACCTACAGTGCCACATAGGATTCAATGGCGTCAAATAATGGTTTGATGCTTATTTTAAAGTTTTTGTCACATAATATTGAAGATTGTTTCCATATTTTTACCTATCCAAAGACATTGATGATGTAGTGTATGCATTCGTTTTTCGCTACAAAAGCTTAAAATCTGAGATTGCCCTGGAAATTGTCATTGCTTATACTATTCCCATTCTATTTCTAAGGTTCTTTTACTTCACTTCTGCTCTGAATTTTCTTACACCAATCATGTCGTTGCAGTTTTTTTCTTGAAAGGGCCTTTATTATTTTCCGATATTTCCTTTTTCCTCAAACGCAATTGGTAGTCATACTTTTTCATGAGATCAAATGAGTGGTTGCTTGCTTATCGTTAGACGTTCTTTATAGAACCTGAGTTGTGTTTATATATTGATACTAATCCAATTCCTGAGAAGCCTAATTTTAATCTTCCTAGGTGAGGAAGCAAGGTTTGGATCATGATTACAAATACTACCAGTAACCAACAATAACATCATATCACTTACCAACATCCTCGCCACAACATGCCAATATGAGGTAGGACAAGTCCGTTTGCTTGAATACGATTCCTATGCTTGGATTTTGTTTTTAATTTTTGTACGCCATCAGTCTGATAAATGATCTAATCTCAATCCTTTAAATTTTCCTTGACAATATGTGAGGCCTCTAGGTCCTAAATATGTGAGTTTTAACGTTCAAGCTCACGGCAAAATGATACATGTTATGGGAAATAGGAAGCTTATTATATGTGTGAGTTAATCACCAACATCTAATTTAAGTGTTTTTATATGTTTGGGGAATTCTCAATATGCAGAAAAGGTACACATGGTTTGACTAATTAGTAGTTTTCTTCGTAACCCTCATGTTCTCTGTATTCATTCTTTTGTCGGTCAAAACCAATATGCTCTATCTCCATGGCTATATAGTTTGTTTGAACTATAAGATGAGATGGAATGATTTTTGTTTATGTATTTGAGCTGTACGCAAGAGATGATATTTGTTTTACTCACCCTTTTTTATATATCTTACTCATTTTTTTCTCTAATAGATGCATTCTTATCTGGTCCAAATTTATGAAACCTCAATACCTCTTCCGACATTACCCATCATCGGGTTTTGGTAAACTGGCTAATAGGTTTGATGGTTTACAAGCACCTTTCAAGACAAACTTTTTAAAGGTTATAACATGGAGATACAAAACCAGATACTTAACCTCATATTCTCTCTCGCTTACAATTATGATATTTTGGATTGCGTACATATTACTTTTTCTTAGTTTCAAATTAATCCAACATTTTGGGGTGTTTACAGGCTCATGATACTTTATAGTTTGTGTTCTTATATCTGTATTCTGCACTCTTCCTACCATGGAGTTTCATATGAGGTGATCAAGCGTTCTGATTTTGATTGAAACTTACTAACTTCCACTGCATTGGAAATATTTAGAAATTTATGTTCTCTACCTTCAAAAAAAGTGACAGGAATTAGCTTTTTCGTTCGTGAATTTGTGTGTTGCATTTTTAAAAAAATTACTGTCTTACAGTACTTCAAGGATAGAACAAAACCTTATATATCAGGTATAACCCTACCTAATGTAATATCCCAACATATGGAAGAAGAGCAATGGTTGCGTTTTTGTCATAATTAAGTTATTAAAGGAGAGATTTGTTAAATGGCAAGTTGTAAGCACCCTTTTCAAAGTTTCTTTTACTCTGCCATAGATGGGATTGACCTTCGGATCTTTGTACACATTCGGTTAAGGCTTTCCACTTTCGGGTGGATGTAGCCCAATTTTTTAATAAATGAAGGAAAGTTTTTTTTTACTATGTTGAAAATATTTTACACGGCCTACCACACTACTCTCAGAGATGAAAGATCTTTTCCATGAATGCAAGTTGTCATGATGCTTCTTCAGCACTGGGTTTAGGCTAGAACGTGTTTTATATTGTACTTTTCGAAACATATATTTGGCTATGGATGGACTGCTATCAACTACAAATTAAGTGATGAGCCACACAGTTATGTGTTTTGTAGTTGTAGCAAAAACTAAATTTGGATATTTTTAATATCTCATAGTATATGACAAAGATTTTAGTGGTTATCGTGATTTCCATAGTTTATCTTTTTGGATGAAGCTGATATTTTAAATCCTTCATACCTCACTTGAGTAACTTTGTATGTGTTTAGCTGTTAAACCCATAAACATACTGCTTATTTATTTAGGTTATACTTCGTAGTTCTTACTCTTTAGGTGGATTCGACTCTTGGATAAAATTGATCAATAGAAACTCAAACTTACGTGTTTATACGGGAAATAAATGGCGAAACTTATGTTTAAAAGAGAGTACACACATGTTAAAGTTCTACTCAAAATTTATATTTTAATTAATATAAATTAAGATATTCCCATTAACTAATTTTGTTACACTATCAAATACAACACAAATATAAAATTAACAGTAATGGTTTAACACAAAAATGTATTTTTATTAAATATCAGACTCTACGGGTGGGTAAAATATTTGGTATCTGACATCGGATCTGTGATTTGCTCGAGTTGGTCCAAAAAAATGGTAATCCAGTTTTCGATTCCGGATCCAAATAATTTGGTTTACAAGTCTTATCTTTTTGATAATTGGAACCGGTCTAGATCCGATAAAATAGGTAAAAATGACTAAAAGTATAATATTAAATTACAAAATATAAAGATAAATAAAATATTAAATAACAAAAAATAGAAATGAGCATACAAAACATTTCAAATTGATTTCCATAACATTTATGCACATTTATTATTGTCACTCTAAAAAATACTCTAATTTGCTTAAATAAACTTTAATTTGGTGATTGAGGTGTTATCCGGATCGAATCCGAGTTACCGATACTTCAACTCATTCAGGAACTATGATTTTTTTGATTGAACTAGGCCGGACCAGATCCATGTAATTAGCTAATATGGATTTGAATAAATGTTTCTTGGGACGAATCTGGATCTAAAAATCTTTAAAATTTTAGGTATTCGGTCGGTGTCCACTAAATTTAAAATAAAACATGTGAATCATTTGCGACTATGAGGCTAAAAACGTTTTGAAGCACATTTCAAAAAACAAACATTTAGATGGGTATGATAAAAAGTGATCTCATAATTTCTAAAATCATAAAATCTGAATATTATGAAAACTAAAAACAGTTATTATACTACAAGATTTACAAGATATGAAAAAATAAACAAATTAAGTATTTACTATGAAACCAAATACAAAATAAACTCCTAAACACTTAAGTTTAAAACAAACATATTAACAAAAAAAACCCGCGCGTATGCGCGGGTATTCACCTAATTCATTTAACAATACGTGGCGGTAACCACTAGATCAACACCACATTGGTTCATATAATGCATAACGTTCATGTGTTTACAAGAAATGGTTCGTTACATAAAACAAAACTTTTTTCATTTCGAAATAATAGTTCATTATCATCACATGAAACGTGGTTATTCAATTATAGTATTTCGGATTTTCCACCGTCTTTTGGTCATTTGATGAATCACTAAACCTGATAAATATTGTTCTTACCAGTTTTAAGTTTTAACGCCTAATCGATTTATTTTCTGGATATATTGAAAATCTGACGAATATAGCCTAGAAACCCCATATATATATATATTATGATATGATTTAGTCAACTCCTGTTGAATTTCTTATAAATATTGAGATAAGGTAAACTAAAAAACATCTGGAATCATGGCAAAATTCATGCCTCCACGGAACTTGGGAAAAGAACAAGTCAAACTTTAAAATATTTTTGTAACTAAATACTTGTTTATATATAGCATTCATATTATTAACACTTGATTCTGAATATTGAAGTTTATTACAGCTAGTCAAGTTGATATATAACGCCACTTCTGCATACATTATTAATCAAACCAAAACCAATTGGATTAGTCGATCATTTATCCATTTGCAAGCGTTTAGTATAAATTTCGTTGGTTTATTTATGACTCACAAATTGACATTTTATTTATTGTTTGATATAGTTAGCATCTATAGACGTATATTTTGTTTTTATTTTAATCGACGCTAGATATCAATTTTTTGGTGCTTTTGTGTGTGTTTTTTTCTTTTCAAATAATAGTAGTGAAAAGGTATAATAAGAAGAAAATGATAATCTCCTCGGTATGTTTACTTTATATTTTATTAAAATGTGTGTATATATATTTTTTATAAGGAATTGATGTATTGATATTCTTAAAGAATGTAAAGGGATTTATACAAAATAGAGAAGCAAACATTAAGGGAAAGACTAATCACACTAAAGCCTAAATATACACTTTACATATTTAGCTAATACGCCCCCTCAAGATGGAGATTTCTTGAAGACTCCAATCTCGGAACATGCAAATTGAAACCGAGAGCGAGGTAGAGGTTTTGTAAGTGTGTCCGCGAGCTGATCATGAGTGGAGACATGTGAGACTCGTAGCATTCCGGCTTGTATATGATTACAGACAAAATGATAGTCGAGTGCAATATGTTTCATCCGTGAATGAAAAACGGGATTGGCACATAAGTACGTTGCACCAACATTATCACAATAGATAACCAGAACTTGGGGAAGATCAACCTTGAGTTCAGTAAGTAACAAACATACCCAGCGTACCTCTGCGGCAGTATTTGCAACAGCCCTATATTCAGCTTCCGTCGAAGATCGAGCAACACCATTTTGTTTCTTTGACGACCAAGCTATTGGATTGCGACCAATGTAGAGGATATAACCATTCGTAGACACAAAATCGTAAGTATCTCCAGCCCAGTCGGCATCGAAAAAGGCATGAAGGGCAAGTGGAGAATGTTTATGTATGGTTATACCATGTGTAGGAGTCCCAGCTAAGTATCGTAGTATACGTTTTGCGGCTGTCCAATGTTGATCAGTTGGTTTATGCATGAATTGGGAGAGCCGATTTACCGCATAACACAAATCAGGACGTGTGAAAGCGAGGTACTGGAAACTGCCTACAAGAGAACGATATTGAGTTGGATCGGTGAGAGGCGTACCATCATTGATGGACAGCTTCGGTGACGTCTGGAGAGGTCAGCGACATACTTCCTTTGCATAAGATGAAGACCGGAGGCAGAGCGAGTAACTTCTATGCCAAGAAAATAATGAAGATCTGTGGGATCTTTGATTGAGAAACGATCAGCAAGGTTTTGAAGAACTTGTGAGATCCTCTTGTCATTGTTTCCGGTGACAATAATATCATCAACGTAGACAAGAACATAGGTAATGGTGCTAGCAGTGGAGTGGATGAACAGAGATGTATCGGCAAGAGATGAGGTGAAGCCATTGTCGAGAAGATGCTGTTTGAGAGAGATATACCAAGCACGTGGAGCTTGCTTGAGTCCGTAAATTGGCTTGTGAAGTCGGCAAACAAATGATGGGCGATCGCGATCAATAAAACCAGGAGGTTGAGTCATATAGATTTCTTCGGTGAGTTCTCCTTGGAGGAAAGCATTGTTGACATCGAGTTGCTTAATGGACCATGATTGTGTTGTAGCAATTGCAAGGACAAGACGGATTGTTGTCGTTTTGATGACAGGGCTAAAAGTTTCAGCATAGTCGAGACCATATTGTTGGGTGTATCCCTTTGCAACGAGACGAGCCTTATAACGGTCGAGGACTCCATTAGATAAGAACTTTGTGGTGAAGATCCAACGACATCCAACAAGGTTCTGATTTGGATTGTACGGGATGAGATCCCATGTGTGATTGCCCGTGTGTGCATCAAACTCAGTAGAACAGGCACGTCACCAGTTTTCATCCTTCAACGCTTGAGAGATCGTTGATGGTTCAGGGACAATTGTCGCAGGTCCTGTAACAGACAACAATGCTTTCTTGTTCGGTTTAAAAATATTATTTTTGGCCCTGGTTTTCATTTTGTGAGTATTTTGGTTTGGTGGTTCAACAGGTATGGTGTTTTGAGGATTTAAGTGCGATGTTGAGTTTGTGTCGTGAGTTAAGGAAGTGGTTTGGTGTGGATTGGGTCTGTTTATAAGTGACTCCGGCTCAGTTGTGGGTTGCAACTGATTTTGGGTTTGAGCAGTGGGCTCTATTGACTGTGGGTTTAGCTGGGCCCTGGGATTCGGCCCATTATTAATTGGAGCAGTGGGCTCAGATAATGTGGGAGAAGAAGATGTAGACGGAAGAGGGAAAGAAGACAATACCTGGATTTGGTCAATGACAGTGGTCGGCGGTGGTGGAGATTGGCCGGAGTGAAGAATCGAGGTCGGGGGTCCCTGTGGAGTGGCCGGAATATCAGGTCTAAGTGGAATCAGCGTTGGAGGCGGCGAGGTGGTCAGGTTATTCATTTCTTCGAGGTTTGTCAGTCGCGTGGATGAGTCAGCGCGAAAGGGAAACCGAGTTTCGTCAAATAGAATGTGACGTGATGTATAAACACGACCAGTGGGTAGATGGAGACAATGATAGGCACTTTGAGACAACGAATACCCAAGGAAGACACATTCCAAAGATCGATCCTCAAGCTTGTGAGTCGCATAGGGTCTTAACCATGGGAAACACAAACAACCAAAAATCCTCAATTTCTCATAATTCGGTGTTTGATGAAAAAGCTTCTGAAATGGGGAGACCATGGAAAGCACTGGAGTGGGGAGTCGATTAATGAGGTAGACCGATGTAGAAAAGGCATATGGCAATATGTTTTTGGAATTGAAGCCTTTGACAAGAGTGTAAGTCCAGTCTCGACAATGTGTCGATGCTTTCTCTCTGATAAACCATTGTGCTCCGGTGTATGCGGTGGAGAGGTAAGGTGAGATATGCCATTGTGGGACAGAAAGTCACGTAGGGCTATAAACTCACCTCCGTTATCAGAAAACAGAGTGCCAATCCGAGTTTGAAACTTGTTTTCGACAAGAGACTTGAAAGCCATAAATGTTGTTTTGACATCTGATTTTCGTTTTAACGGGAAGAGCCATGTGTATCGGGTAAAGTGGTCGATTAGGATGATGTAGTATTTAAAGTTGTCAATGGAGAGTATGGGTGAGGTCCATACATCAGTGAAGATGTATTCAAGAGGACGACAGGAGACAATGGTGGACTGAGTAAAAGGAAGCTTATGGCTTTTATTGATAAGGCAATCGGAGCAAGACAAATGCTTTTGGTTTGAAGATGAAACTGGAATTGAGAAAGCAGAGACAATGGAGTTTAAAATTGAAGATGACGGATGACCCAATCTTGAGTGCCATGAGTGAAGATTGGTTTTCGGACCTGATGCAGATAAGAATGCCATGGCTTGAGAACTTGACACCGGCCACTAATACAGCTGATTTTTAGTTCGGCCTTGGAGTAAGGGGACCCCCGTACGTAGATCCTTCACCTGAAAGAAGGCAGGGAAGAATTCAACCGAAACATTGTTAGTGTTGCAAAGTCGATATACGGAGATAAGATTCTTTTGTATATCAGGAACACATAAGACGTTATCCAAGGTTAACGATCGAGTACGAGAAGGGAGAGATTTGAAACCCGTATGTGAGATGGATAGATTCGAACCATCTGCTAGTAACACATCTTCGCCATTCTGGTAAGGTTGATGGAGAGACAGATTAGTAATATCAGAAGTGATGTGGTGCGTTGCTCCAGAATCGACAAGCCAATTTTTTGCCGTGTACGGCATGTTGGAAACAAGATTAGCACGAGGTTGCCAAGGACGAAAAGGATTAGATGGCACCTGATTTTCAGTTTGCAATGATTGGAGTTGTGGACATCGTCTTGCACTGTGACCTTGTGTGTAGCAAAACTGACACTTTCCCAAGTAAGGCTTCGAGATTCTGGAGTCATTACGACCTTGAGATGGAGACGGTGACCAGTTGGAGTTGGCGTTGTGATTTGGATTTGGTGATGAGCGATGTGAAGGGTACCGATTGTTGTAGGTGTTCGTGTTGTTTGAGGCATACGATTTGGAGTTGTTGTGGCGTTGCTGGACATTGTTTGCAGAGATCGGAAATGCAGATTGGTTTGCCGAGTTAACAGTGACGCAGAGCAATTTTGCTTCTTGATTCAAGAGACGTTCATGAACCTCTGTTAATGACGGTGGCGTGTCCTTTCCTTCAATTTGATTAAGCACTATTTTGTAGTCTTCAGGAAGTCCTTCGAGTATTAGCTCAATAGCATCTTCATGATCATAGGGCTTACCAAGAATGGCAAGTTGATCAAGACGATTCGTGATGCCTTGAATATATTCATCGATCGATTTTGTTCCTTTGGTGCAGTGTTTGAGTTGTGTCTTCAACTGCTTGATATGGCCACGGCTTGGTTTGGCGTATGTGGAGGCAAGCTTGTTCCTGATTTGGGAAGCCGTGGTGGTGCGAGATACGATAGGTTGAAGAGGCATCGAGATAACGCCAATTAAGGCGCTATAGATAAGTTGGTCCTGACGATTCCATTTGGTGTATGTCGGATTCGGAGTTGTCGTTGGTCCGACGGTTACGGTGGCAGCAGGTACAGGAATAGATTCATCAAGATGACCAACTAAGCCATGACCATGAAAAAAAGATCGAACTTGGAGACTCCACATAAGATAGTTCGTGCTGGTAAGCTTAGTGACATGAGACATGTTGATATTGAGAACAGATTCAGAGGCTAGTGGTACTTGTTCAGCGTTGGTTTGATTGACAGCCATGGATGGCGGCTAGAGGTTTCGTAGAGAAGAAAATTTTAGGTTTTTTGTTTTGTTTTGGAGCGATAAGCTCTGATACGATATAAGGAATTGATGTATTGATATTCTTAGAGAATGTACAGGAATTTATACAAAATAGAGAAGCAAACATTAAGGGAAAGACTAATCACACTAAAACCTAAATATACACTTTACATATTTAGTTAATATTTTTGACATTATTAAAATATTATAGAAGATAACAAGAAGAGTACCACCATGAAAAAAATACAATAATTTAATAGAAATGTGTTATTTAATATGATACATTTATAGGATATACCTACACGGTATCGATGGATATCCCTGATCAGTAGTTGATAAGTCTTTATTTATCAATTTGGCTTTCCTTATATTTTTGGAAGAAAATAAGTTGACTTCTACGTTATACATTTATGCAAAGTTTTACCCCAAATGCGAAAAGCGCAAGCAATTAAGGTGCTATTTATTACTATATAATTTGGGAGAAAAAAAATAAAATATAGTCCCCAAAAGATTCTTCGATTTCTTTTTAGAATCTACAGTTCTTAATTATATTACTCCCTATGTTGTAAAATTGTGGATTTGAACCTGAGATGTCTATGTGCATCTAATATTTATATTTTAAGAAGTTGGCACTAATATATTATTCCAATGCTAATTGAAAGTTTAAATGCTAATATGTCGTTAAACAAGAAAAATGGTTGTGTATATATATGTATATTGTATATTTGTATGGTATGTTTTGTATGTATCAAATGATACCATTGCGTAAGAAAATATTATGTTATGAATTGTTGGGAGTTTTTGATTCTTTTATCAAATCGTTATAATCTACCGTTTGACCCTCGTTTGAAAATTTTACAGTTAGAAAAACACTATATGACTTAAAATATCGATACCGGGTCTGATCTATATTTATATATTTTCATATATACGGAATATTTTTGATTTTTTTTTGTGTTACAAATTCTTAAGAAATTTCATGTATGTACGGGAGGAAGCAGAAGAATGTGATCTCCTAGATCACGACCAAACGACCATCCAACCATGTTCTCGAATAATTTCTTTCCAATCCAACCAACCAACCAACCTAATAGAAAATAATTATCAATTTAATTCGTTTAAAAGCTAAACGGACAAATAAAAACACATTACTATTTAGAAAAAAAATCATAACCGGTTTAAGTAATGAGACGTATAGTTTAGTCATTTATGTGAGATTTTCTGGTTAGTCATTGCGTTAGGCCCTTCAAAAATTAGATAGTAATGTAGGAGATGTGTTTTGGCTAGATTCGGGTTTTAGTTGTTGTTTATCTTGCTTCAGGTTTGGATTTTGATCCCACTAATTTATAGGCTCTGTCTTGTTTTTATATGTTGTTTTTTGCAAGATTTTTTTATTCCTTCACGTAGATCTTAGTTTATGGAGTTTTTATGTTGGATGTCGGCTTAGTTTATAGGGCAAAATTTGATAACCGCGGCTTAATTTTTGGGGCAATATTTGATGGCCGTCGATATTTGTATTTTTCTAAAAGTGTATAAATAATATATAATTGAGATTGGAAAAATAAGTTTAGTCATTTAGTGGTTATTGTTCTCTTAGTCGAAACATAATTTTTTTTTTTTTACTAAACATGTTATGTATTTTATACTGCATACTTATTTGACAAAATTATAATTGTGTGGAGATTGTTTGTTTTGGCATTTTAAACCAAATGATATACAAACTTATATTCCTTCCTTTTTAATATAAATGTTGTTTTAACGTTTTTCACGAAAATAAAAAAGCAAATTTTTTATTTATTTATTATATTTCTAAAGAACAAACTGAACGTTGAATTTCTGTTCTATTTTATATTTTTAATTAAATTAGATATTTTATAGTAAAAAATTATATTAAAACCATACAACGATAATATTTATGAAACAAAAAATCTTAGAGTTAAAACTTATGGTAAGTTAGGTCTCTAACTTTGGCGGCTTCCACAGCGCTGGAGTCGGGTTGTCTTGTGTTCTTCGCTCTATAGATGGCTTTAATCGGTTTAGATATGAGATTTATAAACCTTTTTCTGCTCTTTGGTGGTTTAGATTCTAGATCTAGATCTACATCTAAATTTTTTCGGGGTTAAAAAGGTTTGGTGTTAATCTCTTCTAGTGTGTTTTTCTTTGGGATTTGGGTTATCGTTACTGTTTCTTCCCTTCTTTGTCTCCGGTGGTTTCCTCGGCCCTAAACCGACTCGGTCCTATGCCAGCCATGTTCCTTCAATTGGTGGTGAATCGGTTTTGGGTGGCCTATTCTCTAGGTCTCCTCCACTCGATCTATGTCCCAGATCTGGGCGAGATATGTTTCAGCTCTTGCTCATGTTACCAACTATAGGTCGCGTAGTTCGACTTATTCGGTTCAGGCTATCAATCGACGGTTTTTATAGCTTCCGATGGGGCTCTTCCGTCTAGTAATTCAAAGGTGCTCAAGTTTTTAATTGCCGAAATTGTATCATTACCAAGCGAGGCTTGAAGTCCATAAGTTTGTGTCTGTTGATGTCGTCGCCATTGTATTTCTTGAAGATTCTGGCGAAAAAGGTGAAGAAGGAATTACTGGCGATTCTCAAAGCTTATGTTTTTATGGGTTGTTTGTTTTGGTGTAAGGGTTAAATCCCTCTTTAGTTTCGTTTTTTTAGCTTGCCCATTTTTTAGATCTTTGTCTTCAGAAGATATATTGCCGGCCATGTTTTCCGCAATTCTCTCGGACTCCGGTGATATACTTTATAAACTGGTAATATAATCCTTAGTGAAAAAAAAAAACTTATTGTAAAAACAGAATGAATAGTTTTGGAAGTTTGAGCTAAAAAACAATTATTTTTCCTTTTTGAAACATTAGATATTTGCTTAAAAAAATTACGATGATGTAATACATAAAACAAAAGATACAGGGCGATAAATTAATAAATAAAAATATTGGAAAATAAACCATTAAGATATCGTGTATGGGCCTTAAAAGCCCAAAAACATATGAAGTGTGCGCGTGAAAACAACTCTAGTTTCTCTGGATTCCAAGATTCCACAATTCGTCTCCTCCAACAGTTTTCTTCTTCTTCTTCTTCTTCTTCTATGTTCCTTGAACAAAAATATTTAACGGCAGAAATCGATTTGGGCTAAATTTCCCTCTTCTCAAAACAGGATCTCGCTGATCGCCGCCGGGAAGATTTCAATTCCCCGGGAGTGAAGAAAACCCACCTTCGTTTTTCCCCTTTTTCACCGGTGGAGTTTCAGGAGATGGTGTCGCCCGAAAACGCTAATTGGATTTGCGACTTGATCGATGCTGACTACGGAAGTTTCACAATCCAAGGTCCAGGTTTCTCTTGGCCGGTCCAGCAACCTATTGGCGTTTCTTCAAACTCCAGGTTTCTTAACTAGCTCCTCTTTCTATCTCTAAGTGTTTCGATTAGGGTTCGGATCTGGTTTTTAAGAGCTTCAGATTGATTTGGGAGAAATCAGGTTTGTGATTTCTTGAAGATTTTAGTACTGGCATGCGAAGGTGTGGCGTAGTTACAGTCTTTAATGCTGAAACTGATCAAGGAAAGCCTAATTACTTGCCTACATATTGGCATGTTCGGCTTCAAAAAGGATTTTTCTCTTCTTCACCTGGGTTTTAGAAGAAACAACAATTTATGCTTAAAATTGAGTTCTTTAGTTGGTTAGATATCCTTACAGTAGGTGAAATGATATTAAGTCAGGATCCGTTGTCTTCAGGAGAGGTCTTGGGGGGGTTTTGTTTATCCAAAGTCAACTGTGTGTGTGTGCCTGACATGTTTTAGTGTACTTCTGTCATGTTGTTAGATTCCTGAATCGATTGATCTATATCACTTTTATTAGGTGGGAATTAGATTCCTTTTGTGGATAAGGCCTTCTCTCTGAGTGGCTGGTTTGACCTTACGATGCTAATATTTCTTAATAGATCCTATTCTTTAGAAACGAGCAGTTGTAAGTTGCTGCATAGTTGAGTGTAAAATTTCAGAGCTTTTGTTGGAGACATTCCCTTTGATTGTTCGCATTGTAGTAATATGCTTAGTTGCTTCGATGTATTTCTTGTTGGTTCAGTTTGGGAGTTGATGGGTCGGCTGGAAACTCAGAAGCCAGCAAGGAACCTGGCTCCAAAAAGAGGTAAGCTTCTTCTGGTAAACTCCATCTGTCGCACCTTTATTCAAAAGACTGACTGAATCACGAAACTCTAGCATCTTCCGGAATTTAAAATTTTGAAAAAACCAGTTCATGGTTTAACTATTTTGAGGATCTGTATTGGCTCTCTTGAAATATTTTTGGCTTCACAAGGTATCAGAAAAAGTAATCCTGGTCATTACTTGTCTCAGGGGGAGATGTGAATCATCCTCTGCCACTAGCTCAAAAGCATGTAGAGAGAAGCAGCGAAGGGACAGGCTGAATGACAAGTAATCTTTTCAATTTTGTATTTCTCCTTTTCCTCTTGTAGGAACTGAAATTTATCGCCTTTTTAATGAATAACAGGTTTATGGAATTGGGTGCAATTTTGGAGCCTGGAAATCCTCCCAAAACAGACAAGGCTGCAATCTTGGTTGATGCTGTCCGCATGGTGACACAACTACGAGGCGAGGCCCAGAAGTTGAAGGACTCCAATTCAAGTCTCCAGGACAAAATCAAAGAGTTAAAGGTGAAATTTTCTTGGATTTGTAATCCTCCTTTCTCCATATAAAATCATCAAATGCTTACTAGTTTCCTTATGATCTCAATCAGACTGAGAAAAACGAGCTGCGAGATGAGAAACAGAGGCTGAAGACAGAGAAAGAGAAGCTGGAGCAACAGCTGAAAGCCATGAATGCTCCTCAACCAAGCTTTTTCCCAGCTCCACCTATGATGCCAACTGCTTTTGCTTCTGCGCAAGGCCAAGCTCCCGGAAACAAGATGGTGCCAATCATCAGTTACCCAGGAGTTGCCATGTGGCAGTTCATGCCTCCTGCTTCAGTCGATACTTCTCAGGATCATGTCCTTCGTCCACCAGTTGCTTAACTGGGACAAAAACCTCAAGAAAAATCATCAACTGGTTCGCTTCTTGCTTCCGCTGAAAAAAGTTTCCATTTATTTTGCTCTCCTCTTTCTCGGCTTTCTTAGTCTTATTGTTGCTTTCGTTTTATCGTGTTATCGTCAAAACTGTTATCTGTTGAACAGTGATGTGACATTGTAAACTCCAATTGCTTTGCGCAATGTTATCTATTCACATGTAAATTTAAGTAGAGTTTGGCATGTCGTCTCTCCCTTTATGTTTTCTTACATTAATACATAGAATGTGTTTTTACTTCCTCGCCACAAGAGTTTGAAAGTACAAAAAATTAGAAACAGGAGAGACTGAAGAGACAACAAAACATGATCTGGAAGAGGGAATCTTGACCAGAGAAGTAAAAACTCCATTGCAGAAAAGTTTGCTCCTATGTTTTGATCTGTGAATCTCTTCTCGGTTTAAGCCAATGTATGAATCTGATTTGTGATTATTATGATGCTCTAATGTGACAGCTCTTGATGAACCTGTCAGAGGAATCAAGATACTTAGCCCAGAGAGGACGTAGATGAGGAAATGCTATATCAAGCCAAGGCTTAGCTCTTCCATTGAAATGAACAACAGCTGCGCTTTCAGCATCAGCAAAGCTTGTGGTCTCTTGGTATCCGAGACCAAGCATATGCCAGAACGGATCTATGGTCTGGACATGACCGTGGAAAGCAATCAACCCGGGAGGCAAAGTTCCCAGTTGCCACAAACTCAGGTCTGATTTTAAGTTCTGCAACATATACACAAAAAAGGTCTTGAGTTTAAGTGATTGCTGCTTGATAGTGTTTGTTGGTTATTTAGTGGTTTTGATTTACCTCGTCAAGCCAATGATAGTAAGTGGAGCTTATGTTAGTCTTCCTCCAAGCCGCTAGATCGAAAACATTCATCCCGTAAGCCCAAGCACATTCCTCTGGGTCGAAGTTTCTTGCAATTATCGGGTTTGAGAAATTGAGGTAACTCTTGAACTTCTTTGACATCACAAACTTGTCTTCTCCTCTACATGTCTCCACTGCTCCATTAACTTTCCCATCCATGTCAATGTCCCAAAGAGGCGAAAGATCAGTTTGGATCACAATGTCGTCGTCTAGGAATACAACCTTGTTTAGGCTCGGAAACAACTGCAAAAAAAGAAGAACCAAATACCGTTTTAGCTTTGCGGGTCTAATGCTCTGAGTATTCTTCACCAGTCATGGATCGAGCTTTACCTCTGGTAGATGAATACGAATGTGATTCATCAAGGAGTTGTATTTAGGGCTAAGAGCTTGTAACTTAGCAGCAACAACAACCGGATTTTCGTTGTTATTAGCCACAATAACCGATGATCCGCCTCTGAATTGAGACCTCACTCTCTGATCTTTCTCCATAGCTTCCAAAACCGGAACTTTCCCTTTCGATAACCAATCAAAATGATGCAAAGCCTTGACTTCAATTATTGCTGGAGACAGAGGATGCAATGAGAACCAAGCTTGCATTGGGAAATAAGTTTTCCTATCCGTTATGATGTGAAGAACGATCTTATGAGGTCTTAAAGAGTTTTGAACCAAAGACTTAGCCACAACCGAAGCTGCAAGAATATTATCTGAGGCCAAGACAAAGTGAAAGTAGTTGTTGTCGACTAAGGTTGGGACTAGCTCGGCTTTTGGAAGCTGAAGACGCGCGGCTGCGTTTATCGAATGTTCGTTGGCTAGTTTAAGAGCTAGACAATGAAGTTGTTTCGGTATGCTGCTTGATGCGACATGTCGATATAAATACTCTTGGATCTTAGCCGTTCTTGTTCTCTGTTCCATCAATGTCACCATTTCTTTTAGCTTCTGAGCAAATTCTCTTGCGTCTGATTTGCTTCTTTTGACTTCGGACATGAAATCTTGGAGTGTCTGAGGTATGTCTGATCTTCCTTTCAGTTCTTGTTCGCTTAAAGGCTGGTCCAAAACTTGGTACATAGCTTCTGGAACATTCTAGATAAATAACTAAAGAAAATCAACCTTTTTAACCACAGTAAAATGTAAATGTGCTCAAGAAACTGAAACTAAAGTTGGAGGACTTACACCAGACTCAACCCTTCTTCCTAAAAGCTTTGGCTTTAGTCTTTTCCCCAAGCAAGCTGTTAATTAAAAAGAAAAATAAACTTTGTCTCATGTTTAGATTATGTTTTAATTATGAGACTAACTAATTTATTTCTTTTGGATCTCTTGAAAATATTTTGTTAAGCTCGACCATTGCACTAAAAATATATATATACCTGTTCTTGGATTATTCACTTTTGGTGTAAATCTCTAGAAATTATTCAATTTCTTCGTTTAGAATTATTCTTTTGTTTTTGTCAAACGTTTAGATTTATTCTTTTACATTAACTTGAGTATAAGTTATTTTCCCTATAACTATATTTATTTGTTAGCTCGATTACGTGTATATACATAAATGAAAAAGAAAAAAAAATTGCGTTTTTCGTAAAATGAAATCGCATTTATATATTCTAATCGTCAGAATTAAATGAGCAAAAAAGTACAGAGTTTTTCAAATAATAATAAATGAGCAAAAAAGTAAAGAGTTAAAAAAAAAAAAAAACAATAAATGAGGAGACAAGGACAACTTACCAAGAGAGGAGCAAGGAGAGGGACCGCCGTCGAGAGTATCAACGGTGGAGAGAACGAAGACGAATCGGAGAAGAAAAGTGAAGAAAAGCAGAGAATAAAACATCATTTGATACGAGAATCTTCTAGAACCAACCTTCACTTTTATAAACTCTCTCAATCCTTTCCCTGTGACTACCGTCACATGTCTCAAGCTCGGAGATATATGCAATTGCATCTCTCTCTTTCTTGCTCTGTTCCTGTTTACGTCTATGTTTTCTGAATGTTGGTTTGTCTGAAAGGAGATGGATGTCCGAAGAGGGAAAATGGATCTTACGTTGTTATGTATTGTATGATTATTCAAAAAGGGTCTATGTCATTTACCTAACCTTGCTTTGTGTTTAGGTTATTAATGGCAGATCGTATCTGATGTTTCATGTGAAGAAAAGGAAATGTGTGTTTGTTGGAAGTAGAAAGACCACGGTTTTATGTAATGGGTTTATCTTGTTTTACGAAAAGCTTCGGTTTTCCCCGGTTATGCTACTCGGTTTACGGTTCTAATCAATTGAATGTTAGGCTTTATAACTATAAATTGGACAGTGTTTCAGCATATTGTTGTTAACCTATCCGATTATCCGTAATCCGGATTTCTTGGTATAGGGGGGTTCGGTTAGGGGATATTGGTTTAGGATTTGGCTTTATGTTGAAGGAGGAAAGTTGGAGAGAGAAAGAGAGACAAGTCAAGGAAAGGCACCACGTAGATGTTAAAAAACAAAAAAAATTGAGAGTGTAGATGAAAAGGAGCTGTTTGGTGGTTACAAGACATAGCTTTACCTCTAAATAAAGTCTTTGAACAAAGACATTGGAGCTTCAACTTCAGAATTTACTTTTTGAGGACTAATTTCCTCTCTAATTTCGATAGCTACCCTTTTTTCTTAAGTTATTCTATCTCGCCCCCACCCCAAACAAGAAGTCTTTGTAGTTTGTTGTACTTTAGACTTTTTGCCTTTCCTTTGTGAGTTTTGCACGTTTCAATTTTTGCTAAGTTTTGGAAACTTTTTGGGCCTAGGTCTACGGCCTCTATGAGATACTATTTCCAATCTACATGAAAAAACTCTAAAAATTATTCATTTTCGGTATTTTTTTAATACTTTTTCCGTTTTATAATATAAAATATTTTGGCTAAAAGCGCAAATATTAAAAAATTACTTATCATTTAATATATAAAATAAAAATTATTCAATCAATTATGAAAAATACTGCATAATACTATTGGTCACACAATATCTAATAAAATCAAAAAGTTACATTGAAATGTGAAAATATCTTATATTTTGAAATAAAAAAAACCTCCGAAACATCTTATATTATGAGACGTAAGAGAGTAATATTTTTGTTTCTATGCTTGAATGTTAAAATAAAAGTTCATTTGTTAAAATGAACCAATATTTGAGAATAATGTGTGGTTTATAACCCAAAAATCCAAGTTTTTGAAAATAACCATTTTTTACCCATTTTGTTGTACCCTTTTGTAATAACAAAAATACTATTATTTTTTCCGTTAGAAAAAAAGCTAAACTATGTAAATTAAATAATAAAAATTGAAATTATTTACAAACTTCTGTTTGTTTTATATTATTTATAAGTTTCTCATTTCTATCTCCAACTTTTACCTAAAATCCTATATTCATTTTTTATTATTGAACCAAAAGCTTATGTTTCTCTTAGAAAAGCTCACAATTTCTTTGTTTTCCCTCTGCTGCATCTGATCTTAGTTTAAAGTGTTAGTTTTCGATCTTGCATTTATTTGGTCAAAAAAGATCATACAGATTGAAGACGAACAAATCACTAAGCAAATCCAGCTTAGATAAAATCTTGTAAACCTTGGTCAACTAAAAATGTTATAGATCGACAACAAACGTATAAAAATCTGTCAATAGAGAACGGCAATATCTGTCGATTTGATAGATCTTATGACAGATTTTACTAAACTAAACAGACTTTTTCAACGAATTCTGGCTATAATTTGTTATCAGTACAACTCCATGGACCTTTTTTTTTTTTTTATCACTTCTCCTACAAGAAACTCTACAGTATTTTTATTTATTTATTTGATATTTATATTTTTGTTGGTAAAAACTAGATAAAGATATCTATTAAATTATTAATAAAATAAATTAAGACAAACATTAAATAAAAAGAACATTGATAGTGATTATTGATTAGAGCTCGGCTTTTACATCGTTGATTCTTATCTTGTTGGACTCTTATATAATAATATCTTTCACACGTTACATAAAAGGATAAGAATGAATTAGCTAACTCACAATTATTTGAAAAATGCATAACGCTATATAGTCAGCAGATAATTTTTCACCAGTGTATATCTAAATAAGCGAATAAAAAGTAGGTGACAGCATTCGAATGCTTCGTACTCATTTGATATGTTCGATCTTCCACTCTATCTGATATACTAGTTCAAGATAAGTATTCTCTATAAAAAACAACTTTTCTCTCATCAAAAAAAGAATCCCAATTTTTATTCTCGACTTTATCTCATCTAGCTAGATTGTTTCTTTTCTTGCACTTGAGTATCTCTTGTTGTCATTTTTTTTCAAAAATACCATATTTTTCTTATTTCTCACCGGAAACAAATTTTCACGTGTTCTTTGCAGCAGATTTTTTCTCAAAAAACTATATTCACAATACCTATTTTTCCACAAATATAATTAATTAAAATTTTACTTTTTATTTTACTTGATTAACCTAGTAATATATTTATGGATTTTGCCATCAACTTTTTAGTTTTAAATTTATAAGTATAAATATATTAAAAAATAGTTGGAAAATTTAGAAACAACAATGATAAAAAATGGAAAAAAAGAAAAACTAAAGGAAAAATGAAAAGCTCTAGGAGACAACAAATAAACAAAAATAAAAATAGATGTATAAGTGGCTTAAAATTCACATGTGATAGATCCAACTTGAGTTTGGAGAGGACTTCTATCAAATAATATGTGATGTAATTAGCCCATCACATATTTCTTGGATGATCAGGCCCCAATATTTTTTTAAATAATATGTGGCTTGATTTTTTTGTTTGCTTTAAACAAGAACCGGACTTGTGGAGAAGAATGTAAAAAATGGAAGAGAACATACTAAGGGGTAGTTTTCACTTTTAATTTTTAACCAAATACAATGATTTTCTCCTCCCATAAAAGAATTTTCTTTCTATTTTCTACATAACATACAATCATTGTATAGAAAATAATTTGGATACGTAGAGTTAGAAGATCATCCATTTTTCTTCCTTTTGTAAGATGAATTCAAATAAATTATATTAATTTGTATGGTTTTGCAAATATATTCATATATAGTAGTTCTTATACACAAAAAACCAAAGTCAAATTCCAAACATACAAAACATTAAACTTGAAAAAAGTATAAAAAATCAATATGTTATACATACAGATTGTATTACAAATAATATTGTACATTTTTTTTTTCCGTCAACACCATACATTATCCGAGTTTATACTTTGGTGGTACCACAATGATGGTAGCACAAACTATTAAGTTGCATGTCCCGGTCAAATTACAAATAATACTGTAAATGATAAAGTAAATCACTCATAAAAATATATAATTTGGATTCGTCTTACATATGATTTCAATAACTGTAATAGCCTTTAACGATATTAGCTGCCATGTCTACGGACCCATTCTTGCGTACTGGTGGGGAAGACAAGCATCTAAGAAGTTTAACCTTCCTTAACACGCATTTAGCCAGCTTAAACCGTAGATAAACAAACATACCGCCTAGCGTCAAGCTAGCGATAGCAAGAGTGGCACAGAGTAACCATTTGGTTTCTCCACAATGTGGTAAAGTTACCGATGCCGCGGAAACATAAGCACTTGCCATGGCTGAAACAGCCACCCACATCATCCAATGAGCTATAACCAAGAATTTCAAAAGTGAATCCTCCCTTAAGGTATAATGCTGAGGAGAAGAATGACCATACACACTGATGTAAGCAACGCTATGGTATTGCTTATAGAGAAGATCACGAAAGCTAAGGTTCTTGCCGGTTGATTTCCCTATGGAGAGTCCTTCTTGATAGATCCTACCAGGTGGGTTTATACCGCATGTGAAAGTAACCGATGCAATGGTGAGTGTATTCCTTGCGCTTTGCAAAGCCTCCAATTGCATCTCAAATGGTTTCTTTGGACTATCTCTACTTTGAACTCTTAGCATCTCCTTCTGGAGCTTCTTCAAGTCATCGACTACTTGGACTTCAAAACTTCCCATTTCTCTATGACTTGAAGGGTGTTCAATTAATATTTTCGGATTACACATCAGAACGGTAGATAGCTGATGGAAATTTTCGTCATCGTTGTCAAGAAGGTCAACCCCTGCGGAACCCTTTTTGTTCCTGGTGTTGACTTCTATTTTTGTATCCTCGATTATGTATTTTACCAGCTGTGATATGTCCAAATGGAATCCATTAATCAAATCAGGAAGCATACAACAAAACCGCAAATTTTAAGTTCTTTTAAATTATATCACTTCTCATGAAAATATTGTTTTAAATGCATTTAGTCAATATTCCACTCATTCTGTCATTCTACCATTTCATAGTTTTTCAGTTAAATAATGATTTTCCTTTTTTTTTTTTTTTTTTTTTTGTATTTCGGAAATTGTAGAGTGTTTGTTACCAAGTAGTGTAAAAGTTGTTAGGTGGAAAATTGAAAGCAATTTGGAACTTTAGAAGAGGTTGATCTAAATGAAAGAGTAGTATAAAGATCTTTTTCGTTTTAGATATAATTTCTACATTGTCTACATGTTTTGGTCCAAGGACAAAAAAAAACGAAAAAAAAAAAAGAGAGAAAGAGAAAACTTACCGCAACAGAGCCTACGGAGGCGGCAACGTGAAACACAGTGTTTCCCTCTGCATCGAGCTGGTAGAGAAGTTGGGCTAATTTGACACTCTTTGCCATGAAAATGAAGGCTTTGCTCTTCTGGTGCCTCGCAGCTATATGATTTCCTTCTTTCCTAGTGTGACCGAGTTGAAAGACGAGGGAGCCTTATCGAGAAACGCACTCAGGATTTCAACATTACCCTTCATTGCCGCACAATGCAAAGGTGTCAAGCCATCCTTGTTCATCATTTCTGCAAGTTTTGGATCATATAGGGTTTCTGTCTCACAGGCGTTATGCAATTTCGTTGAGTTTAACATCTGAATCAAAATGTTTGTGTGTCCCAAGCTAGCAGCGAAATGAAGAGGAGTGTCGCCGTTGGAGTTGGTGAAACTGACTAGGGAAGGGTAGAGCTCGATTATCTTCTTTGCGTCTACCTCGTACCCTAGCTGTGTGGCTAGGTGCAAAACCGTTCCCTCGTATGTTTCTTCAAACATAGACAGATTCTCTTCAACGAGCTGACGAAAACCGACCATGTCGTTTCTGATGAAATTTTGCCATCTTTAGTTTCAAGTGGCTTTAGGAGAAACCTTGGTCTTAGCTACTTGAGATATACTCTACTTTGTATTTGTTGTTTTAAGCTAGTTTTTTTTTTTTTTTTTTTTGATATCAAAAGGAAATTCCATTACTCAAACTCGAGGTGGTGTGGCTAACCACACCGGAATAGAAAATCCAACAAAGTTTACATCAAATGGACTAAGTCTAGCTAAACGGGCTAGATGGTCTGGTTGCAAGGTGATTGTCCGAGGATAGTATGTGACGGAGAAGTTTGGAAAGCGGTTCTTTAGGCGTGCCAATTCTTGTAGCTCAGTAGAGAAACTCGGCCATACTTCTGGGTTCGCTATCATCTTGATGATATCTTGACAGTCGGTACCAAAGTCTGGTTTTTCGCTCGAATTGCGTAGACACTCCATTGCCCAAATCAAAGCCTCTAGTTCCGCATGTAGGGGAGATATTCTCCGTGTATGATTTTTGGCCCCCTGCAGGTGTAAAACTCCGTTTGACTCATACCAGCTCCATCCTACGCCATTGTTTCGGTCGGTCGGGGACCACGATCCATCAACAAGGCAGATTTTCCTCAACCTCTGTGGTTGAGGCCTCATTGTTCTTCCTGCTGAAGGTAGGGGACTCGTCTTTGTATTTGCCTCAAACCATGCAAAGCATTCGGCTTTGGCATGGCGGACAATGTCTGGGGCCTCACGTGAGATGCCGCGGAAGAGTTTGTCGTTCCTCGCTTTCCATATGAACCATATTAACCATGGATATAGATCTTGGTCTTCCAACGGTTGTCCATTCATGCGCACTTCCGATCTCCTCCAGAAGAGATAATCTAAGTTGGTAAAGAGTCCGCTATGAGGAAAACTCCCTGATGAGGGTGGTGACAAAGCTAATGCCCATGTTTGTATCGCCGGTGGACATTCAAAAATGGCATGATTTGGGGTCTCGTCCCCAGCTCCACACCGAGGGCAATAATTGTCGCACCGCATCCCTCTATGTATCAAGTTTTTTGTAACCGGTAGGTATCCGGACAGTATCTGCCAAATAAGATGACGGATCTTGTGTGGGGCATCGATTTTCCAAGCATGTGCTCTAAGAGCACTGATACTTGGCTCCGTACAAACTAGTTCCCCTTGTTTTTTCAAAATATTACGAGCCACCCAGTATCCAGACTTTACAGTGTATAGGCCTGTCTTGGTATATTGCCAGCAAAAACCATCCACGTGGAGAGTTTTGCTAACCGGTAAACATTTGATAAGTGGTATGTCCTCTGGGGAGACAAGCTCCGCCAGGATATCCACATTCCAATCCAGGGTATCTATCGAAATTAGGTCCCTCACAGTCATTAATGGATGTACAACGGGTACTATTGTCCTTGCCGGCCTTGCCGGTAGAGACGGAATCCATGGATCCTGCCAAACTCTGGTATTAAGGCCAGAGTGTATTTTATGATGAATTCCTAGGGTAAGCAAAGGCTTAGCCGTGATGATGCTCCTCCATCCGTAAGATGGGATAGTCTCAGAGGTATCTCTAAGGGGTGTACTATTCCTATAGTACCTTCCCCGAAGGACCCTAGCAAGGAGGGAATCTGGGTATTGGATGAGTCGCCATAGTTGCTTGGCCAAAAGGGCCAAGTTGAACTCGTGGATTGCACGAAAACCCGCGCCTCCAAGAGTTTTGCTAGTACTCATCTTCTCCCAGGTGGCCCAATGGATGCCTCTTGCAGTGGGGTTGGATGACCACCAGAACTTGGCAATGGCACTTGTAAGCTTCTCACATATGTCTAAGGGTAGGAGAAAGCTAGACATAACGTAGGTCGGTAAAGCTAGAGCAACAGCCTTGATAAGAATCTCTTTGCCACCTTTAGATAGCCATTTGGAGGACCACGTATTAATCCTGTTATGGAGCTTGTCTTTTATGAAGGCAAACAGTTTGCACTTTGATCCGCTGATATCTTCTGGGATTCCTAAGTAGGACCCCATACCCCTTTCAGAGGTGATAGCAATTGCATCCTTAATCTCTTCTTTTTGTGATCTTCTACCTTCTTCCCAAAGAGGACTGAAGATTTCTCCAAGTTGATGCATTGGCCCGAGGCTTGTCCATAGAGACGTAGGATCTCCATCACTTCCATGCACTCGCGGGCCTCTGCTTTGCAGAAGAATAGGCTATCATCTGCAAATAGGAGATGTGAAACCGGGGGGCTTGCTCTGGCTACTTTCATCCCTGTTAGGGTACCCTTCTCCTCGGCCCCTCTCAGTAAGCCAGTAAGAGCTTCCGTGCACATGATAAAGATAAAAGGTGACAAAGGGTCGCCTTGTCGAAGACCTCTGTGAGGTAAGATATTCCCCCTCGGGTTTCCATTGATGAGAACATGATACGACACCGATCTGATACATCGCATGACCCAAGTGATCCATGTTTCTCCGAAACCCATTTTTCGCATAATGGCCTCAATGAAGCACCATTCAACTCTATCAAATGCTTTACTCATCTCTGTCTTAATGGCCATACGCCTTACTTTCCCCCCTGAGTGGGTTCGGAGTGCGTGAAAGAGTTCTTGTGCGATGAGAATATTGTCTGTAATTTGTCTCCCCGCCACAAAAGCTGACTGTGTCTCAGAGATCATTGATGGAAGTAGTCTTTTGAGTCTTTGACATAGGAGCTTCGAAATGATCTTGTAGCTCACATTGCAAAGGCTTATCGGTCTAAATTCATTCATGTCTTGGGGTCTTTCGGTCTTAGGGATGAGACATATGTTTGTCTCGTTTAGGCCTGGTACAATGATACCATCCGTTAGGAATTCGTTGACCATACGGGTCACATCTTCTTTGACAATCTCCCAATACCTTTGATAGAAGAGAGCTGTCAACCCATCAGGTCCCGGTGCTTTTTCCGGGTGCATCGAAAACAGGGCGCCGCGAACCTCGGTCTGTGTTATAGGCCTTGTTAAGTCTGCGTTGTCTGCATCGGAGATGGATGTCCTAACATGTGTTAGGACCTGATCAATCCCTGACGGATCCGAAGTCTGGAAATTTTTTCTGAAATATCGAGTGGCTACTGCTGTGATACCATCTTCCGATTCTTCAGCTATTCCATGGTGGTTTATTAGGCGGGAGATGCGGTTACGGGCTCTGCGTTGTTTCGTCGATGCATGAAAGTACTTGGTGTTACGATCCCCTTGTTGTCGCCAAAGGACCCTGCTTTTCTGTTGCCAGAAAGACTCCTCTTCTCGTAAGGCAACATGAAGAGCTTTGGTCGCTAGGTCTATCTCTTCTTGGGTCGATGTGTCATCCGACATAAGAGAGTCCACTTTCTCCTTAAGGTCAGCCAAGTGGGTTTCTGAGTTTGGGATATTTTCTCTTCTCCAGTTCCCAATCGTCCGTCTGCAGCTAGCGATTCTTTAAGCTAGTTATATTCATTCTCTTAGGGTTCCTTTTAAATACTACTCTCTAAAGTCAATCATGTTTTCTCAAATTTTTTTTTTATATGTATATATATACACATAACATAATAATGATAATATGGTCCATTTTTGGTTTACAGGTGACATCCTTGCATAAAGTCATCGTTCCAATTTTAATGGATTTATGTAGAAGTTTTGGAGTCTACTATAGCTAAGAAAACGTAAAACAAACATGTAGTTTCTGTCAAACACTCTTAAGTCTAAACTATATATTAGTTTATAGCAAATTTCACTAATTTATATCGCATATTATCTGTTCACACTCTGAATTATCTACGAAAAATAAACTCTATTCTATACTCCGTGGGTCTGATGACTAGTATGACGATACGTTCTTCGAGGCTGTGGAAAAAGAAATTAAGTGATAGAGATCATAAAATGATTTAAAATTTGTTGAATAGACATACAATCTCATAGATTAAGAAAGTAACCATTTGGTCAAATAAAAACATGCGCAGACATGGAATTCTATGTTTAGACGTAGAATTGTATATTGTGTGAGATTAAATAAATTAAATGTCAAAGGTATATATATCATTCTATGTTTTCCTATTAATATATATATAGTTAGAATGTTATGTTTTATTATATAATTTCGTTTTGAAATTTATCATAAAATCACATTGAATAAACATAATTCTATAAGAATATATTTGCCAACTAGATATAGGAACAAATTTTTATAAAATGCCGTTCTATTTCTAAATGCACTTTTATTCGAATCTGATCAAAAATATATATAGCATTCTATATTTTATCATAAAATTATGTTATATATAGACTAACGTAATTTTACACAATATTCAAAGGTATTTTTGGAATCAAATAAACGAAAGACTATTTTTTAAAATAAAACAAGTTTGATGGCCATATGTGGTTAATTTTTTCTGGTTATTTGATAAATTAATATGTGGTTATTTGATAAATTATCACGGTCGGAAGCCGTGGTCGTAGAGGCCAAGGTGGACGCGGAAACACCAACAAGTGATCTATAGTGGGAAACTACGTCACCTACTCTTTCTCTTAATTTGAAAACTCGCTAGGCGCTAATCGGCGGGTCAAAGTGGGCCCATCGCCTAATGAAAAAATCAGAGATTAAATGAAGATTAATCGGGGACAAGTTTTTAAATTTTTAATATCTTTCAAATCTATGAATATATCATAAATTTATAATTTTGATATAATCTTTGTGTTCAAGTTTTACAAAACACATATAAATGAAGTTAGAACTTTCATCATGTCATTACATATAAGAGTTAATTCTATTTCACATCAAATACAAATACAAAATCAAATTTTCAATCACATGACACGCAATAGTGAGAAATGTTAAGGTTGAACATATTTTTGTGTCACCTAACCAGAAAACTAATCGGTTATTAAAATTTTAATGGATTTTAGTTGGTCATCATCTAATTATATCTCTAATTTTAATTATAAGTGTAATATATTAAGCAAATAAATCGGATTTTTAGTAAATAATCGGATTAGGCAGAGAGTAATCGGACCACCTGTTTTTTTAAAAGATTATGCATTAATAAAGACGAATGGCTACCGCCTAACGAATACGCAAGGTAGTAATCGGCTAGGCGAACGATTTTTAGAACAACTTCCGGAATTAGTTTAACTATATATTTATGTCTCTCTATAAACTATATGACCCAATATTAGTTACGCTGCATTTTAATAGAATACATTTTATTATAAAAAAAACTTATCTTTATAGCTTTTTTTAACAATAGTAATTATATAATGTTTATGAAAATTTTCAAGATCCATCAGACGTTTTTGTTGGACTGTTCATCGGAGAATATCAATGTTGTTGGGAATTAGAGTGAGCACGGATGAGACGACTCAGTCATCGGAGGCGAACTTACGTTACTTATGGTTTAGATGGGACTCGGTTCTCGTTAGTTGGCTTATGGGTGTCGCGGGAGATTCCTAAAACAATAAAACAGTCATAACAACTTCTGGGAGGAAAATATAAACCGTCTTCTTGAAGGCTCTTAGATGCTCAAATACTTGACTTAAGTCGATTGGATTGTATGTAGTCAAGATGGGTTGCACTAATTAGCAAACTCAATCATCTCCCTCGACAATGTTATAGTAATGAACCACCCAAATAATTCTCCAGAGCTTCTCCAACTTTGGTACGATGATTATCATCGATGATTTGATTCTCGCTATAGATCTCTAGAGTTCTCCCTCCTCCACCGAAAACGTCTCACTTTCCTCTCTCTTAAGAGATTATTGAACACAGTTGGTACAAATGAAATTTCTTACCGGCACTCTCTTTTAATTCATTGTTAGTTTTTGATGTGTTGCATTTATACCGATTTCTAACATTTTTTTTTGGTGTATGTATTGAATCTTTTATCGAGTCAAAATATTTTTAGAGTCTTTTAGTCATTACCAAGTCTTTACATGTTTTATGTTGCTTCGGAGAAAAACGAGCAATTTAGGGTCCAAAGAGATTTAGGATAGTGCTGAAGCGTCAAAAGTTTAACATTTTTTTAATGGCTTCTCACAGATGGATCGAGCTTACTTTTTGACACAAGATAAAACATTGAATGAACTTTCATATGGAAGTGGTTTGAGGTCATTCCAACAATGCGATCAAAAGTTATGCAAATTTTCGCGAAGATATTTCAGTCGGCTGCAAACAGAAGACAAAAATTGTACCCGTGAAAACTAAAATGATCCATCCAGCTTTCGGATCGATCGGTCTAGTTCCATACGTGAAATTTCATCCCAAAATCGGCCCAACTAGAGTACTAGACAGATCCAACCTTGTTTCCATTTTTATGTTTTTATAACCCTATACTCGCTTTCCAGTTCATCAATGTATTATCCGTCTGATACATAAATATTTCAAACCCGGAATAGAACAACCCACAAAATGAATTGGAAAAGTACGAACCCTAGCTAAACGGGCTAAGTGATCCGCAGAAAGTGTTGAGGCACGTGGTATGTATGTTATCGAGAAGGAGGAGAAACATCTCTTTAAGGCAGAAGAATTCCTTTAGCTCCGTGGAGAAATCTGGCAACTCCTTCGGTCTCTCGAGCATCCTAATGACATCTTGGCAATCCGTCCCAAAAGCTTGGTGGGTCGTATCCTGAAGGAGACATTTCATAGCCCAAAGGATAGCTTCGATTTCTGAATGAAGGGAGGAAAGTCTCCGCGGTTGGTTCCTTGCACTTAGGAGGCGGTGATCTCCTTACGCTCCAATCCAAACCCAGCTTGCTCCACTATGTATTTTGGTTGGGTGCCAGGATTCATCAGTGAGGCATATGTTCTCCAAGCGTATGGTTTGAGGTCTCATTTTCCCTGATGTCGGTTCCCCTATACGGGCATTGGCTTCATGCCAAGCATGACACTCAGTTTCGACATGTTTGTCTATGTCAAGGAGCTCACGGGTTATTCTTTTATATAGTTTTTCATTTCGTACTTTCTAGAGGACCCAAATTATTCACGGACATGGATTTTCGTCCCGTTCAAGGTTATCTTCAATCGATTTTCTCCAGAACAAAAAGTCCATATTAGCGACCAGACCTTGTGACGGAAAAGTCCCCGGTGGTGATGGTATCCTGGCCAACGCCCAAATTTGCCATGCTGAAGAACACTAAAAAATGGCGTGCTTTGGTGTCTCCCCTTGAGCGCCACACCGGGGCAGTGGTCGTTGCGCTCCATATATTTATTATTATTTATAACAGGAAGATTATATGTAATTTTGTATTCTTAGAGTTTGATAAACCAAAGAATATGGGATTAGTAGCTATGCATCCCCTTTTCTACTATCTAGATTGTAGCTTTATATATTCACAAGTAGAATCCCACTTACGGTTTCGAGTAAGCCAGGGCTTGATTCTTGCCAGGTTGCACTGCTGAAAACCAGGAAACATACCATTGACACAGACTGTGCAAGATGATTCTTATAGGGAATTTGAGTTTCTTTTTTGCCTCTCAATCTAAGGTTGGTGTACACAAGAGCCATCATATTGATCAAAATTACGTAAAATACTCCATGAATTCGGATAATTAACAAGTTACATTGCAGATTTCAGAGAGTCTCTTTGATACTCTGCAAGGCCTCTAATTTAAGTAAATGAACAAAGACATTGGAGCTTCCGAATTTAGATAGTTGCCCTCAATCTTTATGTTGGAAACTTTTTTATAAATGTTGACCTTTTTGTTTGGTTTACATCCTAAGATATAGTTGATGAATCAATGGGCAAATAATGATCTGTAACAAAAGAAAAGTATATTTGCTATTTACATCTAAAACATATGTCAGTTTTCTTTTCTATACAATTTTCCAGAGTTATTTTTTGTTCGTGTTGTTGAACTTGAAGCTGAGTTTATGGTGAAAAAAAATAAACCAAAAACAACATCACCTTCTTCTAATCCAACTCCTCTTCATCCTCATCTTCACTTTGACCCTTCTCCTCTGCAATACCTTCTTTATTTACAGGCTTGCTTTGAGTCTCTTCTTCTGATCTCGAGCTCTCTTCTTCTGATCTCGAGCTCTCTTCTTTGCTATGTACAACCCCGAGACCAGTCTCTCTTCCATGACCCTCCAGAGGAGCCACTTGGTCACCTTGTGTAGTGTTCCTTGGAATCGGCAATGATCTGTGTCATACATAATATTAGTGGTCAAGAAACCGTGAGAGAGACAAAGAGGAAAACCCAAGGGTTGAGTCTAATTCAGATTGAGAAAACTCACTCTCTTATCACTTGTTGGGATTTTGGAGAATGGAGATAACCAAAGACTGGAACCAAATCTCTTGTTCTTGCTTCAATCGTTCGAGTTTGGATTTCTTCAAGCTCCATTTCCCCTCGTCCACCACTATTCTCTTCATCCAGATTCAACACCAATTCTTGAAACCGAAACTGTTTTGTGCAAAAGTACACAGTCTGAGAGATGTCCACACAACACATTTACCAGTTTTAAGATCATTCTAAAAAAAAAATGAAATTTACCTTTCGCCTTGCCCATAACGGTAGCTGAGACAGCTGATACATTTGCAATTCCGCTTCAGAAATATACAACTGATGCTTATCCTCCACACGGGCCTTCCCTTTCTTAGTTATTTTCCAAGCTTCCTCAACACTCTGCTTTCTAACAACCTCGGGAAACACTTTACTTTTAGAATCCGAAGTTGTTCCACCTCCATATATGTCACTGTGCTGATCTTGCATCTCTCTTCTAGATTGGTTTTGGATCATGGACCACCTCTGTACCGGCTCAACCGCTAATTTCCCTTCAGTCTCTGCACCCGACTCAAAATCAAACCCCGTCATCGGTGCAGTCTCATGACCAACCCCAACTGGATTTGCCCGTATTGCATACTGTGTCATACATCCAGAAGGAGCAAAAACCAGCAGATTCCTCTTGGAGCTATTATCAGAAGCAGAACCATAGTAGTTCTTGTTATTCTGTTCATCACAGTAACAGAAAGTTGATGCAATTGCACCCGCAAGAGAGCCTCCAACCATTCCAGCTGCTGCAGCTGCAGCACCGCTCACGGTTCCGATCCATCCGCTGCTGTTTCCGCTTCTTATCCTATTAATCGCCGATAGAGGAACCGGAGAATCCACCTCTCCTTCAGGATTAATCTCAAACAGATGACTTGTCCCTCTTGAAGAGCTAATCATTATCAAATTGCTATCATTGCTGAAACTGATGTCTTGTATCACCTGAAAAATCTCATCAAGGTTAATCAAAAGCGTCAGATTTTCAATACGCGTAAGTGAAGAGCTCTGCTTACCGCATTAGTGAAACCGCGTTGAAGCCTGAACAGATGCACAAAAGACGTTGTGGTCGCATCACTACTTGTAGAGATCCTTGGCATCATTCTAAAGACGTTAATATTGTGTCCCTGAATCGAAGCAGTCACCAAAAGCATGCCACTTGGATTAAAGCACAAAGCTGCAATCGGACTCTTGTGTGCCTTGAACTGCGCTATGACGCCTTTGCTTATGATATCTTTGATAATAACCTGCACACACCAGATATGTTTAAACCACAAATCAATGACAAATCAACTTGAGAGCAAAACAACTTGAAGAGTATTTTGAGTATACCATTCCTATGCTATCCGCATCTGGCACATTGTCATTAACAACTCCAATGCCTTTCAAACCAGGAATATACGGATTGGGCAGAACCTCAGAGCAGTATCTAGAAAATGACCTGTACCCTTTGTCTCCCAGATTTACGATCCCAGAGGCGAGCTGCCTGCTCGATTCTCTTGCAAATTGTGCAACAGTTGGTGATGATGACAGCGAGACAAGTTCTGGACTGAAAAGTGCAGAACTTGAGTTAGGAATACGACTTCCGCTGTAAGCAATCCATCGTGGACCAACTGCAAGAGGACCATATCCAACACCCAAGGAGCCATATGCAATGGAGTTAGTGACAATCGTGTAATCCTTTTCTAATGTTGTAGCATCAAAGCAATGTATCTGCAAATGTACGTTTTCAGTTACGCATTGTTAGTTTCAGAATAGACAAATCACGGAAAGAAAAGTGAAACAATAAGACATTCGAACCTGAGCTGCTTGTAGTACAGCAACAATCCGAGAACTGCATCTAACCGTATAGATGATAGACCGGAATTTCAGCGTATGCACATAAGACTGAGACTTTAACGAGTAGACATAGACATTTGTAGGAACTACTGTTTCACTTCCGGGGTTGTCAGAAATGCTCTGTCTATTCGAATTTTCTTCCCAAGAACTGTCACCACACACAGCCAATAGCGGACGGCTCTCAGAAAACTTGTCATCAAAATCTGTCGAGTTTACTGGGTTGGGTAGCATTTGCATGAAGAATGCTTGTCCATCATGCGCAGAAACTATTACATGGACGTTCCCTGTTTCTTCGACATCCCAAACTTGAAATCCAGATTGAAATGCAAGTAGAAGAACTCTTCTAGTATCACCATCCTCTTTCTCTAGCATATCAAACCCCGCCCATAATACCTTTTTCATCAAAAACATACAAAGATTACCCAACAGAGTCACCCAAGATTTAGAAAGACAAAACAACCAAACTGAAAAAGAGGAAACCACAACAACAACTAAAGGTAGATCTTTTAAAGGTATCGCCCAAATGAAGCAAAATCCCACAACATTCTTGTCACCTAAAGATAAAACAAAAGCATGCTTTTTCCCCAAGAACCGGCAAGAATCATAACAAGTTGCTCAATTTCAAACAAAGAGATTTGCCAATTTTGGTTCCCTTTTTTGTTTACCTGATCGTGAAGAGATTCAATGTCACGGTTAACGGCGGAAGAAGCGGCGGATACGGCGGAGCGAGCAACGGTGGAAGCACCAGAGGAAATGACCCTAAGGCAGTTAGACAAAGCACGAAACGAGCTCCGAGCTGATCGCGACACAACTCCGTCCGAATTCGCCGGTTTCTGAGAACCGTCGCCGTTCTTCCTCATAATGGTGACGACTCTACCCTTTGATCGTTTAGCCTCCAAATCAAACAAATTCCGATTTTTCTCTATCTCTATGCCTGGAATTTTTTCCGAGAAAATCTTTTCACAAGGAATCTCCGAGAAAGAGGGAGGGGATAATCCCAATTTGAAATTGAACAATAAAATTTGTTTTTTTCTTATTTACTGAAGATTAGAAATGAAATTGGAATCTAAAAGACAAACAAAATACACGCAAACTCGAAATTTGCTTCTTCTTCTTCAAGATGTCCCGAAGCAAGAAAACACCGAGAGACGCAACAATCAAAGCTTTAACCGAAAAAATCAAAAATTTGCAAAACCCAGAACAAAGAATTAGCGATCAAACTGAAAAATTAGAAGCTGAATCGCTAAAGAAGATATATACCTAAAATCAACGAAGAAATGAAGCAACAAATTTTGTCTCCTTTTTTTTTGTAATCAGAGGTAAATTGGAAAAGAAATTGAAATTGGCAAATACGCGATTAAACCCAGAAAAAGGATTTAGCGTCAGGAATCTGAATAAGAGTTTGGAAACGTTTACGAGCAAGAAAAAGGGGAAAGATTTTAGGATAAGAGAGAGAGAGCGAAGACCTAAGAGACGAAAGATGTTTCAAACTTGATAAATGATTTTTCCTTTTTCTTATTTATATATATTTTTATAAGGATTAAGATCTCTTTTACGTATCGTCTTCGTATTTACTACAGAGAGAGACTCACCTTCCACGTCTCTTTCCCTATTTTAAAAAAATTAAATAATTTGTGAAATGTCTGGTTTTGTTGGTTATACCAATAATTAAACCAAACAAACCTAAATGTTAAATGAAACTCGATAGGTTTTTAATTCTCGAGTTTTAGAGTTGTTTATAATCATTAATTTTTGGAATCAAAATATAATTATTCCACCGCCTCCGGAGACTAATGACTAATGGGCCCAAATTTTGGGGGTTGTGGGATCTTACTTATATAAATATGAAAGAATTAGGAGGGGTAGGGAAATTAGGGTTTGGCAAAGATGAACATCCGGCGCATGATGATGGCTTCCGGTCCTCTTAGGGCTGCTCTGTGGCCTGCTCGCTCGGAGACCTCTCGTATGTGTACAAGCGTTGATTCCTCTTGTGCGGCTGTTGGTCAGGGCAAGGAAAATATCTTCGTGAAGCAGTGAGACCTTAGATCGCATCATGAGGGAGGAAGAGAAGAAGGGTGTTTCCATCACTCAGTTGTGTGTTTCTCTGCAGATTTTTGAGTTGATGGAGAGGAAGAAAATGACATATTCTCCCTCCCAGCTTGAGCTTTACGTGGAGCTTATTGCCAAGAGTAAAGGTCTAAAGGCTGCTCTAGACTTCTTCTATAAAGTAGAGCCTCACTTCAACAATATGGACTGTGATGCCAAGAATTGGCCTGCTTACGCGAATATCATGCGGATGAAAGAGGAAGGGTATAAAAGGTCTATGTGTAAGCCTCTAACTAAAGAGGTCTATGTGACTGCTTGCAGATCTACTCTTTGCTCTCAAAGCACCCTCCTAATTAATGCTTGTTGTCTTCATTTTCTTTTGTATCCTCCTCTTGAGAATAAGAATATATATGGAACGATGAATGACATTTTTATCTTTATCAAAATCTCTTGGGTTTCGAGTCTCTTAGGTTTTTATCTGATTTGATTAAATTTCCATCAAAAAGAGCATTTTTGCTCAACAGAATTCTTGTGAGGAGCTTTAGGGATTGGTATTGGGGTTTGATCATAGTTGCCGGAGAGCCATGTCTAGAAAATTTGATCCACCTCTCAATACATACAAAAATTGACTATTGTGTATTTTCTTTATATACAGGAGACTTTAACAACGATGGAAGCAAATAGCACTAAGCAACTAACTCCTACAAACTAGCAAATGCCACAGACCCGTTCACACGATTTGACAATTATTGAAACAGAACAAAATACTAACTCCTACAACTAAAGAAGACTTATTCTACTGCTTTGACCAAATTCCAACATACCTTCCCCCAAACTGAATGCGGCTAACGCATTGCAGTTTGCTCCATGTTCCTCTGCAATTCTTGAACTCCGAGCATCCTCCTCAACTTAACAAATGTCTCCAATTTCAAAGGCTTTGTCATGATGTCTGCCACCTGATCTTGAGTTCCGCAATGAACCAAATTCACCTCTTCTTCTTTTACCAAATCATGCAGGAGATAAAAATGAACATTGACGTGTTTAGTTCTCCCATGTAGGACTGGATTCTTTGACAGCTTAATTGAAGAACTATTATCACATAGAATAGTCACACACTCTTCTTCATCAACATACTCTGCCTATGTTGTAGAGAGAGTCACAATTGGTTGTTTCTTTGAACTCCAAGCCACGGCAGCATGACTCATGAGAAACACGTACCCATAAGTGCTTCTACCACTGTCGATATCGCCTGCGAAATCGCTGTCCGTATAAGCTTTCAACATCCCTTCCCCGACACTTGTATACATCAACCCCATTTGCAAAGTTCCCTTGACGTATCTCAACACTCTTTTGACAGCCAAAATATGAGCAACTTTTGGTTGCATCATGAATCTGCTCAAGAAACAAACAACAAACATGATATCGGGCCTCGTAGCTGTTAGATACATCAAGCTACCGATCAATTGCTTGTATAGTGATGGATCAGCATCATCTCCCTCCATGTCCTTAAATAATCTTGTACCTGGAACCATCGGATTTTTCACGGGATTACAATCTTCCATTCCGTACCTTGACAACATTTCGATTGCATATTTCTTTTGACATAGAAATATCCCATTCTCGTTCTGATCAACTTCCACACCCAAAAAGTAACACATCTGCCCCAAATCTGTCATTTCGAACTCCCTCTTCATCGATGCTTTGAACCCTTCACACATCTCTGGATCATTCCCGGTGAAAATTAAGTCATCCACGTACAGACTTATGATGAGCACTCTTCCTCCCGACTCCTTCTTCATGAACAAAGTGTGTTCATTTGTTGAATCCCTCTCTTGCAAAATACTCTTCGATCTTGCTGTACCAAGCTCGTAGAGCTTGTTTAAGGCCATAAAGTGCCTTGTTTAGCTTGTACACTTTATGCTCTTCACCGATCTTCTCATATCCCTCCGGTGTTTCCACAAACACCGTTTTTTTTAATACCCCGTGAAGAAAGGCGCTTTTGACATCCAATTGATAAACAATCCACTTCCTCTTCGCAGCTTCTGCTAGCAACATTCTGATAGTGTCCCAACATTCTGATCAACTTCCACACCCAGAAAGTAACACATCTGTCCCAAATCTGTCATTTCGAACTCCCTCTTCATCGATGCTTTGAACCCTTCACACATCTCTGGATCATTCCCGGTGAAAATTATGTCATCCACGTACAGACTTATGATGAGCACTCTTCCTCCCGACTCCTTCTTCATGAACAAAGTGTGTTCAAACTCGCATTTGTTGAATCCCTCTCTTGCAAAATACTCTTCGATCTTGCTGTACCAAGCTCGTGGAGCTTGTTTAAGGCCATAAAGTGCCTTGTTTAGCTTGTACACTTTATGCTCTTCACCGATCTTCTCATATCGCTCCGGTTGTTCCACAAACACCGTTTCTTTTAATACCCCGTGAAGAAAGGCGCTTTTGACATCCAATTGATAAACAATCCACTTCCTCTTCGCAGTTTCTACTAGCAACATTCTGATAGTGTCCCAACGTGCCACCGGTGCGAATACTTCATCATAATCCACTCCATGTTTTTGTGAGTATCCCTTTGCAACGAGTCTGGCTTTAAACTTGTCAACCTCTCCTTTTTCATTCACCTTGGTCTTGTATACCCATTTAACCCCAATCGTCTTTGATCCCATCGGTAATTCAACAAGCTCCCATGTGTCATTCTTCTCGATTGACTCAATTTCAGCATCCATCGCTTTTCTCCACTTCCTTTCTTTGATTGCCTCTGCATACGTATAAGGATCATCTTGAGACACATACAAGACTACATACTGTAGTTCTTCCTCATCATCAGTGGAAGCTTCGCCTCGTACGTAGTCTTGTAGATACCTTGGTGCAGCTCTGGTTCGCAGTTGCGGTTGAGGACTTGTTGCAACCTCTGGCTCTGTTTGGACATTGGGATATTCATCAGTTGTCTCTGCGTCTGGATTGTCTGCTGCGACTTGAGTGGCAATGGGATCAGAGATTTCCACACTTTGGTCTTCATCCTCAATCACCAATTCGTCAATTTTTCTTTCTTCTTGGCTTTTCTCCCAATTCCATCCTTGTTCTTCATCAAAAATCACATCCCTACTAACAATGACTTTGTTTGTTGCAGGATTGAACAGTTTGAAAGCTTTGGAACCTTCACTTACACCGAGAAAGATGCACTTCTGACCCTTATCGTCAAGCTTAACTCGTTTTTAACTTGGAACATGAGCATACCCAACACAACCGAATACTTTGAAGTGATCAACATTCGGTTTGATTCCGGTCCAGCATTCTTGTGGAGTCTTATCTTTCACCGCCGAGGTAGGGCATCTATTCAAGATGTGAACGGTCCAAACCGCAGCTTCTCCCCAGAATTTCTTAGGCATCTCCTTTTCAATCAGTAGGCACCTCACCATCTCCATGATCGTTCTATTCTTTCATTCGGCTACTCCGTTTTGTTGTGGCGTGAACGCAGCAGTGATTTGTCTTTTGATTCCATTCAAAACACAAATATCAGTGAACTCCTTTGAGGTGAACTCTCCACCACGATCGCTTCTCAAACAGTCTATCTTCATTCTTGCTTTATTCTCCACCATCAATTTGAAGCTTTTAAAGAACGTAAAAGCTTCACTCTTCACAGACAGCAAATAAATCCAGGTTTTTCTACTGAAATCATCAATGAAGCTCAAGATGTACCTCTTTTCTCCGATAGTGTTAGGTTGGATAGGTCCGCATAAATCTGTGTGTAAGAGCTGCAATTTTTCTGTTGCACGCCAGTTAGCTTGTTTCAGAAACGGGTCTCTGTGTTGTTTTCATTTTGCACAAACTCCACAAATCGAATTAACTTTCTCAGTTTGAGGAAGTCCTACCACCATCTGCTTCTTCCACAGGTTCTCAAGACTTTGTTGATTCAAATGACCAAATCTTTTGTGCCAGAGATTTGGCTTTTCTTGTGACGCTTGCAAGCACGTCGTCTCCAATGCATCGGCTAACACAACGAACATCCGATTTGCTGTCATAGATGTATGTATGTATGATCAGCCCCCACTCCTCATGAAACACCTTGCAGCTTCCGTCTTTGATGAGAATCGCCAGCTTCCTCTCTTGTAGTTGGCCGAGACTCAACAGATTTGTTGTAAGATCCGGTACATAATATACATTAGGAATGATGTGACTTCTTCCCTTGAGTTACACTTTTATGTTTCCATGACCTTGTACTCTTAACTTTGAATCATTTCCCAGCCTCACGGTATGCATAGGTTTCTCATCCAAGTTTGTGAACCAGCTTCGATCTCCAGTCATATGGTTTGAGCAGCCAGAGTCTAAAAAACCACACACGATCTCTCTTTGCTCCATTCTCCTCTACAAACGCCATAAGCAGTAGCTCCCCTTTCTCATTTAACTCAGCATAATGTGCAGAACTGTCCCAAGTAGGACATTCAGATTGGTAGTGCCCTAGCTTGTGACATCTAAAGCACTCGACGGTAGCTCTATTTCTGTTCCTACCACGCCCTCGTCCTCGAAAAAATCCTCTTCCTCATCCTCTTCCTTCATATGAAACTTTGAGAACTTGTTCCTCTTCCGATCGTCCTCCTCTCATCCGATCTTCATGAACCAAAAGGCTACTTTGTAGCTCATCTAAAGTGAGATTATCCAGATTGTTCGATTCTTCAATTGAACATACCACATAGTTGAATCGCATTGTCAATGATCTCAATATCTTCTCCGAGATGGTGTTCTCTTGAAGCGTATCTCCACATGTTCTCATCTTTTTCGCAATTGCAAGTGTTCTTGCGAAAAAGTTGTTCACCGTTTCTCCCTCCCTCATCTGAAGTTTCTCGTACTCTTTGCGTAAAGCTTGAAGTTGTGCCCTCTTCACTTTGGTAGATCCTTCAAACTTTTGCTTCATGTTTTTCCAGATTTGTTTACTCGTATCCGTATTGAGAATTGTGTCAAGAATATCTCTATCAATGGATTGATAAAGAAAGTTCTTGAGTTCTAGATCTTTCAACTTCTGCTCGTTAATCGCCTTTTGTTGTTGTTCAGTGAGAACGACTCCTTCAATCACACTTATCCCATTTTCTATGAGATCCCAATACTCCTTGGAACGGATGAAATTCTCCATCAAACGCGTCCAATGATCATAGTGACCATCGAACCGTGGAATAGCCGGAACTACGAACCCTTTCGCACCACTGCTATCTCCCATCGAATTTCTCGTTCTTATCACTCTACTCTCAACTCTTCAGGCCTCTTTGTGATGAGGCTCTGATACCAATTCTTAAAATGGATTGAACACTCAAGAATAATTGATCAAAGCTTTTCTCTTGATAAAAATATGATTACAAATGCTCCTTTATATACAGGAGACTTTAACAACGATGGAAGCAAATAGCACTAAGCAACTAACTCCTATAAACTAGCAAATGCCACATACCCGTTCACACGATTTGACAATTATTGAAACAGAGCAAATCACTAACTCCGACAACTAAGGAAGACTTATTCTACTGCTTTGACCAAATTCCAACATATTTATCGTCAATTAATTGTCGGTTATAACGAACCGATTTTGAATCAATTTATAAACCCTTAAAACTCTAAACCAATCTAATCCACCGAAATTAGTACGACGTGCGTTAGTCTTTTTTTTTTTCTCCCCCGTGACGTGCGCTAGTCTTAGATGAAGATTTCGTTTAGTTTTTATGCTGTAGTTTATTGGTTAAAATAAGGTAATTTGGCTAAATAAAGATTTGACTGGTTCAGTTAAACCGGTCACTATCTCAGAAACTGACCCGGTATGCATTTAATATTGGAGTTCAAGTTTAGGCCCATTAATTTGCTTTCTTCCCCTTTGTTCCCGGACTGAAAATTATATCGAGCCGAGAAAATAGTTTCCGGCAAAATTTAAGCGAGAAAATGATTATCTTGTTCAGGATACAGTGTGATGGCTCTAATTGATCCATCATATGTGTATGAAGATGAGGATGAAGAGGAGTTGGATTAGAAGAAGGTAATGTTGTTTTTGGTTTAGAAGAAGGGAATGGTGATATGATTTAATTGGTCTTGCTATGATCATGGCAATTGATTAGAACATAGTGTGAAACAAACAAAGCTTTATGTTTAGTTTTGCTCCATATTTATAGATCACACTGAAAAATAAAAAAGTGCAAGTATTGCATTTGTGGTAGAGAGTTTTTACAGATGGAACAAGTCGAGGAGATTAATTAGTTGATCATATAGATGAAGTGAATAATTTCACAATAATACACTGAAAAATGATTGATTATATGATTAAACGTGGTCAATCAATCATTCATTCTTTTGTTTCTTTTTTTAATCTTATTTATTTTACTAAATAATGATTGTGCTTAAAAATTAGTTATATTTGTTAAAAAAAAATCAATTAGCACATTCACTTTTTAATTTTAGTTGATATAGCTTTTACTTTTTTCTAAACATTTTTAGATTTGGACTTGGTAAATTGATTATACATAATTTTTATGTGTCATACTAATTATACATAACTAATTATTGGTATATTTAATTTTATTTTTAAAACGATTACGGTTAAAATTTTAAGGTTTTAACCGCAAAGTTAACCTACGATTTTGATACGATTACGTTTAACTAATGGTTACAGTTAAAAAAAATTCTTAACCTAGCGGTTACGGTTTTTAACCGTTTTATACGGTTACGGTTTAAAAACGCTACAGTCACGGTTTGATTTTGGTCAAATGCATTTGATTTAGAAAGATGATGATCTCTTTTGGTAAAGACGAGCATTTTTTAGAACCAAATGAATTACGACATCAAAATTATGGGAAAAAATAAGCATGTAGAAGGTTTGGCAGCAAGGCTAACGAAAGGAAAACAAAGAAATTTTTAGAGTGGAGTTTTTTGCCAGAAAAAAAAAAAAAAACAGGCGTCGTTTGCTTGTAACGAAGAAAAAATTAAGGGAAACAATAGATTAATAATTGAAAAGAAGATTTCAAACAAATGAGAGAATGAAAAAACACACAAAAAAAACATAGATCTCTGCTTTTTGAGAATGGTAAAGACATACATCAGAAAACTAGAGTGAAGAAGCTCTGCCGCCACCGACAAACCTCCGAACTAAAATCCAGCCTTGTGTCACCGACGCCGGGAAGATCCGTCTGATCCAAGTACTGACAGCGCCGAGTGGAGAGAAAGACCTATCCACGCCTCAACACCTTCGAAATTCAGCCATCGCAAAAGAAACCAAGGCACGACAGAGAGACCAGTGGCTAGCTAGAAAGAAATTTGACGCAGAACTGCCGGAGAACATGCCTGATATCCCGGTTCCATCCTCTAGAACCATGGGTTTTAAACGATTCGGAGTGGACCAATTGAACCTCCGAAGCCCATGCACTCACCTCTACAAAACCCAGAAGAAACCTCCGACTAACCGCTTCTCGTCCTCACATAAAGCGGATCGAGGAAGGTTAGAACCTCCGAGAACCGTCCCTAATCCTATAAAACCCTCATACTACGATGGAAAATAAGGCAAAAAAAAAAAACATTATCTTCTTCTTTTTTTAGCTACAAAATAATCGGATATGAGTTGACGAAATAGCCTAGTTATTATGTTTCTTAAGACACGCATGAACATGGAACTACACGATTCTCTTTTATTATTATGATTCAACCTCCCCTTGAGAATAAGCAAGAAATGACTTACCTGCAAATCTTTGAAAACAGAGTATCCTCTGTTAATGTCATTCAATAACACCTACACCACCAAAAACAACAATTTCTAAAAAACTTTTGATGCAAAATAATGAAGACGACATTGTTATTTACATATATGTGAAACTCAATTTACTAGACAGGCTTTCATGGCGAAGAAATAGAGCACAAAGAGGGATCACATCAGCTCAAGATGTCCTCAATCTTCTAATAATTGTAATTTTTTTTTTTTTTTGGTAAGAAAAAAATTACTTAAAAGTAGAAAACTTCATGTTTAAAAGAAACACAAACCTGAGAAATTATGACAATCTGTTCGCCAGCTTTTTTGGCCTTTCTTTTTTTAAAAGCACATTCACATATGTCGCCATCAGTATCATCAATGTATGGCTCAGAGAGAGGCACAAAGACAAAACCCGCAAGTATGTAATAACTTGGATCATGTTGGCGCACCGGAACCAGCCGTTGCACCTGCGTATTGTATTAGATAATTTTCCATTTAAATCCAATGTGATCCAATGATAAAAACAAGGAACTACTTGATTTAATCACTTGATAAAGAAGTCACAAAACTCTCTATAAAAAGTAGATGACTTACGAGGTTTAAACTGATATTGAACTCATGCTTACTTCCATCTCTTAAGACTTTAAATAAAGCCGTTTCGCCTGGTTTCTTCAGAGAAACTAAATGATTATAAGATATCCGTTCTTTTTTTTCGAAATGGAACTGCATGCATGAAGCAAGTACAAATTCAATTCATCAACACACATGGAGAAGATTCACCAATATGGTGCAATATTTACGTAACTATTATTGTAAGCTTAAGAAACTAACTATATATAACCTGTCCCATCATTTCCTATGGGAACACCATCAATTGCAAGAATGACATCGTCCTTTCTCAGAACCGTGTGAGCATCTGACATCGGATTTATTTCATTTATAAGAATTCCTGTCATTTCACTACAAGAAATAGATCAGTTTCCAACGACCATTTTCATCGGAAAATGGTCGGAAATACCCATTTCCGACCATTCGAAAGTCGTCAGAAAAGTTTCGTCGGAAAATTAATTTGGTAAGAATGTGGTCGGAATTTTCAGACCATTTTCGTGGTCGGGAATGTCATCGGAAATAATCGTCGGAAAATGGTCGGAAAATTTCCGACCACTTCCTAACGGATTTCCGACAATGCATTTCTTACAACTTTCCGACCACTCTTTTTTTGACGAATTTCCGACCATTAAGCACTTAATTATTTTATAAAATTATGAATTTAATTGAATAATAATTATATGAAAAATACGAAAAATTATATTAAAATTAGATAACTTAAAATTAAAAATTATTTGAAATATAAAATAAAAATGAATTTTAGAAACATAAAATAATTATTTCTTAAAATAAAACTAAAACTGAAATTACACGGAGCTAGTCTTGAGTTTCTTCGTCATCGTATGAAAGTCACAAGTCTGAAAACTTGTCGATAATCAACTTCGTCACGTCTATCAATACTTGATTTTCTTGTTCTTCTCAACCTTGTATTTTTCCAACATCTCAATCTTCATAGTTGCCATCCGCAACCATGCATCTTAATCCGAGTTAGACGGGAAAGAATTTTAGGAAACCGTTCCAAGAAAATTTACTACAAGAAAACACAAACATTAGTAAAAAGTAAATTAAACATTTTAACAATAACCAATCATATGAACACAAACAATTCTCAAATTAGTCATAAATATTACAAAAGAAGATTAAAATATTACAAACCACATACTTTAGTCATAATTTTTAGAAATCCAAATCAATTGGCATGATGTTGATATTCCACATATTCGTGGGAACATAAATGCTAACGAACATACAAGACCATGCTCAATCACTAGTTTATAGTTTCATACAAACCAAAATCGAAAAAATCTCCTTGGTTCAAACCAAGAGTCCAACAGTTTCTCTTTGTTCCAACAAAATTGAAAGAAATCGAAACTTGATTATGCTTTTAAAAACTTCCAGCTCAAACACGAAAACAATTCCGTTATCACACGAAATCGAAAATAATTCCTAAATACGAAGTCATATTTATATCTCGCACACACTCAAACTCTTTAAATATATTTTCTTCAAAATTGAATCAAATCCAATAGCAAACTCATATCTATACATAAAATCAAACAAATACTTTAACACATCCAAACAAGAAACTCGAATCTAACCTTGCGAAAAGTAGAGGAACGGCGGCGACAATAAAGCTGAGATGGACAGTGGCAGAGGGGACGAAGCTTCTCAAACGTGACCTGCAATGAAGGAGTAACGGAGAAGAAGAAAAATGATGTGAAGGAGAGAAGAAGAAAAACGTTGCAAATGATGTATATCTAAATAGGGCGAGAGGAGGAGTAGAAAAAGAAAAGGAGAATGAAGAAGGAGGCTTAGCGGAGTGGAAGAGACGAACGGTGGTCGATTTGTTGGAGGATGATAAATCGGCGCCGCTTGAGCAGGAGGAAGATGAATTAGGAGAAAGAAAGAAGAAGATTTTAGATCTAGGTTAAATTAAAGATATCGCCGGAAAATAGTCGGAAAATGGTCGGAAATTTCCGACACTTTCCTGACCATTTTCCGATGATACTTTAATTTATTTTTTGATAACTTATTAACTATGTTTTTATTATATTAACTCTATTTTTATATAATTCAATTAACTCAAGTTTTACGAAGTTATAAAATGGCATTTTTAGTACAATTGATTTCTATGTATATCATGATTTTATTCCAACCAATACAAATGGTCGGAATTTGGTCGGAATTTTTCTGATCATTTTCCGATCACTTACCCACCACTTTTCCAACGGTGATAGTATGGTCGAAAAATGGACGGAAATTTCCGACCATTTTCCAATCACTTCTTTTAGTTGGAAATTTCCGACCACTTTCTGATCAATTTTTATAGTCGTTGTAAAGTGGTCGGAATAAGGTCGGAAAAGTTTCTGACCACTTTTGTTGGTCGGAAAGTGACATGTTTTCTTGTAGTGTTTTATGATTCATTTAAAAGTGTTTACGTATTTGAGCATCAGCCATAGGTTGACATGATATATCAAGCGAACCTAAACCAATGAATTGACCGCTTTCTTCAACCCAGCTTAAAAATTGCTTAATTACTGGAGTTGGGATTATGTAGCTGCACGCCAAATCACCAAAAAATAATGTTAGTTAAACATTTTTGTTCACAATCACAAGAAATAAATATGCAAAATATAAGTTTTCAAATTTATTAAGCTTATTGTCAGGTATCCAATTTTGAACTCTAGCTATCTCAACCCAATTTACTTTGGACTTGTGAAAAAAATTATTCAAGATTTATAGTTTCAAAGTCACCCTATATTTTCCGACCATGAAAGACCTTCAAATGCTACACCGGCAACTTTGCTTCCCATAACCACCGGACCACCACTATTTCCACGGTTAATAGCCGCATCTATTTGTATTGTCAATAACTCGGTGGAACTGTGAGAATATTTTGTAGGCTCAACTCTTGATACAATACCTTTTGTAACGGAAATAGTGTCACCACCTGCATTTGAAATTTTGAATGCATAACATAACTCATTAGTCATCCTTATAACTACATCTGCCATGCCGTCTTTTTAACGTAACATACGCAAGCAAAAAGGCATTCAAACATGGTTTCCATTAAAAGATATATATTATATATATATAAACTGAGACTCCTCGATATTTCAAAAACATATACTTTTAACACCTTAAACATACCTTTAATAAAAAATATGCACAAAGCTTTTAAATAATTTTAAATCCCACAAACATTCCACTAATCTTTAGGCAGTCGTGATTGTTATTCTTTTCTCAATACCATACATCTTTCAAAAAAAAATTCTTGATTCTACTTCTAATCTATTTTCCCAACCAGCTTGATACGCATACGAAAATTTAAAAGCATTGTTCAAGAGTACCACGAGGATAACCAAGAACGGAGACAACTTCGTCGATAAAGGGTATGTCTCCGAGTTCCAAAGGATTCGTATCCTCCCAAAACTCTTCACTATCAATAACTAATATTGCCAAATCACATTCATGCCCAATCACTTCAACTTTTGCTTTGTACATGGTGGTTGAACCATGCTTTCTCCCTTGCACGTATGAGTGATTTTCCACAAGATGAGCGTTCGTAAGAATCTTCTCTCCGTAGATTGCAAATCCTAAATAAGATACATAAGTCAAACATCCTAATCAACTACAAATCTTAATTATGATTTTTTAAAAACAAAAAAAAATTAAGGTAGGAGAATAAAACTCTCTAACTACAACTGAGTCTATATATATAACCCATTACCAACTCCACTGAAAATACTTTTTGTAATATGAAAAGCCCTAAAATATATAAAGATACTTGAGTCTAAAGAGCGTGCTTGAGCTTCATCGTTCCTACGTGTGCATTATATATGGAAATTAATGAAAATCACAGAGGAGAGAGATTGGATGTTTAATGGATATATACCAGAGCCGGTTGCTTGTTCTTCATCACCCTTCTGCCAAGGTTGAACAAGGCTTGGTGTGCTAGATAAGAAGGAGAAGATCTTCACCACCGAGTCAAATCGTCTTTTCATGCGAGTCTAGGCACACAGAAGAACATCTTATACGAGATGTCGAAGAAGCATGAAAAGATGAAGCGCGGGAAATTCCCGTTTGCAATAAATTGTTCCGGACAGAATTGGAACGAAGAAGAAGAGAAGGAGAAGAGACAAATCGAGGAACCGGAGTGCTCGAGGAATAGCAGAACCTGGCCATGGTAGGGACAGATGTTACAGATAGAAACAACATCTTGAGCGAACTAGGGTTTGGAGTTATTAATCATGAGTACTAATATATATATATATGCACACTAGATACGTTTGCCCATTAATCTTTCTTATCTTATCTTGTTATATAAAGTTTGATGCGTCAAACATTGTAATTAACACGATTGTGACATGTATCATCCGATCGATAAGATTCGATAAAATTTTGATAATTTTTTTTTTCAATTAGATTTTGCCACGTATCAAAATAGTTTTATCTATTTTACAAAATATAATATTACAAAAAATAAACCTCCATGATTTTTTTTTTTAAAGGATTTTTGCCATGCAAGGATAATATTTAATCACTTTCGCTAACTAACTGATTTACTTTCCTTTTCTGGTCAACAAATACATTTCCCTTGCAATACAGGATTAGACTTTTACACTCCTACTCTACACCAGATTATAAGGTTTCATAATATCGAATACAAACATGAAAATCATCATCAAGTCTTATATATACGAGTCTCAACATTCAATCACTTTCTCACAATCCATCTTTTGATATCTCTCTAAAAGTAATTCATACGCTTTAATATATCCGTCGAAGAAGAAGATCAAGAGCCGAACGAGTTATGGCCCAAGAACCGCGTCAAGAATCCTACCTTTCCTTGGGATTGAAGGAAACGTCGATACCTCTCAACGACGTTTCTATATCTCCGACGAATAAGAGTGAACCAAAAACTATATACCTGCTCGGATCAAGAATTACGGCGATGCCTCTCGCCGACTTTCCTATATCTCCGGAGAAGAAGACAAGTGGGATTGAGCTTCTAGATCAGCGTATATTGGGATTCTACGAAAAGGAGATGTTTCTCTTCTCTGCTTCTCCAATGAAGACAGATCAAAACTCGAAGACTCATTGCTCCTTCAACGCCGAGTCCTCAGAAAACCCTAACGAGGACATCTCCTTGGCATCCAAGGCAACGTCGATGCCTCTCACGGACGTTTCTTTATCTCCGAAGAAGAATGATTCACAAGCTATATACCTGTTCGGAACAAGAATTCCGGCACCGCCTCAAGAGTCCTATTCCTTGGCATCTACGGCAACATCGATGGCTCTCGCGGACGTTACTATATCTCCGACGAAGAAGAGAAGTCGAACAAGTATGATGCAAGAGCCGCGAACGACCCTTCAAGATCGCTTTTGCTTGGGATCCAATTCGAAAGAGATGTCTCTCCTCTCTGCTTCTCCAGTAGAAACAGATGAAAACTCGAAGACTCATTGCTTGTCCAACGCAGAGTCCTCGGAAAACCCTAAAGAAGGATTAAAGGAAGATGCAAGAAAGATCAAGAAGATGAGGTATCTCTCGAAAAAGGAAAAGCAAACCGAAGTCTCCATGGAACTAGATCTCAATGTTCCTCCATGTACCATCGCGAAAACACTGACCCCAAGCGATGTCAATTCTCTAACCCGACTTATGATGGAGACATGCCCTGCCGAGAGCCACATCTTGAGGTATCTGTCTGAAGCTGAACAAAGAACAATCCAAGAAGGCAATAAAGTCAAGGTTAAAGTGTACGACCACGACACGGACACTGAACACAACATGGTTTTCCAGAGATGGAAAACATCAAAAAGCTATCTTTTCAACGGTGGCTGGGGGAAAGAGTTTATCCGGAGGAGAGATTTGAAGGGAGGAGACAAGATTGGACTCTGCTGGAACAGTTTTGATTATAGACTCCATTTTTGTGTGCTTTCTCGTGCTCCTGCAAATCAGTAAAACCCTAAATAGCTAGAAAGATTGGATTTCGAAGGCGTTACTGTAGATTAGTGGATTTTACTTAATAACTCTCGTATGTCATAAACTTTCATAAAATTACTAAGTTATGCAACTGATTTCTATTTAAAAAAAAAATGACGTATTTAATTACATATATTTCATTGTTTTTTGAAAGTCGAATATCTTTATATTCCATATCTTTTTTTTTAAATTGAATATCTTTATACAAGATATACTAATAATGTAATAATTTCATATAAATTCAAAAAAATTATGAATACACGATATACATAATCAAAGAAAAAAATATAAGTTTTGTTTTTACGAAATTTATTTTTAATCCGGAAAATTGCTTACATGTCGCTAGCAAAAATGATAATATGTTTTTTTTTTTTCAAAAGTGATAATATGTTTTTTTAAATTTTTTATTTATTTATAATCATGTATGTATGGCGGATAAAATAATTTAAAATGAGATAGTAAACATGTATCTAAAAATATTTTCAAAAAAAAAATGATTTATACCTTAAGCAAAATATCAAATTTTTTAAATTTATTTTTAAATTATTATCCCCGCGTATATCGCGGAAAATCACCTAGTTATATAATAAAGTTTCATGCGTCAAATTTCGTAATTAACATAATCGTCAAACTTCATAATTAACATAATCGTGACACGTGTCCAAAATATTTTCAATTAAATTTTGCCACATATCAAATAAATTTTCATTTAGATAAAAACTTATATGTTTGTACTTATCAATTATATATTTTATAAACAGAAATAGATAAGGCAAAAAAATCAAGTACTTTTTTTCATTGGAATATTCTAATATAAATGTAAAAATATTTTGAGTTTGAATAAATTTAGATTTGCATACCCAAATCTTCAAGTATTATAATATTTTACCTTTATTTAAACATTTTTATGCTCTCTTCATCTTCTCACCAAGCAATTTAAAACTTAAATAATATCTTCCAAACAATGTGTGTCGGCTTTTTCATTAGGAAAACAACGATTATTATCGTATTCAATAGGTATGATAGAATACGACGATCTATTTAAGTTTTATGAGATTAATAAGATTTTTTCTAACTCAACTTTTTGTTTTATTGTTTACAGCATATATATCGTCACATAAACAATGACTACTCCAGCCCAAAAAATCAACATCAATTATTTAAGAGATTTTCATACATGTAAAAAACTATTGTCCAATTAGTTTAGCCGCGTGCCAAAAAAATTATCTATCTAAAAAATCAAAATATTATTATTTGTAAAAGAGTAAAAGCCAACGTCTAACTAAATTTAGTTAAGTGTCAAAAGAGCTTTTATCTATTTTTAAAAATCTAATATCATTATTTTTAAAATAGTAAAAATCAACGTAATTCAAATAGGAATAGGAAAAACTAATTAGTCGGAAATATGTAATAAAAGTGAATTAAAAATCAAATAATATGAGAAAAAAATAAAAGAATCAAATTAGATAAATAATTGGTAGACTTCTCTATCATTGGTTGCGTGTCAACGTTCTTGATCTAATTTTTTTTACTTTTATTGCGTGATCTAATTTACTTTCCCACTTTTTTATTTGGTTTCTTTTTTGACGATTTATAAATTATTAAAAAAATAAAAGTATCTCATTTTGCAAAATTTGATTCGTCTACTTCGTAATTAATCTTATTGAGACATGTGTGAGTCAATCGATCAGATTTATACACGTGTAAAATAATTATTTTCAATTAGATTTAGCCACATGTCAAAAGATTTATCTATTTAAAAATAATAATAATTTTATTTATAAAATAGTAAAAAGTAAACCTAATTTAAATAGGATTAGAAAAATCTAATTATTTGGAAATATGTTATATAATTTAATTGAAAATCAACTAATATAAATAAATAAAATACGAGAATAAAATAGATAAATATTTGATAGAGTTCTCTATAAGTGGTTTCATATTGACGTTCTCAATCCTATTTTATTAACTTCATGGAGTGACCTAATTTTGTTTTCCATTTTTTCGTGTTTGATATTTTTTAACGGGTTATAAAATATTAAAAAGGTAACAATAGTTCAAATATAAATATGAGAGTAAAATTAAATTCATCAACATTTAAAAAAAAGAAAATATTTAAGTAGCAAAATAGTAAAAAAATATATCTAATTTAAATAGGAATAAGAAAAACTAAAAATTAAAAAATATGTAATAAAATTTAACTGTAAATCAAATAACAAAAGCATCAAAATTAATAAATAAATATTATGTTTCTCAATCAGTGGTTTTGCAGCAACGTTCTTAGATTTATTTTAAAAGGTGATCTGATTTTATTTTCCATAATTAAATATTTTATTTTTTCACAAATTTGTAAAATGTTAAATTATAAATCTCGCATATATGCGGGTCCTTAATCTAGTATTATATAAAACTTGATGTGTCAAACGTTGTAATTAACGTGATCGTAATATGTGGCATCCGATCGATTAGATATTGACACATGTAAAAAAAAATTCAATTATTTTTTGCCACATGTCAAACAAATCTTGGGGCCGATTGGTAAGGACTGTTGCTGTAAACTTTTGACTGTAGAGAAAATGACTGTAAAAACTGTGGCTGTTATGTTTAAATATTAACAAAGTCTGATTGATAATAAAAAATGTAGAAATTGTTTTTGTTACTTTAAATATTATAATTTTTTATCAAAATGTAAATTTTGACAAATTTGTATTAGGTGATGACAGAGAAGAAAGTAAGAAACTAGAACAAATAACTATTTTATTTATTGTGTAGTTAATATTGATTTATTACAAATTTAAATAAAAAAATATATATATAATCTAAAAAAAGAAATATTTATTATTTTATTTATTGTAGTTATTGTAGGGATTATTTTGAATGTTTACGCTTCTTCAGGTTAACCATTCATCCTGTAAAATAGAAATAAAAATTAAGAAACTTCATTTTTAAGGGTTTATAACTTCTCTTCGTCAAGGGCCATGGCCAGAACCTGCTATTGTTTTCTCGATCTTCTCTGCGAGTTAAGGCTGAGAGGCTCGAAGCATTGAAGGGAGACGAGGGAGCACGAGTAACCAATGGACTGAGGCGAGGGAGAAGATTGTGGTGGCGATAGGATGACGAGAGTCTGATTCCATGGCTCCCGGTTCCTGTCGTATCTGATTCCACTGTTCATTGCTCTTTTGGTCCTTCTAACGGGTTTGCGGGAGACCATGAACCAATATCGTGGAAGATCAATCTCTGGTGTTTTGCACTTCGCTTGTCTTCCCGTAGATTGGTATTAAACGGATGGTAATAACCATCTGGATCAGACTGTTCTAGAAATCCCAGACGAAGAGGAAAAGGTGCAGAAAGATGAAAGAATTTTTCGTTGAAGAATGGCGTACTTTCTTTAATTTCGTTGATGTTGTTTTATGAATCCCAGAAACGGAGGAGGAGGCAAACAATTTGTTGAGTGGGGAGACCCAGCCGTATTTCGTCGAAGGTGACGTAGTTGTGATGGTGAGAATTTGGAGCATCGTTTTCTGACATTCTCGGAGGAGTTGCGACGGAGTAAATCGCGGAGGATTTGCGACCAAGGGTTTTGGGTTATTTTGGAAGTATGAATTAGAGGAGGCGTAATTTTTTTTCGTGTGAAGCGAGAGATTATAAGTAACAGTGTGATTAATTCTCGAAACAGGACGGATGAACCGTGAAGGAGGGGAGACGTAGAGGAGAGTGTTAAGAATGGAGGGCAATTAAGGTAGGAGTTAATGCGGTGTATTGAATTAGCTGGATGAGGGGTAACGGCTGCTCTTTGAAGTTCTCCGATTCTGGTGGAGAAGAAGAGTATCGTGTTTGGGTTGTGGTTTGTTCGAAAATAGGCCAAGATAGAATGAGGCCCAAAAATATGTTATGGTACGTATTTTCTCTGAAAAACAGAGAGCTATGTTATTATAAGATTAAGTGACACGTGGCCTATTATTGAGAGCTAACGTGGCATGAGTATCTCATGGAGATATATATTCAACTTTTATATAGTAGATTTAGGACCCGCATATATGCAGATTTATAATTTATTATTTTATAATATGTGAAAAAGAGATAAAACACGAAAACTTAAAAAATAAAATCAGATCACTCGTTAAAAAAAATTGAGAACTCTAATGCAAAATCACTGATTGAGAAGTCTAACAGTTATTTATTTATTTTGATTTTTGAGAAATTAGGCATGATAGCCATTAAATACCGTAAAATTAGTGAAATAAGTATGCAATTCAAAAAATTAGAAAACTATAAAATGATGTATGAGAAAATTCGATTCTACCCCTGGTCCTTCTTCTCCAACTAACCTTCACTTGCAAAACTCCATTGTCATGGTGGCTCCGGCAAAAACTCTAACTTCTTCATCCGTTGAGTCACCGAAATTGTTTAGTCCACCGACATCATCAACGAAGATTGTCATCAGATATTAATTCTCTCAATCTCTCTTTCTCTCTCGCCGAAATTGTTACCGGATCTTACTTTCCCTCCCCATACCAACGATTTTCTCTCTCCCACTTGCCAGAATTTTCGCCGGATCTCGTTTTCTCTTATACTCACTTGTTTTTCTCTCTATCCTTTTCGTCGGATTTACCTTCCTTTCACGCTCGTCGAAGTTTTTTATCTCTCTTAGTCGACGGTGTTTTCTCTCTTCCTCTCGTCGTCTCTCTCTAACTCGCCGATTTTCTCTTTTTATCGTCGGTACTTTCGTCGGATCTCTTCCCGTAAACAAAGTCGCTGAAATATCGTCTTAGAAGATATAAGAAAGAGTAAAATCGTCCTTAAATGTTGACTATTTAATTTCAATATGTATATGGTTATATGTTTAATTTAAGATCTAATTTTGTTTATTAACTAAATTAACCCTTAATTCATTAGGAATATGAAAAACTAAGTATTTGAAAATAGGGAGTTTTGCTAAAAATGACTCAAAATTTCATTTTAAATAAAAATGTACACTCCTTATCTCATGTTTGGCAAAAGTAACCCAAAGGGGTAGTGAAATTACAACTACACCCCTTATGACCAAACAAAAAAACTGAGCACACAATTACTGTTTTAACCTTCGAGAAGTCTGCAACGTAATAGAGAAGTCTGCTCTGTAAACTTCAGTTAGAAGTCGAACTCGTAGACTACACAGGAAGTCTAATCTGCACTTTGTAGACTTCAAAAGAAGTCTACTACATAATTACATATAATATTTAAATTTATATTTTAACAAAAATTAATTTGATTAAAAAATTATATTCATAATCAAACTATAAACAATTTTGAAGTATAAAAATTAAAATTTCATAAAATTGAATCAAATTAAACCAACAAAGAAAAATTATATTATAAATGAAATACATGCTAATAATGAAATAATACTAAAAGAAGACATGAGATATCAAATAAACTTGTCCATAACCATATGTTTAGATATTGATGTCGTCACATGTTGGTAGTTATTGTTGTTTGATATTTATAAGTTTCATGAGTTTATGGTAGTAATGGTCTAGGTTTAGAGATTCGTATTTATGGTTTAGGGTTTAGAGTAAACAACTTTGTAGAGATTATAGTGTGGGATTTTATTTTCAAAGTTGAGTTAACTATAAGATGATGTTAAATTTTGGGTTATGTATGTGATTTTGCGTATGTCTCCAAGTTACGAGTCCGAAATATGGGTAATGGTTTGATATTATTAGTTAGAAACATGTTTTTACATTTAGGGTTAGATTTAGGGTTTATAATTTTTTTTTTAAAATGTTAAATTTGCATAAAAGTGTTAAATTATGAATATATTAAACTTTTTTGAATGTTTGATATAAGTTTTTATTTAGGATTTTAAATAATCCATTGAAAATATTCGATCTAGGTTTTTGGGTAGCAGACTTCGGGTGAAGTCTGTTCCAATTTAGAGACTTCAGGTGAAGTCTACATAGCATTTAGGGTTTCAAGGAGAGTTTAAGGGTTAGCAGACTTCAAACGAAGTCTGCTAAACCGAAAATTATTAACCTAACCGGATATTTTTACCTCCTTATATAAAAGAAAAAGGTAATCCTAATTTTGTTAAAAAAAAACTTGAACCCTCTCTCTCTCTCAAACGGCGACTATCTCTCTTCCAGATCTGTAAGCGACACCATGCCATTAGGATTCTTCTTCTTTAGCCTTTTGTCTCTGTTTGCTTCTTCTTCTTCTCTTTCGCTGCCGATGATAGCCAAGGCGAAGAAATTTCTAAAGAAGCACATGAAGAAGTTTTCGGCTGCGGCTGATTCTTCATCATAGCAAGCTCGTCCTCCACCACCTCCTTCTCTTGAAGTATTATCCTCCGAGGTACGGTCGCTTCCAGCTTCATCTCCTTCTTTCTTATGATCTCTTGTTTTCCCTCTTTTGATTTATGGGTATTGCGTCGTAGTAGGCGTCTTCCTCCGTTGATTTCATGGTGGATAAAGTGACTTGAGAAAGAATCACAAACTGAAAACTTATCATTTTCTGAAAACGGGTTCTCGAGGTAGGCTATGTGTTTTCATTTTTCACCCTTAATTATCAAACAATAGATTGCTTTGAATCCTTTTGAACAGAAGAGATATCACTTGTAAATGTTTCTTCCTTTTTTGTGGAAAATGAAGGTGATGGTAGAATTATAGAAATTGTTCGATTGTTAGTGCTTGACTTATTTTTTTTTTGACAAATGTATGACAGATTTTCAATATAAAGCAACGTGGTTTCTCGCAAAAAGTAATATTTTTATCAAGATTTGGCTGGTTTTGGTCTACGATTTTTGTTAAATTGAGATTTTTAGATGCTTTTTCTGTTGAAATTGTATAAAGCTGTTTCAAATTGTTGGGGCTATATGTGACGCCTTTTGATTTTCTTTGGGTCATTGGGTAGGGGCTTAGATACCAATTTGACTTTTTTTTATCTATTAAATTAGAGCATATTTTCTTTGAATCTAGGTCTTTGATGGATGCAATGACAAAACTGATATCGGTATGCTCATGATTTAATATAGGATTAAGTCTAATTCCATGATTCTTGGTAACTTAGAGCTTTTTCTTATTTGAGTTTTGTTTTGTTTGAAGATGATGATTTCAGGGATCTTGTAGACCAAGTTCCACAAGGTTCGGGTTCATGAATTTTTTTGCGGAACAAGGTGGAAGGCGCGATTGAATCTCGAGGGTTCCACGTTAGAGGGAACAAGAAAGAAGAAGATGAGGCGGACGAAATCAAAACCAAGGAGATGGAGAAAGGATCCTTGCCAAAGTCGAATCCACAACAAAGCTTTTTATACAAAACATTGGTTATTTGTTGTTCCTTGTTTTGTTTGGTTTGTACCATAGCTCTGTAATCCTTTTTGTTTATTGTTAAATTGGATTGGTGTGTGAATGTCTGTTTCGCTTGTATCCTTAATGACATCCCTCTTGAAGAAGTGGCAAAATGTATATAATGAGTCCCACTGTTTTCTCTTTTTTACTCTTTTCTTTTCATCACTATCTTATATTATTATTGTATATGGCCTTGTAGGTGAGTTGAAGAGTATACCAAGAGTAATATCATCCAACATGCTAGGAACTAGTGCAAGTTTGTCTCCGTACGAGCATGAAATCGATGTCTGTTGCAGCTATGTCGTGTAGGTGTAATAATGTTTTTAGGAAGATTCCTCATACTCTCTCTATAATCTATCTCTTCTTCTCCTCTTTGAAAAAAAAAACAGCTTTGTACATTTTGATCAATTTCTCGATTTGCTGTACTCTAAATATCTACCTTTTATTAAAAATTTATAATACTTGTTGTTTTGTTATATTATAATACATGTTTCCTTCCGAAGATAGTCGTTGTTTAACATTTTCTTATCCAAAATAAAATTGTAGAGAGTAGAATACAATAATATGGCTTCCAGTTATGACTCTAGATGAACCAAATCCAACTTGAACCTAAAATACATACAACGCCTTGTACTTCCAAAATGGTGAGCAAATTTTACAACTTCCATCATGGAAATGTGAAGTAGGCTACAAACAAAGTCTACTCCGAATTTGAGGCGCAGACTTCATCTGAAGTTTATACAAATGATCTAAATGACTAATAAAATAAGAAAATTAATTCTCTCATAATTATAACACATAAACATGACAAACTCATACATAAGCAAAAACAATAATTAATACACATTTGAGAACAATAAAATCTTAAAAATCATTATAAATAGGATATAAATGCATTTCTAATAAAATTTAAAATATAGACTACAAACGAAGTCTACTCCAGTTTTAACACGCAGACTTCATCCGAAGTCTACACATATGAGTTAAAGGCTAATCAAACAAGAAAATTGATTTCTCCCATTAATATTTGACATAAACATGTCAAACTCATACAAAAGCAAAAACAATAACTAATACACATGTCAGAACAACAAAATTAGAAAAATCTTAATTATAAATAAGATATAAATGAATTTTTAATAAAATTTAAAACACAGACTTCTCCAGAAGTCTCCAGAGCAGACTTCGTTTGAAGTCTACGGAGCAGACTTCTGGAGAAGTCTGTATCTTTGGGTTACTTTTGCAGTTAAGGCATATCACGGAGTAGACTTCACCCGAAGTCTATAGAGTTTGCAGACTTCGGGTGAAGTCTCCTCAGTAAAAAGTAGGTTAGTTTTGCATTTGACCAGAAGTTTGACTTTATAAGAGTAGACTTCACCCGAAGTCTGCAAAATAAAAAGGTTAGTTTTGCAATTGACCAGAGTTTGACTTTCTAGAGGAGATTTCACCTGAAGTCTGCGCAAATACGCGGAAAACCGTAAAAATGGCGCAGACTTCAAATGAAGTCTGCTACCGAAAGGAGACTTCAGGTGAAGTCTGCGCCGAAAAGAGGTTAGTTTTGTGTTTGACCAAAATCTCGAATTAAATAAATAGTAGACTTCACCTGAAGTCTACTATTTAATTAAATAAGTCGCAGACTTCACCCGAAGTCTGCGAATTAATGTTTTTCCTGGTCAATTGTTCGAAATTTTGGTCAAATGCAAAACTAACCTCTCCGTACAGAGTAGACTTCACACGAAGTCTGCTATAAAAAGTCAAAGTTTCAGTCAAATGCAAAATTGACCTCGATTTTTTACAGAGTAGACTTCATGTGAAGTCTGCTATGTAAAGTCAAAGTTTGGGTCAAATGCAAAACTAACCTTACTTTTACGTAGACTTCATATGAAGTCTGCACTAGTTTTTTTTGTTTCCAAAGGAGAACGCGCAGACTTCAGGTGAAGTCTCCTTCAGATATTTTCAAAAATGGTCAATTGCAAATCTAACCTCTCCGTTGACTAGCAGACTTCAGGTGAAGTCTGCTATCGCGAAACAGATCTGAAATTAGCGAAAATCAAGTGATGTTACCTTTTTCCGCCGTTCGAGCTTGTTTTTAATTTCGTCGAGCACCTGAAACTTCGAATCTCACCGGTAACAAAGAAGCCCAGCCATTTTAGATGCAAGAACCACAAGAAAACATGAGGTTATGAGAGAAAAAAATTTAGAACGAAAATTAGAGAGGTTTTTGGATGAAATTGGAGAGGAAATGGAAGATGAAGAGGTTATGAGCACAAACATTGAGCATTTAGAGCTCAACAATCGGTTGGAAAAGATTTAGAGCTTGATTTTGGTTGTTCATGGTGGTTGGAAAAATTGATGAAGATGGCATTTTCGTAAATAAGTTGATCTGTTATGGTTTTTGTGTCTTTTTTTTAGTTTCCGAATTTAAAAAAAAAAAAAATTGTAACATAATGGCATTTTGGTGAATAAGTGTGGAGGCTAGGGATTTTTTTGTGAGAAAGTGGCAAAATATGAAGAGGAGAAAAAAGTGGGTTATGTTTGGGGTTGACCACAAATTGTGGGTTATTTTTGAAACAACCCCTTGAAAATATGTGACAAATTTGATTGAAACTATAATAAAAATAAAAGAGTCCAAATAACTAAATAACGGGTAGGTTTCTCTATCAGTAGTTTCATATTAACATTCTGAAACTTATTTTATTTATTTTGAGGATGATCTGAATTTTTTTTACATTTTTGCGTTCATGTATTTTCACGATTTATATAATATTACAATTTTAAAAATTAAAATATAAATATGAGAATCAATTTTCAACAAGATTTTGAAAAAATAGATATATGTGTAGCAAAATATTAAAAAGTAAATCTAATTCAAACAGGAATAGAAAAAAAACTAATTATTTAAAAAGATGTGATAAAATTTAATTAAAAAGAGTAAATGTTAGGCTTATCGATTAGTGTTTTCACGTGAGCGTCCTCAATCTTATTTTATTTACTTTCACGAGTAATATGGTTTTGTTTTCTATTTTCTGGTATTTATTTTTTTCACGAATAATAAAATATTTTATAACCCGTGAAAAAAATTAAATAGAAAAAATTAAAAAATCAAAACAAATCAAATCATCCGTGAAAATTAATAAAATAACATCGGAAACGCTGATATGAAACCACTGATCGAGAAGTCAAACATTTACTTTTTTCTTACTTTGATTTTTTATTATTTAATTTCTAATTGAATTTGATTACATCTTTTCAAATATTTAGTTTACTTTTTACTATTTTCAAATATGAGTTTACTTTTTACTATTTTGCTACTCATATATATCTACATATATTATTTTTTTCTTTCAAAATCTTGTAGAATTAATTCTCATATTTTTATTTGAATTTTTTCAATTTTTAATATTTCATAACCCATGAAAAAATCAAACGCGAAAAATAAAACAAAATCAAATCATCCTTAAAAATAAATAAAATAATTGTCATAACGTCGATATGAAACCACTGATAGTGAAGCCTCACCGTTATTAAGTTATTTTGATTCTCTTATTTTTATTATATTATTTTATTTCAATTAAATTCGTCACATATTTTCAAATAATTAGTTTTTTCTATTTCTATTTTAATTATATTTATTTATTATTATGTGGCTATTCATATATCTAATTTTTCCAAAATCTTGAAGAATTGAATCTCATGTTTCTAGTTGAATTAGATTTACTTAAGTTCTAAAATCATAGTTGATTTTTTTTTGTTTTTCTGATCAATATATTAATTTTTTCTGATGAGAAACGAATTATAAGTATTTTTAGTTTCTTATTTTATATAATTCAAAAATATAATTATAATAGATTTTTAAAAATAAATAAAATTCTTTTGATACATGTCAAAATTTAATTAGAAAAAAAAACTACACGTGTCAAAATCTTATCGATTGAATGACACGTGTTACAATCTTGTTAATTACAAATTAAAGTAAAAAGAAATAAAACACGACAAAGTAAAAACAAAATTAGATCTCATGTAAAACAAAAATTGAGAACTCTAATGCTAAACCACTGATTGAGAAGTCTAAGAGTTATTTATTTATTTTGATTCTTTTATTATTTGATTATCAATTAAATTCAACAACGTATTTTAAAATAATTATTTTTTATTTTCATTTGAATTAGGTTTAACTTTAACGATTTTTCTATTCATATAAATTTTTAATTTTTAAAAAAAGTTGATGAATTAATTATCATATATGAATTTTTCAAGAAAAAAATTAATTTAATAAAATTTCATTGATATTCTAACAAAATGGATCTTAAAAAAAGTGAAAATTTTTAATGATAAATCAATTAAAATTTCGTTATAATAAAGTGTACATTGATTTATATATGGATTTCAATCATCTTTGGGAAAGAAAATAAACAAAAGTATTTTAGGTTCTTAAAATAAGAGAAGAAAGAAAAAAGATAAAAAAAAAAAGAGGCATTGTAGAGACTTTAAAATTAAAATAAGAAGCAAAAGTCTGATTGGTTATAAATATGATGTGGGACTGTCAAACCCCCTAAAATCGTGACAGTCATAAATCCAATCACCTCCCTTATTTAAAAAAACTTTATATATTTGTATTTATAAGATTATAAAACAAATCTTATTCTGACAAAAAAAAATCTTATTTTAATATATATAGATTTACGTTTATTAGTTAAAGTATATAAAGCAATAATATCAACGATATCAACATCTTATCAACATTTTTCCATAAATCTATAATCTACCTTTACGTGTATTAGTTGAATTAAGTTTTAATATTTTCTCATTAGAATATTTAATTTATGTGTAATAATCTTTTGAATTTGAATAGATTTAGGTTTACATACCCAAATCATCAAGGATTATATTTTTTTTTCATTTTTAGGTTTAAATAGTAAAAAAGAAATCTAATTCAAATATGAATAGAAAAAAAATAGTTATATGAAAATATGTGATCAACTTTAATTGGAAATCAAATAATAAAAAAATCAAGTGTTAGACTTTTCAATTAGTGATTTCATATTAGAGTTTTCAATTTTTCTTTATGGGTGATCTAATTTTTTTTACTATTTTTCGTATTTAGTTTTTTTTTCATAGATTATAAAATAATAAATTATAAACCCGCATAATCTTATCTATTTTTTTAAACCACAATACCATTATAACATTGAATTATATTAAAAACAGGAATACAAATATTCTTTTCATTAATTTAAAAAAAAAATTTGATCATAAATTTTTCTTTTGCTAATGAGTAGATCAAAATATATATAAGAGTAACTAAATAATAAAAAGTAAACATAATTCAAATAGGAATAGTAAAAAAATAAATATTAAAAATATGAAATTTTTTAATTAAAGCCAAATAATAGAAAAAGAATATACCTAAATAAATAACTTTAGACTACTCTGTCGGTAGTTTCGCATCGGCATTCTGAATTTTATTTATTACTTTTATGAGTGATCTGATTTTTTGTCTCAGCTTTTTTTTTTCATTTTGAAATAATTTTTTTATTTAAAAAAAATGTAATACCATTATATTTTTAAATTAAATTAATTTTTTATAATTTTTTTTTGCTAATAATTTAGATTCCAAATAAGATCTTATTATATGAATCTTCATGCATATACTTTGTAATTAAAAACTTTTCCAATTAGATATTTCCAAGTGTCAAAATAGCCATAAATATATATTTTTAAACATAATACCATTAAATTTTTGAATTATATTACAAAATAAGAATTAAAGAAAATTTTCATTAATTTTTTTAAAATTTTTTTAATAAATTTTTCTTTTGTTAATTAGTAGATCTTTAAAAATATATATATTAGCATCTTAATAATAAAAATTAAACCTAATTCAAATAAGAATATTAAGAAAATATGATAAATTTTAATTTAAAAACCAAATAGTAAAAAAATATAAGAGAATCCAAATAAATAAATAATTGTTTAGATTTCTCTATCCGTGGTTTCGTATCGGAATTCAAAATTTTATTTATTTACTTTTATGGGTGATCTTATTTTTTTCTTTCACTTTTTCATTTTTGAAATATTTTTTTATTTATTAAAAAATCTAATACCATTATATTTTTGAATTAAATTAAAAAATAAATTATTTTTTTTAAATAATTTTATTACTAATAACTTAGATCTCAAATAAGATCTTATTATATAAAGATGGATGTGTATACTTTGTAATTAACATAATTGTGATATGTGTCAATAAATTAATGAGATTTCGATCTATAGCTTTTTTCATTAGATTTTGACATGTGTCAAAGGAATTTTGTTTATTTTAAAAATATACCATCATTATATTTTGAAATCAGATTATAAAAGCAAAATAAAATAAAAAACTCAATACTATTATAAATTGCAATATATTCTGAGTTTTTTTTTTTATATTTGGCTTACCATTATGTGGACGCAGTAAAATTTACAAAATTGATGTTTGAGAAAAATTTATATTGAAAGTTTCTCATGTTGTGAAAACTATAGAAAAAAGTGATGAAATGCTTAATTCGTTTCTCTCCAGAAGAAATATAATATAACTATTTAGAAAAAGAAAAAAAAAGTCAAATATGATTAAAAATAAGTAAACCTAATTCAAATAGAAATATGAGAATCAATTCGTCAAGATTTTGAAATATATATATATATATATATATATATATATATATAAATATGAGTAACTACATAATAAAAGATAAATCTAATTCAAATAGAAATATGGAAAACTAATTATTTGAAAAAATGTGACAAAAATTAATTTAAAATAATATAATATAAAAAAAATAGGAGAATCAAAATAAATAACTAATTGTTAGGTTTCTATATTAGTGATTTCACATCGAATTTTTCATTTATTTTATTTATTTTCACGGGTGATCTGATTTTGTTTTTCATTTTTTTCGTGTTTAGTTTTTTTTTCTCCAATTTATAGAATATTAAAAGAGTAATAATAATTCAAATAGAAATATGATAATCAATTCATCAAAATTTTGAAAAGTAGATATATGAGTAGTAAAATAGTAAAAATCTAAATCTAATTCAAATGGGAATAGTAATACTAATTATTTGAAATATGTTATAGAATATAGTTGGAATCCGATAATAAAAGAATCAAAATAAATAAATAACAGTTAAATTTCTCAATCAGTTGTTTTGTATTAGAGTTCTCAATCTTTTTTTACGGATGATCTGATTTTGTTTTCTATTTTTTGTGCTTTACTTATTTTTCACAGATTATAAAATAATAAATTATAAACCCATATATATGCGGGTCCTAGATCTATTTTAGTTAAAAAAGTTGTATTAGTAATTTTTTGTTTTTACTTAAAATAATTTTTATTTGTAATTATCCCATCTTTAATCTTTAATACTAGATTTTGATCTGCGCCAAGCGCATGATTAAATGATTAAATAGGTTGACTAATCGATTTTAACATATATAAATTTTTAATATTTAAACGTGTATGGCAAAGCATATGAATTCTAACATCTATAAACGTACAAAAATGATATGTATTGTGCATAAATATAATAAAGTTGAATACTTTTGATCAAACATCTGTTAAGGCCATTAGTTATTTTATGTGAAAAATTGATCAAAACATATGCAAATATTATTTATTTCAATATCTTTTAAGTGTAAAATTGATATTTATTATTCGTGTAAATTATAGAGCATACGATAAATCAGATAATTTTTAGATTTATATGAATTTTTGGGACATAACAAACGAAAAAAAATATATTTTCCAATAATGAATTGTATAAATATTTGCAAATATGATTAAATATGTATAATAGATTACATCATAATAAAAATATTTATATAGTATACTAATCTAAATATATATGTACGCAATAGATAATATTGTTTAAATATAATAATAAAAAGTTTGTTAATATATCTAAAAAAAAAATGATATGGTAAGTTTAAAATATTACATTTAGTTAAATTTAAATTTGTAAAACATGTATTAATGGACTAATATTATAAAATTATTTTTATTTAAAATAATTTTTATTCGTAATTATTCCATCTTTAATCTTTAATATATTAAGGCGATAGAGAGTCCATTGGTCCCGTGAGAGTGGCAAAGGAAAGAGACAAATGCACGGGTTCGATCTATGTTTCTTCCTTTTCATTGTGGTATGTGCCCTTTGTAATGGCCATTGTTTTGGATTTTTCGTGCTTGTGTTTCTCCACGTTATGCAACAGAGACTCGGGTAAAAGTCGATGTTATTATTGCTGGCATTTACAAGAGATCATTTTTCTATCTTATTATATTGATGTCGGTTCCGTTCAGTGACCGTGTTGTCTCTCTCCGTAGAGTTTCTTCATCACGACAATGCCGTTATTTGTGGCGTTTGAGACGGTTTCGTTGGAGCGGTTGGGCAGATGTTCATAAATATATGTTCGGGTTTATCTTCCCAATGGGTTTAGAGTTTCCCAATTTGCGAACAAGAAAAATTCAACCAGTTCTGTTTATTTCGATTATTAGTCAAGGAGTGTATCGGTGTAGAAGAATCTGTGGATATTGATGTTAATGTTGATCTCATCATGATTGTGGGATTTACATGGAAGAGATGATCAATTGGTATTTCGACAGATGGGTTGAAAGGGCAGAGGATAGTGAGTCGTATTTATATAATTTTCTATTGTTGTGGTTACCAACCGGTAATTGTTTTCCTATTCCATGGTGTGGAGATGTCACTTGTGTTTCGTTTCTGGAATCATTGGTGTAGTCACTCTTCTCGAAAAAATAAGACTTTCTTGGTCGGATTAGAAGAAGAAGAAAAAGTCTAATTCTTTAAAAATGACTTTGATACCGAAGCTTTGGTATCAGAATGTCGACATTTCATAACTATTATCGGAAGCATTGAGTTTTACCATGCGGTGAGTAATTTGGAAGTTTAGCCAAGAGATGCTAACGCAAACAATCCGTATCAAAACAAGATCGAAACGGAGAAGGAAAATAACGGATTTAATGATTCGTTAGCGAGTAAGGCTTATCTACGGAAAGTATCATCAAATTCACTTTTTTGATATATATTTCTTACTATATGGCGGATATATTTACTTATGTCATAATTTGTTTTCCAAAAATTTTGTACACTGACTTTGTAACTTCAAGTGGAAATTAATGAAATTGTTTAGTCGAAAAAAAAAAATCTTTAATATATTAAAAGAAGAACATTTGAATTTAGCTCCACATTTTTGAATATTTTTGATTATTTTAATTACATAATTTATAGGCATTTATTATTTTATTTTTATTTTTTAATTATCTTTAATTAAAACGAAAATCATTTAATTATTTCCAAAAAAGAATTTACTACCTAATCAAATTGAATAAGAAAGATTTGATATCCAATTATATCACATTAATTAGTTTTAATCATTATGTTTCACCTTTCATCTTTGTTTTATCTTATTTCTGTAACATATTGAATCATCACACCAGCCATATAATAAAAAAAAACTAATTTTTTTTGTATATGTGATACTACGAATTTTTAAAAACGAACATAAATTACACAGTATATAAAGAAAAACAATATTATGTCAAAATTCCTACTTTGGATATCATGATTAGTAGTCCAGAAACACACTATAAAAATTACCAAAACAATTGAAACTATAAAAATAAGAAATATGATTTAATACACATCCCAATTTGAAAATTTGTTTCGATTTCTTAGTTGAACCGTATAATTAAATCGAATAAAATAAATATTTTAAATATTTTAATTTAATAAGTAAAAATATTTTAACATTGTAACTTGATCAAAAAACTAAAATGTTACAAATATTCTAACTTGATAAAAAATTTTAATCGAAAGTTCGAATAATTTTTTTTAACCATTACACATTTAGTTGTTTACAACATATTACGTAACTAAAACTATATTAATTTTTTAATTGTTTGGAATAAATTTATTCACTTAGGTTAGGCGAATCTCTTAGCGCCACGTGTAGCTAGTTTAGGTGAACCTTTTAGCGTCGTTTGTGTAGTTGGTCTACCGGGCTGGCCCTAGAAGTATTTGAACATGATATACAATGGCACATATAACTTGACGGGTTAGGTCACATGTCTCCACCTCTCAAGTTGGAGACTGAGTGATCAGAGGTACATGTAAAGGAGCATACGGGAAGCTAAACACGCAGCCCGGATTTTTGTATCAGAAAATTCGGGCTAGGTATGAATTTCCATCCTTCTATGCCGCGAACTTCAATTATTCAAATATATTTAAACTAGTCTCCGGTCAAACGGTTAATATTATTTACCTTGCGCATGTGATATGTAAAAACATCTAGCTTCTACTGCACGGAACGATTAAAGCAGACAAGGGTGAATCCGAGAAAACCTCCCAGCGTTCCCGCCGCGTTATCCGATGTTCCTCTTACGACTATAACGTCACTCTATGTCTCGAGACTAAGTTGCAGGCAGCTGACAAGACTAAGTTGTCAGGCAGCTGACAAGACTAAGTTGTCAGGCAGCTGACAAGACAAAATTGGTAGGTGAAAATCACTCGAGTGCTTCGTACATGTCCAAACTGAGGGATCCGGATCCGATCCGACCTAGGACGCGTGATCTGGTATTCTAACCCGGGTAGGTAAAAGTCTATAAATGTCTTTCTCTCCAATTAGAAAAAGAGAGATCTTTTTACTTTTTATTTAAGTTTTCTAAAAATAATATCCTCTCAAAACACCCAAGCTTTCCTTGTTTCCTCGAGACCAAGTCTCTGTCCGACCTCTCACGGTCAACTTTCCGACCACTCCCGATCACTTTTCCGGTCATCATTGGCCCTTCTCCACTCAAAACACTTTGTTTTCCTCTTCTCTCGCCGCCTAAATTTCTTCCACAATTGTCCTGATACATCGTAGATCAACCTCTCTCGACCTAGTGTCACCCATTCCTTTCTCTTCTGTTTCCCAACTTCTATTCGGTGTTTCCACGCTTCAACCCGTGATCTTTCCGTCTTTTCTTCTTCTTCTTTGTCGACTTGAGCGACGCAGAACCCTCGAAAAACACCGCACCAACGTGTTTTCCAGGCTTCAACGCGTTTGTTTTGTTGATTGTGTAAGAGACTTGCCTCCTAGTTATTGGACCCACTGACGAAAAATCTACAATAATATTATCCTGCATATAGTGCGAATAATCACCTAGTATATATTAATCGACAACACACAATATAAAACATAATTTTTTATTTTGTTTGAATTTATGACAAGTTCCATTTATTTATTAGTTTAATATACTTTATTAAACAGTTTTCCTTTTTTGGTAGGCTTCAATTTTCTAATTAATTATAAATTTGTCACGTGTTAATTTTTTTTTAGATACATTGAATTTTATAATATAAGATTGAGATATGTTAATTTTTCTTTAGATACATTGAATTTTATAATATAAGATTGGGATATATCAATGACACATAAACATCGTTTTTACTAAATTAACATGTACTAAAATTATGGTTTATTAACGAGATCATGATACGTGTCAGATGATCGATTAAATTTTGATAGTATCTTATGGGAATGATCTTGTTGATGGTCGTATGAATTTTGGTAGCATAATTTTTATGTTATGTTATATCAATTTATAGTTTTTCTTCTTACTTTGTACATAAGTTTCTAAATGACCGTGTTTCACATATGCGATGGATGATGTTATGAAATGGTTTAAGCTCGAGTCAACGAGAAGAGGAAGTCAACGTTTGGAACTTTGCGTCACTCAGAAGGTTTTGAGCCAAAAAGCAAGGTGTATCGGTTTGATTAAGTTGGTTTTTAGCGCTTCGGTTAAGTCCGGTTATGTGTAAATCCTTGGTCCATTTTTTTTTTATAAAATAAATCCTTTGTCCATAAAAGGATAAGTTTCAGCGCCGATAGACGTTGTAACGAACACTTCATGATCTTCTTCTTCGAGCTTCTCTGGTTGTTTGAGAGCTTGTCTTTTTCGTTTTAGGGATTTGCTGGACCGATTCTGATCCGAGACGTAGGCATTCCATATCGAAAGCTGAATTCGGTTATCAATTCTTGTAATCTTGTTTTCAATTCGGTTTTCAGATTACAAACAAGAGAAAGAGAATTTAAGAGTGAAATCGCGATCAAACTTTATAAAATTGGAATCGTTTAATCGATCTTTACGCATAAGCGTAACTATGGACATAAGTAAGAAGAAAAACGTTTTGCAAAAATGATTTGTGAGAACTCAATGGGCTTTTTTGGCCCATATAGCTTTTCTTCTTCTACGCTTTCTACCTCTCTTCTCTTCCATGACATTTTGTTCTAATCACTGTCTATAATTTTGATCTGATTTCCCTTGAAAGTTTGTATTTACATAGGTGGGTTGCAAAGCATATAATAAAACCATTTCATTCAGCTCTTGTTTATGGTAACTTCAGATTTTTTAAATAATTCACCTGTTATTTTTATTATTTTTTTCTACATTGATTCTTAAAATATAGAGTATTATATAAGCAACAACCTGAAGTTATGAATTGAAGATTTTTGGTCCACAAGAAAAGAAAAAGATTCTATGACCCAAAAAAAGAACATGTCTGTTTCATAGATAAAAAAAATATTTATATGATTAAATAATATTAATGAACTGTCTTTTTCACTGGTAAAAAGTACAAATCGATCTCTATCGTACATAGATATTTCACCTTCTTGTGTTCGTGTCACCACACACTCACTGCAAATGGTTACAAATACTTCCAGACAAAATAATAGTTTCGAGATATTTTAATTTTATATTAATATTACTATGAGCCGAATTTTTGAATACAAAATCTCTGGTTCTTATTAAAATCCGTATTTCAATCACTTACTAATGCTTTAAATCGGCCCTCATATTTTTTTTTTTTTGTTTAAAAAATCGGATGATCCAATCAACTGAGTTCGTCTAAATGAATGTGATATTGATTTTATATATAATATATTTAATCAAGTATGGTATATATATATCTTGGAATAAATCTATTTCTGTAAATAAATATTTTATAAAATTATTGGTTTTATACATATATTCTCTCTATTCCAATATGTAAAATGTTTAAGGATTATTTTTCTGTTCCATTTTATTAGATTTTTTCATTTAATTAATTTAAATCCAACAATAGTTTATTATTCATTTTTAAATCCAACAATATGAATAATAAATAAATAATATTTTTATTATAACTAACAACATACGCTTATATTTTCACGGAATTTGTGCTAATTACTTGTTAAAATTGGGTTTATTCAAATGTCTTTTTCATTCGATTAGAACCGTGAAGAAAGGAGATCGTTACTTTCCAATGTTTCCATTGATGGCAAACCTAAATAATCACCATAAATATACATATAAAAATAAAAATAGAAAACAAAATTCGATGACCCTTCATTCCTTATCTCTGACGTGGCCATTACTCTTCAGACATTTTTTCTTCTCTTCTTCATAATTTAAATACACAACAACCACCACACTTTCACTTCACCATCATCAGTGAAACCTAAAACTCCTCTCAAATGGCGGCTATTGCTTCTACTCTCTCTCTCTCTTCCACCAAGCTTTTCGATTCCTCTTTCCATGGCTCATCCATCTCCGCCGCACCTGTCTCCTTCGGTCTCAAATCACGATCGGTTTCTGGAAACGTCGTCTCCGTTCGTGCTACCGCTGGTTACGATCTCAACGCCTTCACTTTCGATCCGATCAAGGAATCGATCGTGTCGCGTGAGATGACGAGGAGGTATATGACTGACATGATCACTTACGCTGAGACTGATGTCGTCGTCGTTGGGGCTGGATCCGCTGGTTTATCCTGTGCCTATGAGATCAGTAAGAACCCTAACGTTCAGGTCGCAATCATCGAGCAATCGGTTAGTCCTGGTGGTGGTGCGTGGCTCGGTGGTCAGCTTTTCTCCGCCATGGTAATTAATAATATATCCGAAATCTCTCTCTGTTAGCTAGTTTTCGTATTTGAGATTTATATGGATTTGCATGTAAGATTAGGTTAATCTGGAGATTCGTAATGTATGAATTAGGTCTAGACTGTATCACGAATCTCAATTTGGTGGAAATTGATAGTGTTGATGTCAAATCAAGACTAGATTAAACCACAGCTATGAAGTTTTTTCCTGGGATTTGAATCTTGTGTTGATGGAAGATGATGAGTATTATTAGACTGAAATTATTGTATATTCATATTTTGACAGATTGTGCGCAAACCAGCTCACTTGTTCCTAGACGAGATTGGTGTAGCCTACGATGAGCAAGACAACTACGTCGTGGTCAAGCACGCGGCTCTTTTCACATCCACCATCATGAGCAAGCTCTTGGCTCGTCCCAACGTGAAGCTCTTCAACGCTGTGGCGGCTGAGGATCTGATTGTGAAAGGAAACAGAGTCGCTGGTGTGGTGACTAACTGGGCTCTTGTCTCGATGAACCACGACACACAGTCTTGCATGGACCCTAACGTCATGGAGGCCAAGATTGTTGTCAGCTCTTGTGGTCACGACGGTCCCTTTGGAGCCACTGGTGTGAAGAGGTTGAAGAGCATTGGAATGATCGACCATGTTCCCGGGATGAAAGCTCTCGACATGAACACAGCTGAAGACGCTATTGTGAGATTGACCAGAGAGGTTGTTCCCGGTATGATTGTTACCGGTATGGAAGTTGCAGAGATCGATGGCGCACCAAGAATGGTGAGTTTTACCCCCCTTTTCTTGACCAATCTTTGATTTAGATCATATCCTGAGTAAATGAATTGGTGACGCAGGGACCAACATTTGGAGCTATGATGATATCTGGACAGAAGGCAGGACATCTTGCTCTTAAAGCTTTGGGACAGCCCAACGCTTTGGACGGGACTTACGTCGGAAACCTAAGCCCAGAGCTGGTATTAGCCGCTGCTGATTCAGCTGAAACCGTAGATGCTTAAGGAAATCTTTATAAGTTTTAAGAAAAATTTCCCGTGATCCTTGGGATGTGGAAGGAATGCAATAAAGGAGTTTAAGTGAGTATTTATGTTTTGAACTTTCTGGTGTCTTCGTCTCTTTGTTTCTTCTCAATGAAATGTTTCTTCCGTTTAAAATTTGCCTAATCTGTTCTTTCGTAATGTGTGTTCCTGTTTATATTACTAGCAGAGCAGCTCACTTAACTTGATCTGCTTTACTCGTTTTGCATGTTCTGTTTCGTAGCAGTTTAAATATTTGTATGTAGTCTTAAACATCTAACAGTTTAGGTTTCAAATCTTTAGGTTATATTAGGTTTTCCTATTCAGGACTAAATATAGAATTAAGACATCACTCTTTCTCTCTCTTGCTTTCACTTCTCTGCTTTCCGCAGAAACAGGGGAAAACAGGGGAGATTACTCAATCTAAACAAATATCGAAATCACCGGTACACTCTTTGGTGGCACGGCTACGGTCACTCCAAGTCTCCATGCCTAAGACCATCAATCTTATGAATGATGGATCGGTGTGCCTTGCAGCTAAATCCAAAGATAAATAAAATGATGGACATGAAGAAATCGAAATGACGAAATTATTGACATAACCTTGAAAACATGTTTTTGGTTTACTTATAGGTGTAACTGATCAGAACAGAACAGCTTTCTCCCCGCCACAACATTGAAAAATCGAGGGTCTAGTGAATCCGCGGTACAAATGCGGACCACGGTGCAGGTAGAGGCAACTGCATTCCCCGACCCGACCCGTCTACAAGCCACGTCTTACGCCGTAGTAAGCTGGCAATTAGTCTGCAACATAACCAAACCAAAACCTCAAGCCGCGCTTTCCTGCGTCTCTTTCCCAGCTTTCTACAATGACTCTGCAATCCCTTCAAAAACTTGGGCTTGCGGATGCGAAAACATCCACACGGATACTTGTAATCCAAAAGCCCGACCGCTCTCTCTACCGCCCGACACGCTATTAACACCGTTTGAAAATCAGACACTCAAGGCAAAAAGTATGGGAGAAACCAAAATCATTTTCCTACCCCAAAAAAGCTTCCTTGTCCGGATAACTGTGGAATCCGCGTAAACTGGCACGTTAACTCGGATTATAGCAGCGGATGGGACCGCTCGGATAACGGTTTTTAACTGGGGAGATAACGCGGTGGAAGATTGGTTTGTGGCTGCGGATTTAGGCAAAGCGGGTACAGGGTACTAGAATGTTTACTTCCGCCTAATAACCATACTATATTCTTTCAAGGACTTCCTGGTATGAACTATTTGATTAGTATAACAAACGGTTCGAATCTTGCTAGGGATCGGATGGTTCCGGTAAAAGTACAATTGGTTATATCGTTTAGTAAGAAAGAAATGAGAGGATTGACTATTCCGGGAGGAGATGGATTCCCTAAGAGGTTTTTCTTTAATGGTATAGAATGTGAGCTTCCTAAGCATTTCCATAAGAAGAGTTTAGGGATGAGATTAGTATTGAATGTTCGATTCCGATTGTGATCGTAACATTTTCCGCGATCAACCAAATATATATATTTGTTACTCTTTTTTGCCTCTTTAGCAATCAGGGATTTGAAAGAAAACGTTATGTATTCATGTGGAGATTATGTAATAGAGCTGTTCAATGTAGTTTCTCTATACATGATTGAATAAAGTGTTTTGGTGATTTTAGATTCAGAAAATAGAGACTTCTTCTGTAATTTCTTTATAAGAAAACTTGTAATAATCTTTTATCTAAAGACACTTCTTCGAAAACCATAACAACCATAAACTGGAAAAAGTTTTATGTTTCATGAACAAATATTCTTACTTCTGACATGGAATTCAAAGAGTTGATCCTTATTTACATTTATAACCCGACTTACAAACGCAACAATCGAGTTTTTTTGTGCTTTTTCTTTTCTTTTTTGTTTTGGTAATAATACAACAAAAGTAAAACACCTGGTTTGTAAAATCAATATTACAAGATGGATTTGTATGAACAGTTTACAACGAAAAGTTGTCGTGTAAGTTAGGGCTCCATGGTTTTTCTCTTTTTTCAGAATGCTTGCAACCCAAGGAATCGTAAATCTCTGACCAGTCACTTTTTGTCGCCGGATTTTGTGAGTTATCAAATGTGTAAAATAACATACAAAAACACTAATTATGAATCTTCTCCAATGCTATTTCTTGGCCTGCAATAACCAAGAACAGAACAATTAAAAGACAGCTAAAGAAGGATCAGACACAAACCCAAAAGAGTTTCTCAGTAGAAATTTTGTGACAGAAAAAATCTAAGAGAGAGAGGGAAAAGATATAAAAGCAACCTTTTTTAGATACTTCTTGTGAAGTTTCATTGCACCAGAACAGGCTTTCTTAGCATCCAAGTTTCCGGTTATGTCGTTTAAGATCTATAAGGAAAACACTCAGATTAATGAGGAGTTTATTCATTGGAAATGGAAGGAGTAAAAGAGAGAAAACCGGTGAGATCTCTCTGCATTACCTTAACAACGTCATCGAGTCCTCGAGCTTCGGTCATTAGCTTAGAACTCTTGTCTTTCAAGACACTTGCTACTAAGAAAACCGAAATAGGCAAAGGACCTTCTGGGCTTTTTGCACCGTTCTTCATGTTCTCTCTCTCGTACTTCCCGCATTGGTTTATCGACTTTGCTTTACCTTTGGAGGAACCTTCGGTTTTCTGTCCCTCGAATTGAGGCTCCTCGTACAGTGAGAACATTTCAGGGTCATACTCTAATGCCCACATCATCTGCCAAAAACAATCCCGGGAATGGAAAATATCGGTCTTTATTAGTGTGGCCAAGAAAAATGTTTCTGAGTTGATGAAGAGACGAAGAAAACGTTTACCTCCCAAAGGTACAAGGAGTCGCAAAAAGAGAATTCTCTCCGGAATTGAACCATTATCATCCGAATCGCAAAGAGATAGTCACCTCCACCCAATTTCTCTGCATTTCAAGATTCAAATTTTCTTTCAAGATCTCTCTTGCTCAACCAATTACGATGATTATATGCTACGAGTGAGCTGAAAAAGCTTTAATAGAGATACCTAAGTGATGGTGAAGTTTGGGGTCAATAATCTGAGTGATTGAAGCCAAATGTGTAAGCTGTGCTTCGACTCCAACTGATCTCCCCGTGCTCCGGAAATTCCCTCGCTTTCAATTTTGAAAAAGAAGAAAGAAAACGTTTAATATAATCTGATTACAGAGAGATTCAAGACAAGCATATATTAACACAAAACCGAGAGGTAAAGTACCAATCGGCGCATCAATCGTTCGAAACACCAAAAAGCATCAGCTTCGTCTTCAAGAAGCATAATCATAGGGGAACAAAGATCACTCATTCCTGGTCAGAAGAAACAGTAGATAGATCAACACCAAAGAATCAACCGACTTTTATCGGCTTGAACAAAGGATTATACTGTGTTCGTTCTTTGAATTTAAAGGCTTTACCTTGGCAATATCCGACGTCGTTGTCTATCCAGGCGTAAAGAGCTAGAATATCCCAGAGCTTAGACAAATTATCCTTATTCTCATAGAATACCAAAGTCCTATCCGTGCGATTTACATCAAGACCTGAAAATAGGAGTTTACGCAAGTGAATTGAATGATATATTGAATTATCTCTCTCAGAACTACTTTCTGTTGTGACCCGAAGCTGCGTGATAACATACCTATCTGGTGAAGTGTTAGCATCCATTGAATAACTTTCTTGTCCAAAGGTCCGCGGCTTGTAAGCTCTTGAAAGAAATCCGAACCATTTGCATTTGTACCTGAGATAATACTTAAAGTGCTTAATTTACCAAGTTCTGATAAAACCTGATAATTCTACTATTTCGTTAAGCAAAAGATACAAGTTTTTACCTAAATTTGTTTCTTTTAGTACAAGAGGATCATAAATGGGTTGACCCTTTTCGGTAATTACAGGTGCGGTAATGAATCCACCACTTCCAACGACTGGAAACATTTGTTTACATTCATCCTTCCAAGAAGCATACTGCAATCTGAAAGGATATACGGATACTTTCAAAATAAAAGGATATAGAAGCAAAACTTAGATTATATGGGTGAAAAATCACCTTCTACGTTGTCGGATTTGCTCTCTTTCTTCAAATGTGCTCTTTGGATCATAACAACCAAGTAGGAATTCCCAGACTTCTCCTCTAATTGATGGATGGATTCCCTAGACCAGTCAAGAAACCAAACAAAAGGATTGGAATGATAAGAAAACGCGATCTGATACCGTGTACTCTTGATTTCTTGACTTTTTTTAACAGTAATTTAGGACACTGGGGGGTGCATAAGCTTAAATATCAGGTATATGAGTGATATTTGCAATATTCGCATATGCAGAACAAATTTAGTTAAATGTTTTGAGACTTACTCCTCGTTGGATTCGATTTAGAGTTTTGCCAATATCGAGGAATCCTTCTGGTGTAAATGCCGCTTGCCATTTTCTTACACTTAGAGTTTTACCAGGCTGCATAAACAAAATTAAGAAAAAAGATAGGTATTTTGAGGTCAGTCATTCTCTAAACATAATCATGTGATGAAACATAAGCAAAAATGCAAAATCAGAGAACCTAAACAGGACTGAGATCAATAATATCCCCATCAGAAAACATAACCATAACTATTAGTTAATGCTATCTTTTCTTGTTTGATCACTTGAAAACAATGAAGAACACATAATCCACCCCCAGCTATATATAAACCTGACAACGGCAAACAAAATCTGCCTTTTCTCTCTAAACACAATCATGAGAATATCAAACCTAAAAAGAGCATAAAGATCAATAATCCCCATTATTTATATCAGCATAAGAAGACAAGAATATGCTAACTGCTTCTCCAAGCCTAAATCATAACTGATAATGCTCTCTTCGTCTTCGAAATCACGCCAATAATAATAACCCAATATTACAATATAGCTTAACAATTCATTGTATGGGAGAAAGAAGAATCTAAGCACAGGAAAAGAAAACGAAACATGAAGCAACACAAAGAGATTAACATCAATTCAGTCAAAAAGTTTCGAAATTTCCGAGGGAATCGCAATCTCCAATCTCATAGATAACAGAAACGATTCCAAAGCTGGAAAAAATCCAAGAACAAATATTACGGAAAGGGACATACTTTGATCTTGAATCTGGTATTGGGGACATCTGTGCACTCAGGGCGAATCTGGTAATAAGAATCTGCTGGTTCTGCGGCGGCTCCCCACATTTTATTGAAAAATATTTCAATCCTCAAAATAAAAATGTAAACTTTCCCGGGAAAAACAAATGCCCAGAGAAGAGAGAAAACAAACAACAAAACGGGACTTTTTTTCTACAACGAACCCAGAAAACAAAGATTGGAGAAGAAGAAAACAAAAAAACTGGCACCCTCTCAAAAGATCGATTCTCTCTCTTTGTCGAATTTGGAACAAATTGAGATCTTAAGAGGGGGTTCCAGTTTTGGAGGATTAAAAGAAAAGATCAAAGACAACGAACTTGTCTTTTTGGGTTGCAATATTTTTGTTTAATTTACTACCCAATCATTTGGTTTATTATTCTCTCCTTTTTTTTCTTTTTTAAGTGGATGGTCTATGAAGAAACGATGATTTTTGATGGTGAATATGAGCTGGGATTATTGGTTAAGCTCATCGTTCTGTTTTTAATTATCTTCTTTTCCGTTTTTAGAAAACGAGTTTGAAAGAGAAAGAGTTCCGTTTGTTGACGTACGGTAGAGAGAGTTAGGCCCAACCCAAAAGACCATTCTTGACGACTTTGAGTGAATAGAAAAGTCGCATACTTTTCCAAAAATAACGTAATAAGACACGACTCCGAAGCCTTTGCTGATCTAGGGACTTCAAAAAATTATTGGTCTGGATTTTGATACTAGAATATGCAGCGAGCCATGGATAGAAGTGTCAATTGGATGGGTTGTCCGCGGGCTAAGTGTAACACCCGTGATCCGTGTCTATACTTTTGGTACGAGTGATGATCGAGATTGATTCGGGTATGGCTTGGAAAAAGCTAGGAATTTTGCCTAAGGCATGGGAAGTTACGGCAGTTTGACCCATGGGTCACGTTTTTAGCACTTTGGGTCGAGTTTCAGCAAGATTGGTACTAATGGGCCGTGAGTTTGAGGAGCTGTTATTGGGCCTTTGGGCCTTGGGTCATGTTTTTAGCACATTTGGGCCGAGTTTTAGCAAATATTGCTTAATGGGCCTTGGGTCACGAAACAGCCACCTTTGGGCCGAAATTTCATTAAAAGGATGGCGGTTTGGACTGGTTTGGGCTGGTTTGTTCGGTTTAATTTGAGTGGTGATATATATACCCAAACTAGGGTTTCACGTGGGTGTTAGAGATTTTGGCAGCCGTTTGAGAGCTTTTTCTTCTTCTTGGCCGTGGGTGATAAACGAGAAGCCAAAGGTGTGAGTTCTTCGTCGGTTTTGCTAGAATCGTGAGCTAAGGGTGCGTTTCTTCAAGGGATTGGCGTGATCGAGTTTCCTTGGTAAGAATCGTGAACCCTTATTGTTTTGCTTCGATTGTTTAGCCTTGAAGGCTCTGATTTTTGATGATCATGGTTCGTCAAGGGGAAGGAAGTGATTCGTTTCACGTGTGGATCATCCGTGTGGTGTAGGCGAGTGGATCGTGGTGAGATCCATAAACCCGTGGGTGTTGTCAATTGTTTAGCCTTGATCCAGTTCTGATCCGTGTTGTTTGGTTCGTCGAAGGAGGAGTTGGTGATTGACCGTGGGGATTGATCTCGTTGTGGTGTGTTCAAGAGCTAGGGTTTGCAAGATCTCGTCGTGGTGTGTTGAGATCTAGGTATGAATCATTAAACCCGTGCGTGTTATTCGATCTATGGTATGGTTTGGTTCTGATTTTTGATGTTTGATCCGTTGGAAGGCAGTTTGGGTTGATCCGGGTGTGTCGGGTCACGTTTGGGTTGATACACGTGTGTCGGGTGGACTGTCGGGTCGTCTGCCGTACGTCCCAGGGTCGTCCGTACGTACCAGGCGGGTCGTCTGTACGTACCAGGTGGGTCAGCAGTACGTACCAGAATCTGTTCCCGTACGTACCAGGGACTGTTTCCGTACGTACCAGGGACTGTTTCCGTACGTACTAGGGGGTGTTTCCGTACGTACCAGGGGGTGTCCACCGTACGTACCAAGGGTGGTTTGCGTGTGGTTCGGGTAAGGTTCATAAACCCAAAAAGTTTATTGAACGTTTGTTGTTTGTTGTTTGTTTGGTCTTTAATAAGACGTTTGTGGTGTGTATTTGTGGTGGTTTGGATTGGGTGAATTTAGGTGAACGTGTACGGCTTCTAATTGGCAGAGCGTACTAGGAAGGATTCATCATTCGTTTGTTGCTAAGGTGAGTTCGTAACCGTAGCTAATGTCTAGAGTTGTTTGAATGGCTCATGGAGTCTATGTTTGCTGGTTGTGTTTGAGGTGATACACTTCGGTGTATGGTGCTACACTTCGGTGTAAAGGTATACGTAAGTATACGGTGTATGGTGATGATAGTGTGCACACGTATGTCATGTTTGGTGTTTGATCAACACGGTTTGGTACGTTCGCGTACGGTTTGGTACGTTCGCGTACGGTTTGTTGTTTGAGTTTGGTTTGTTAACGTTTGAGCATGATTGGATAATATGCTAGTTTGAGTTTGTTGAAAGTGGGCTTGATATTTGAATGCAATATTGGCTTTATGTTTGTCGTTTGGATAATGTTGGATGTTAGCTGGTGAGACGGGATGACCGATCTCACTAAGCAAATTCGTTTGTTTATGCCCCCTTTCATGGTGGCAGGTAATGGAAGTGGCTAAGGAGCACGCGAGACATGGCTGGAAAGGAGGGGATGGATTAGGACGGGTTTTATGGTTATGTTATGCATTCGTTTGACATTGGTTTGTTATTACTTACGTTGGTGGGTTATTTATGAATGCTAAGTTGAACCTGATTCCCGTTTGTTAAGGTGTTAGTTTTTGAACCACTATCGTTTGTGAACCACGTTTGGTATTGAAATAAAGTCTCTGATTTTCCTTTATATTAAACGTAAGGTTTTTCCTATGCATGTTTGTGAGCCCGCTTAGGTTGTTAGTCTTCCGCTAAGTTATAATTGAATGAATTATTTTATTAATGGCCGAAATTTTTACTAAGTGTAGTACGGTCATTGGCATGTGTTTGCTGATATCTTAACCTCGGGTAGGATTTACGGGGTTAGGGTGTCACACTAAGCCCAATCCGCATCAGTTTAGAACAGTCATTAGACATGTTTAAATACAAAGCGATCTTGAGTCCACAGACATGTACAATTATAAATATTTAGAGTTTAGCTCCATATTTTTTTCTTTTCTTTTGGTCCAATTACAATAAAAAATAATAATTTAGAGTTTATCCCATATGTTTGGGTATCAACCTAAATCCCACATCAGAAGTTTAGACAAAAATAGTCTAATATATAAGTCAAGTCCAACTCCAGTTAGTATGATGCCTTTTGGGAAGGAGCTCAATAACAAATCTGTGTGGGTTTTGCCACATGGGTTCAAAGCAGACAATATCATACTGATGAAGAAGTTGGACATGGACTTGAAAACCTAACAAAACGGATATGTTCATTTCGACGCGGTCATGTTTATCTATTTGAACGCTGCCAAACTCAATCGACAGTTTTAACGATGGATACTCCATATTCAGACACATCTACGGGCTTAAAGTGCTATCTCATTATTTTCGATTTTTCAATTGTAAAACTAATCAGTTTTATAAAAGACTCGAATTTAGATATTTATTTTTATTTTTGTAGCCTTTTCTAATCTAATCGTAAGGTTGACCCCCTCAAAAAAAACAATTTCATAGATTTTTTGTGGAGTTAAGTTGTCTTTGTTTTGACGTATTCAACAAATAATAACTCCGACCTTAGTCGTTATAGAGGTGAAATCACTCATCGTTACAGGCAAACGACAAAAGTAGAAGAAGCCCCTTCCAAGACTTTGTGGTATTTTTCTTCAAAAGAATATAAACTACAGAACGTATAAATTGACGTAAAAACAAACTACAAAACATATAAATAACAACACTAAATTGATAAAATACCTTTTAAAAAAAATACAAAAGAAACATCGTTGAATAACTTATAATAATCACGATTACGAATCATCGTCGCTTTTCCAATAGGTTATACAAATTACATATATTGCGAAACATAATAAGATTGCTAAACAGCTAAATACGGCTATAACCGCCATAATCCCCAAGCCGTTCATCCTCCTCACTTTTGATGTATTGTAACTTCTCTTTCTCTATGTATGATTTTTCTTTGTATTGAAATCTGAAAGAGAAGTAAATTCAACCGAGAAGAAGAGGTTTTATATTACTAATTTAACTTCAAATAAGGAAAACTTATATACTAGAGAATATATATATCTTACTATTAGCTCTTGTATATAAAAAAAGGGTAAATTATAGAGAGACTAAGGAGATTTTCCTTTACACAGAAATAGAAACTATTTTATAGTTCTTAAACACGTATATTCAATGTATCTCCAAATTTTTTATTTTTTTTCACAGTATCTCCAAATCTCGCTCATGCAATGTTAAGATTAAATGCTTTTCAATTGAGGATCTTATAATAAATCATATATGTAATTGGAAAGTGCTTTCTCTATTTATAATGTCCACCTAATCAAAACAAAAATTGTAACATTATAGTTTTTTTTTGGGTCAAACATTATAGTCTTTTCAAAACCTTTATTTAATCAACCCATATTTATATTTCTTGTTAATTTTTATTTAATATAAATTTAAATAAATTCAATAAAGACAAAATATAGGTAAAATAAATAGCATTAAAATTTTAACTTGACCAAATATTTTTTTTTTAAGAATCAAAGAAAATTAAACAGTATATGGATAGTAACCAATAATTTTAAATAATGTATTAATGACTATATACAATTACCAATATCTCAATAAATGTTTTAAAAAAATTTCAGATGTTAATTGGATAGAAAACTAATATCTAAATTGTTGTATATACGAGAATATGATAGATTTGATTGATACAAATAAAATAAATTATTTATCAAAAAAGAAATTTGTATTGAAAACTGAATATATTTAAAATTTTGGAGTGTGCTTATGAGTTTTAAATGTAAGAAAAATTAATTGATATTGTTGGGGATAAAATTATCCTCTTTGAGCTAAGCGAATCGCCTGAAGTCACTTATCCTACGACGCGGTGGAAACGTTTAACCCCTTTGGTGCAACTTATCTCCTAACAAGAGCCCTCAGAGGAATTTGGGCATGAATCTACAATGGTCAAAGCATACATGTGAGATCACTTGGGCCTGGCCCCATCCGGGAAAGCGTACTCCACTATTCGGGGTGATAAGGATCTGAAACCATGTGATCAGGCGTACATGTATCTCTCTTTCCGACACTCGGAGATGGAGCACGACGCCCGAGTTCCCGTATCAGAAACCCGGGTTAGTTATAAAATATTCTACACCAAGTTCAAATTCTTATGGCCTTTCGTATTTCAGTTCTTGGTCAAAGAGTAAAAAACATTTACTTTATGTGTGCAAGGGTAAAAGCAGGTGGTCCACACTCGGGGAACGATTAAAGCATAAAGGGAACTGATTCCGAGGGAGCATCCCGGCATCTGACCCGCCGTGTCAGATGCTGCCATCGGTGCAGAAGGCCAAGTGTAGCGTAACAGAGTCGTATGGTCGGCCAAGTGGTGCAAGAAGACAAGAAAAGTATGTAAAAGTACTCAAGCACACCGTACCGGGTGAAACCCGGAAGTCCAAACCCGATCCAGCCAAGGACGCTGAACCCGGTATCCGAGTTCGGACAGGTAAAGTCTATAAATACTACTCTATCTCCTTCATAAAAGGGGATCAAATCTCTGAGCTAATAAACACATACACTCAGCCTATCTTTTCGAGACTAAGGCTCATTCTTTTGAGCTTCAGTCTCTTATCCGGTTGTTTAGGACCATTATTTCTGATCTCATATCAGATTTTTTTCCGTCTACGATCGTTCCTTGGTCGGAATACTACTTAACATTCTCTCTCTCTTTAGCCTTACCACCAAACTCTTATAGATACTCTGCGGACTAGTCATTTCAGCCCGAAGTCATCCATTCTCTCTTTTTTTTAATTTTCCGACTTCCTTCATTTCGCTCTCCAAGTCTCCTCGTGGTCTTTTCTCTTCCTTCTTTATTTTCTCTTCTCTTACTTGAGCGTCGGAGAGCCGTCGGAAAATACCCCTCCATCATGTTTTCTGAGGCCTTCATGTGTTTGTTTATTGCGCAGGAGCGAGTCCCCTCAGTGGTTATTTTAGATGACAAAAATTATCCGAAACAATTTGGCGTTAGAAGGAAGGGGGGGGGGGGTAGACGCTATACTAAATCGATAAACACATCCATATCTCACTTTGCACCTCAGATTTGGACGGAAGATCCAAAAGCACAACTATGGACAAAGTGGGGGAATTCCCACGGCCACCAAAATCAACCGGCCGGAAAAAAAAGTAGCAAGTCGACGTCCTACAAAGCTAGAACTCTTGACATTGCCGAATCGTTAATTAAAGAGCCCTCAATCCCGCGAGTGGTCGAAAGAAGTAGTAGGTGCAAGAAAAGTGAAGAGAGGCGAGCGGGAAGACTCGACTGACCAATCTCCATTTCAAGTCCAGAACCCGAATCCCCGGATGATGGTCCTCCTCCAAGGGCGAGGTATACCCCGGGTAAGGTGTTCGACGTCAGCAAATTTACCCATTAGAAGTGCAGGACAAAGGAGAACTTATGGAGGAGGTCTTAGGAAAGAGACTAAGAACAAGAGAAAAGACAGAGATGAACTAACTAAACTAAAAAATACGAGCGCACGCGGGAGGACGGAAGAAAGGCAAATCAGAGAAAAGAAAAGGAGAAGAGATGTGGAGTACCAAGTCACGCAGAGCGTCTGATCGAAATAAACCCCTCTCGATGTAATGAAAAATCCGTATACGCGGATAGCCGGGAGGCATTTAGGAACCCAACAAGCAACAACCTCCATGATCAAGACGAGTGGTTCAACATGGTAATACACGCGGTGAGACATCTTGTATGGAATCAAGATCAATAGGGGAAGACGCCAGCATATCAGCCAATGGAGTATTCAAAGCATAGTCAAAACAAATGAAAAACATGCACTAGAAGCGTGAGCAAGAAAAACCATAATGAGGGGGTACGAACACAAAAGCTCTGCAAAAAGAGTAAACCACCACAAAGGAAATGAAGTACATTAGATTGGCCCTCGATCTTACTAAAAAAAATGAGGCAAAAGGATAAACAAAGCACGAAGGCTAATTCAAACGGCGCCTCTTGGGAAGATCAGACGGGGGTCCATTAAGAGAATTCTCGGCTGGGAGTCGTGTCACCCAAGGCTGACGATGTTTCCGGGTCACCACGGTTGTCCAACAGCCAGCGTGTGCGCGGAGAAGTATATGTCCTTGTCGAATAAGTGGCAACGAGGGACTTTAGACGAGACATCTCCGCCTCGAGAGAACTGATAAAATCCCGAAACTTGAGACCTTGGGGGGCAGGGGACGATAAGGGAAGTGCTCTCAGAGCCACCCAAGTAAGAAAGGTGATCGGAGCAGGGTCCTCGGGAAGGATGAATAGTCATTGAAGCTTCCTGAAGATGGCTTTAGAACATGAACCTCATGCGAAGGGGCAGAAAAAAGAATAGAGAAGCAAGGAACAGACCTGAGGAGGATTGGACACGAAGGAGGAAACATATCCTATAAACCAGTTATGGTTAACCGAAGAGGAAACCGGCATAAACTCGGAAACCTCACTTGCAAACTCAAGATATCGTCGTGCGAAAGGGACCCGAAGTCCATGATTGACTTGGAGCCACACTGAAACGAGGAAGAGGAGTGAGCCTAGGAATAAAGACACACACGCTTAGAAAGCAGCAACTCCCCAAGAAAGAAGTTTCAAAGACAAAAGAACTATGGCAAACGAATACCAGGGAGAGAGGAACTGAAAGATGGGTCAATAGCTAGAGAGCTCGCATTCACAGCGTCGGAATGAAGAAGAAATCATGTATATAAGAATGCGGCAGGGAAGCGAGAGAAGACCGAGGGAAAGCTCACCCTGTGAAACGTTGAGACAGGGACGAATCCTAGAAATCAACACAATCGGGGGCATAAGGGATAATACAGCCAAGTGCCAAAGAGATCAGGAAAGACACGTACCAACAGGAGCCCAAAATCGGAGGGAGCAATCAAACTCAGGAAATCTGATGAAGAAATAGGAAGTATCTTCCTCAGAGGCATCCAGCTAGTCAAGAACCACTAGAGGAGAATCCATCCCAACCTGAAGTCTCATTTCAAAGAGACAGGATCCAACAGGGGACTCTACCAGTCCAAAAGTACTCGTTATCATCAGGCTCGTAACACAAATGCCAGACAAATCGGCCAGGATATGGAAGGTGTTGAGGAGCCCCCACGCACGCTGGGAAATTTGGCTAGGGGCCACACGCATTTCACGATAGAAATCAACCATAACAGAAGACAATCTACCTTGAAAACCCGCTAGAAAACAGGAAGAGAAGACAGATGTGCACCCTAAGGGAGGAAGACTAGGATCGCCAGCACTGGAAGGATGGAGAAAGTCGTTAGATTTGGAGGAAGTCGATTGGGGAATGAGAGAAGAATTATCCAGTGCGGAAAATCTAAAGAATGAAGAGTCGACGAGCAAATCGGAGATGATTCGAGAAAAAAAAAAGGAGTAGAAGCAAATTAAAATAGGAGGTCCCCTCCAACTTAAATAGAAGAAAGAAGAAACCTTGGAAATGATAAAATAAGGAAGGGGATGTAGAAGCCAATGCCACCATAACACAAAAATACAGGATGAATGACATCAATATGATTAAACGAATCCCAAAGTCATATTTGAACAGCTCGCGAAAGAAGGATAAATCGTCGGGTAAAATGCTGACAACACCTAAAGAATCTCGTACCGTCTCACGAAAGAATTTAGCTGATAACTGCTGCTGGCTGAAGACAGTGTCAGCAGTGGTGCAGAAGCGACAACAGCAAAGGGGGTCATTAACCAGAGGGTTACCAAGGATAGAAAAGAAAGACGCTGACAAAGTCCGAGCGCATGAGACGCACATACCAATTGCATGATGAAGGCAAAAGAGACCAACCAATGAGATGTCAACTCCGGTGAAAGGCAAGGAGGTCAATGACATTTCGATGGAAAAAGCAGGAACGTCAGATGAAAAGAAGGTCAAACATATTCAAATATATAGTCAATTATCTTATTATTCCCCTTCTATCATCATACATATATCTGTTAAAGAAAATAGGCCTAAGAGCCTAATAAAACAAAAGAGGCCTAAAGGTCCGAAAATTAGAGAATTACAATTATCAGGAAGGCAGCCTAGACTCTCGAAAATGCCTCGCTTGGGGTAACGCCCCGATGCGATTTAGATTTAGGGAGCATGATTGGTTCCCCGGTCTCTATCCCCCTGGAATGCTGGATCCATCTAGTAGTCTCCAAGGGGGCATGTCGCTTTACTCAGGCCCTTGGGTTCCGTGAAAGTTCTCATGCTCTCAACCAGGTTTCCCGACTCAGGTTATCGAAACCTCTACGGGAGTTCTCATGCTTCCCGCTAGGTCTTCGGACTCAGGTTATCGCAACCTCCAAGGGGGATCTCGAACCCTCCCAGGTCTCTGGACTCAGGCAAAGGCCTTCAGGGATCTCATGCCCGCAAGTCTCCGAACTCAGGGTCAGACCTTTAGGGATCTCGTTCCCTCAGGTTTCCGGACCCGGGTTCTGGCCCATGAGGTCATGAGCGCATGATCGTACGACTGCGTTCATGATTCGACAATAGGAGGAAAATCTTAAGCGCATGATCGTACGAGTGCATTTAAGGTTGGAATCCCGGAGAAATACTGTTACTTATAAGAAATATATTCCATCCGTCGCCCGAGCCCTCGACTCGGGATCGAACAACGGAGGGGGCAATTGTTGAGGATAAAATAATCCCCTTTGGGTTAAGCGAATCGCCTGAAGCCACGTATCCACGTATCACATGGCGCAGTGGAAATGTTTATCTCCTTTGGTGGAGTTTATCTCCTGACAAGAGCCCTCAGAGGAGTGGACCTGAATCTACAATGTCCCAAACATACATGTGAGGTCACTTGGGCCTGGCCCCATCACGGGAAGCGTACCCCGCTATTTGGGGTGATCAGGATCCGAAACCAGGTGATCAGGCGTACATGTATCTCTCTTCCCGACACCCGGAGATGGAGCACGACTCCCGAGTTCCCGTATAAGAAACTCGGGCTAGATATGAAATATCTTTTTTAGGCGCCAAGTTTAAATTCTTATGGTCTTTCGTATTTCAGTTCTTGGTCAAAGAGTAAAAAATATTTACTTTATGTGTGCAAGGGTAAAAGCAGGTGGTCCACACTAGGGGTGGGAAAAATACCCGGAACCGAAAAATCGTACCGAACCCAATCCGAATTACCCGAACTGAACCCGAAACCGATTTTCTAAAATACTCGAATGGGTCCTCAACATCTAGTATCAAAAAACCGAACCGAATCCGGAACCGAACTGAGAACCGAACGGGTACCCGAAGTACCCGAAACATAAATTAATCTAAAGATATTTAGATTTAAGGTCGGGTATGTTCATGTAATTTAGATAATTTTTATAGTTTTTTCTTTGTTTTTTTCGATCAATTTGGGTATTGTAGATATATTCGGGTAAAAATAATCAATTTAGGTATATTATTAAATTTTTACAATTTTGTTTTTGTTATTTTTTCGAGTATTTTCGGTAATTCGAGTAAAAAATAATTAAATCGAACCAAATCCGGAAAAAAATTCAGATAATTAGGAATATTTTGGGTAATTTTGAGTATTTCAGATAATTTTTGAGTTTTTTTGGTAAAAAATTCGAAAATACATGAACCCGAACCTGAACTCGAACCTGAACTCGAACACATTTCGAGTATTAGCGGGTTTCAAATGTATACCCAAATCCGATCCAAACCTGACCCGGAATTTTTTAATACCAGAATGGGTCTTATATCCCTAAACCCGAAAACCTGAATACTCGAATTATCTGATCCGAACCCGAACGGGTACCCGAATGCCCAGGCCTAGTCCACACTCGGGGAACGATTAAATCATAAAAGAAACTGATTCCGAGGGAGCACCTGGCGTCTAACCCGTCGTGTCAGACGCTGCCATCGGTGCAGAAGGTCAGGTGTAGCGTAACATAGCCGTATGGTCGGCCAAGTGGTGCAAGAAGACAAGAAAAGTAGGTAAAAAGCACTCAAGCACACCGTACCGGATCAAACCCGGAAGTCCAATCCCGACCCAGCCAAGGACGTTGAACCCGGTATCCGAGCCCGGACATGTAAAAATCTATAAATATTACCCTATCTCCTTCATAAAAGGGGGATCGAATCTCTGAGCTAATAAACACATATACTCAGCCTATCTTTTCAAGACTAAGGCCCATTCTCTTGAGTTTCAGTCTCTTTTCCGGTTGTTTAGGACCATTCTTTCTGATCTCATATCGGATTTCTTTTCTTCTCCGGTCGTTTCTTGGCCGGAATACTACTCAGTATTCTTTCTATCTCTCCCTCTCTTTAGCTTTACCACCAAATTTCTTCCACCAAACTCTTAGAGATACTCCGTGGACCACCCCTTACGGCCCGGAGTCATCAATTTTCTCTCTTTTTCCGTTTTCCGACTTCGTTCCTTTCGCTCTCCACGTCTCCTCGTGATCCTTTTTCTTCCTTCCTTATTTGTTCTTTTTTGACTTGAGCGTCGGAGAGCCGTAGGAAAACACTCCCATCGTGTTTTCCAAGGCATTTACGTGTTTGTTGATTGCGTAGGAGGGGATCCTCCAGTGGTTGTTTAAAAGGACAAAAATTCTCCAAAACAGATATAATTAACTATCAAACATCAATTGATTTATTTTAAAAAGTGTCGTTAATTTTTTTAAGAAAAAAAGTTTTAACATTTGTATAAATATTTTTAAAAAAAAAATTGGATTAATATATTATGATAAAGTACAACACTAAATAATATCTATATATACATCATTTGAGAGTAGTAAAAATATTATGCATTTATGGTAAAGATAAGTTTTTACATATTTTATTTTATGAAGTTGGTCATATGTAAAACGAACACAAAAATAAGAGCAAAATAAATCCGACAAATTTTATTATATACACATGAAATTTGATGTACTATTTGGGTGATAAAGTGCATTTTTCGGCCAATTTATTCATATTTCGAGACAGATTGTGCGAATCTACTACATATAACTGAGTTTTTCGGCGAATGGCCAAGTTTCTTAACTAAATCGTCTGAATTCAAGTCAAAGTGAAGTGTGTTCATTTCGTCCGTCGGCATTATTCACACACACACATATATATATATATATATATATATATATATATATATATATATATATATATATATATGCATGATCTAACCGGAGTTTAAATACTATAATGGAAGTGACTAACGTTCATCGTTAAAACTTAGAAAATTACTTCCACAACCTACTTTCATTGGATCGACAGTTAAATTTGAAGTAAGAAAACATGAACCTGTTAAAATCTATGGACTTCTTGCTCGTCGAGACCATCTTCGAAGGATACTCTGTCGGCGAGTGATAAATCAACAAAAGGTCGGAAATTATTTGTAATTTCACCTCCAAATTGATATAAGATGCATCATTAGTCCCCTGAATTTGGTTCTTTTCGATTGATTACACATAATTTTATCAGAACAAAATATATGAATTTTGTGGATCTAATTTGGTTCAATACAAGGAGATGTTATTGGGTTTCGGTTGTCTAAGGTCCATTCGACTAAACAAGAGAGAGAGAGATGTGACTTGGGCCAAATTAATATGATTAGTGCCACGTCGGGAAGTTTGTTTTTCGGTTACAAACAGACTCCAAACAGAAGAAGGAAACAGAGGAGGGCTATATAAGAAGAAGAGAAGATCGATCTTCTTTAATCATCAAAAATAAGTCTTCTTCCTAATACAACACAGAGAAACTTCATCTTCCTCTCTGTGATTTTCCTTCTCTAATCTCTCATAGATCTCTTGTAAGAAACCCTAGTGAAACCGCCATTAATGGCGTGTGTGTAAGCTCTTGATTCTTCTAGTGGATTTTGAGAGTACCGCCTCTCACGAGAAGTACCGCCGAGTTGCCGGGAACTCGTTACGTTGTTGAGTTCTTTACCTTTCTGCAAAAAAACACACAAGGTGATCTAATCGATTGAGCTAATAAGCTAATTCCGCAATCGCAATTCTCAACAAGTGGTATCAAAGCTTCCAAGGAGGTTGCTCGGGAAGTTGGGGTTAAAAAGGAAAGAGTTCAGAGTCGAGGATCTTACCGGAGAGAATATTTCCGGTGACATGAGCTGTATGTGATCGCAGCAAAGTTAAGGATTTGTAACAGGCGTGTTATAGAGGATTGAGGTGAAGAAGAAGAGCAAAAGAATGTGGAGATAATCAAAGGCTTTTAATTATCGGAGGCCACTCTTGTGCAAGAAGATCCATCAGTCAAAAATCTTAAAGAAAGAGGTCAAAGTGACACATTCAGAAACAAGGTTAATGCAAGAAGATTACCTTGACCATATCAGGTGGTTTCTGAAAATACTTTGTGAATCTTTTAGTCTTTCTTTTGTGTTTTCCATCTGGTTGCTACTCGGGTTTGTTGTCTTTGTTGATCCTGCAGGTAAAACAAGAATAGACAAAGTTAGTGAAAGATGGATTCAACGCCTGGAAGATTTGAGATGGAAAAGTTTGAAGGAAGTGGAGATTTTAGACTATGGAAGTTCAAGTTACTTGGTCAGTTGGAGATCCAAGGGTTGCTATTAGTCCTTAGTGAAGATTGGACACCAGTACTCTTTCCATCTGCAACAGAGGTTAAAGAAGGTGAGACACCTGTTGCCACATAAGTAAAGACTAATCCTAAGAAGGCTGAAAAGGATCTGGACAAGGAATCTGATTGCTACCTGCTTAAGTGATTGGATCTTGAGGAAAGTCATGAAGGAGACTACTGCTTTGGGCATGTGAAACAGTGAAAGGCACTGGAAAAGGAATATCAGACAAAGTCACTACCAAATAGAATCTATTTGAAGCAACAGTTTGCTAGTTTCAGGATGGAAGAAAGTAAGTCAATAGAGGAGAATATTGATACCTTTATGAAGCTTGTAGCTGACTTGGCTAGCTTGAAGGTTGAAGTCTCCGAAGAAGATCAAGCTATTCAGTCTCCCTCCTCCATTTGAGCCTTTGGTGCATACTCTCAAGTATGGTACCGAAAAAGAAACAGTTACTGTGAGTGAGGTTACATGTGCTGCTTATCACAAAGAGATGGAGTTAAAGCAGAAAGGCAAGCTAAATAGAGGAAACTCAAGATCAGAGAGCCTATATGTTGGATCTAGAGGTAGATCAGGCAAGAGAGGTAACAACAACTACAGAGGAAGGTCTAAAAGCAGAGGCAGGTCTAAGTCAAGGCCTAAGTATAACAAGGCAAATAAAGGTGCATGTTTCATTTGTGGGAAAGAGGGACATTGGAAAAGGGAGGGACATTGGAAAAGGGAATATCCAGAAAAGGAAAAGAACAAACTTGATGACTCGGCAAATGTGGTGGTTGAGGTTCCACAACCAATGGTGCTGACTGTGAGCACTGAACTATCTTCTGGTGAATGGATTTTGGACGCAGGCTGCACTTTTCACATGACACCAGACAAGAATCTTCTATATGACCTGCAAGAGTTTGAAGGAACCAAGGTTAGAATGGCAAATAAAAGCATAAGTCAGGTCAGAGGGATGGGCAAGATCAAGATTATTAATCCAGAAAATTCAGTGGTTATCCTAAGTGAAGTGAGATATGTACCAGACTTTGATAAAAGTCTAATATCAGTAGGCATGCTTGATAAAAATGGATGCAAGTATGAAGGTGGAGATGGTATAACACATTACTTCAAGGATCGCAAGAAAGTATTCTCAGGCAAATGGGAGAATGGTCTTTACTATCTACAAGCTAAGGTATAAATGCAGAAGCAAATTTAGTAAACTTATATGAGAATGAAGCAGACCTATGGCATTCAAGACTAGGGCATATGAGTGCTAAACATATGGGAATTCTTATCAAAGATGGTTATCTGAATAGGGTAAAAGTTGAGAGACTTAGCTTCTGTGACAGTTGTGTTCTTGGTAAGTCCCACAAGCAGAGTTTTCCCAAGGCCAAACACACAACTTAGGAGATCCTTGAGTATGTTCACTCAGATCTATGGGCTTCACCAGCAAATCCAGAGAGCCTTGGAGGCTGCAAATACTTCATCAGCTTCATTGATGACTTCTCCAAGAAGACATGGGTGTATTTCCTCAAAACAAAAGATGAGGCTTTTGTTAAATTCAGAGACTGGAAAACAGCAGTTGAAAAGCAAATAGGCAAAAGAATTAAGTGTCTAAAGACAGACAATAGATTGGAATTCTGTAATACACTGTTTGATAATCTGTGTAAAAACTCAGGGATAAAGAGACACAGAACTTGCACCTATATTCCACAGTAGAATATAGTAGCAGAAAGAATGAACATAACAATAATGGATAAGGTAAGGAGCATGCCTGCAGAAACTGGATTGGGCCAAGAGTTTTTGGATGAAGCTATTTCTACGGCTGTTTACTTGATAAACAGATCACCTAACTCATCTATCGAGTTTAAGCTACCAGAGGAACTATGGATAGGATCAAAGCCAGATTTGTTTAACCTAAAGAGGTTTGGTTATTTTGCTTTTGTGCACACAGTTCAGGACAAGACAAGTCCAAGGGCATTGAAAGGGATATTCTTGGGATACCCTTTTCGCACTAAGAGTTACAGAGTATGGTTGAGTGAAGAAGGGAAGTGTACTACAAGCAGGAATGTGGTGTTTAATGAGAAGGAGCTCTACAAGCACACCTATTCAAGTCCATATGTTATTGACTCAGAGGTTGCAAACTCTAAGAAAGTTTCTAAGGACAGAAAATCTAAGAAAGTCACTTTCAGTGATCAACTAATAAGAGGTCATGTTCGTCAACATCTGATACATAGGGGTATTCAGATCAAAGTGGAGCTACTAGTGGTTCCGAAGGTGTTCAGACTTTAGAGGATTCACATCAATCAGATGATTCAGATGTGTCAGAAGATTCAGAAGTGTCTAAGTCTACACAGATAGTTGAGGATTCAGAAGATGAATCAGAACAAGGGTCAGATAGCTACATTCTTGCTAGAGACAGAGTAAGAAGAGAAAATGTCAGAAGACCATATAGGTTTGAAGATGGAGACTTTGTAGCTTATGCTTTATCAACTGCTGAGGATATTGAGGAAGAGGAACCTAAGACGTATAAGGAAGCAATGAACTGTAGAAAGAGGAAGTATTGGGATAATGCTGCTAAGGATGAGATGGATTCACTGCTAAGGAATGAAACATTTGGTACTAATTGAGAGACCTAAAGGTCAGAAGACTGTTGGAAGTAAGTAGATCTTCAAGCTGAAACCAGGCATACCAGGTGTTGAGAAACAAAGATACAAAGCCAGACTGGTGGCTCAGGGTTTCTCACAAAAGGAAGGCATAGACTACAATGAGATATTCTCACCAGTAGTTAAGCATACTTCCATTCGGATTATGCTGTCAATTGTGGTCAATCTAAAATATGAGTTGGAACAGATGGATGTTAAGACAGCTTTTCTGCATGGAGATCTAGATGAGAGGATCATAATGAATCAACCAGAGGGATTCATTAAGAAAGGTGATGAGAATAAAGTTTGTCTATTGAAGAAATCCTTATATGGTTTAAAATAGTCTCCTAGACAGTGGAATTTAAGGTTTGATAGCTTCATGAAGAAGCAAAAGTTCATTAGGAACAGTAAGGACTCATGTGTTTACATGAGGGATACACAGACTGATAAAGCTATCTATATACTCTTATATGTAGATGATATGCTTATTGCATCAGAAAACAAGTCTGTGATTGAGGAAATGAAGGACGGTCTAAACAGGGAATTTAAAATGAAAGATCTAGGCAAAGCTTCAAGGATCCTAGGAATGGATATCATCAGAGATAGAGAAAATGGTGTTCTAATTCTATCTCAGAGTAGCTATTTGGAGAAGGTGTTAAAGACATTTGGTCAGGATCATTGGTCAGTTGTGAAATAGCTTTTGAGATATCTTAAAAGAGTTATGAAGACTAATCTAACATTCAAAAGGGGTTCATATTTCAGCATAGAGGGTTTCAGTGATTCAGACTATGCTATAGACCTTGACAGGAAAAGGTCATTTACATGATATGTTTTTAAAGTTTGGGGTAACACAATGTGTTGGAAATCTAACCTACAATCACTTTCAACTACAGAGGCTGAGTATATGGCTCTTTCATCAGCTGTAAAGATTTCTGTGATGAATTGGGTTTAGTTACAAAGAGTGTTTTAGTTCATTGTGACTCTCAAAGTGCACTAGCCTTGGCTAAGAATGCAGTACACCATGAGAGAACTAAACATGTTGCTACGAAGTTTCATCATATCAGAGATACTGTTGCTCAATGTGTTGTTACTCTAACTAAAATTCACACAAGTAAAAATCCAGCAGACTTCCTAACTAAGGCATTACCTGGGCCTAAGTTTCATCTCTATTGTGACTTGTTGATCATCGTCTGAGAGGTATTCAGCTCCAGGTGACTCACTGACACTTAGGTAGCTCGCAAAATAAGAAAAGCAGTGAGGAAGACTCATCTAAGGCTTAAGAGAGTATGTCAGAGATAAAATGTTGATTTTTGAAGTTACCTATGAAGCTAAAGGGAGCTGCTACAGAGGCTGTTCAGTTCTAGGTAGAGTATCTACAAAAGAGGAGTTGAAACAAGGTTAGTGTTTCAAAGAGATCTGACAAGGGTTTTCAGATCAGAAGGTTATCAGAGGTAATCGGAGTTACCTGACTCTAAGTGAAGGAATCAGAGGCTGATTCAGAGGTAATGGCTTCAGGGTTTGGTCGCAGAGGCATCTGGTGAGTCATCTCATAGTGGTTTTGTTCAGCGAGAAGCTGAAGGGTCAGCTTAGGTCACCGGAACAGAGATGACAAAGGCATCAGTAGGTTGTATGTACCGGAAAAGAAGAAACAGAAGAGTCACAGGTCAAAACTTCGAAGATAACTCAGATCTCGGAAGTTTTTCTCACCGAATCGTCACAGGAAAGAGATGAGGAAGGTGAGAGACGTACCTGAGGAGTCTGAGGAGATGACTGTGGTTCAAGGATTGAGGCGAACCGTCGGAGCTACGGCTGGACCGGAGGAGTTCCACCGTACTTCGCCACTAGAAGAAATGAGATCGAGAGCTACTAGGGTTTCAGAGGAAAAGTCGGATATTTTGTCTGAACCAAAAGGTGGACTTTGTGGATCTAATTTGGTTCAGTACAAGGAAATATTATTGGGCTTCGGTTGTCTAAGGCACATTCGACTAAAAAGAGAGAGAGAGATGTGACTTGGGCCAAATTAATCTGATTGGTGCCACGTCAGAGAGTTTATTTTTCGATTACAAACAGGCTCCAAGCAGAAGAAGGAAACAGAGGAGGGCTATATAAGAAGAAGAGAATATCGATCTTCTTTAATCATCAAAAACAAGTCTTCTTCCTAATACAACATAGAGAAACTTCATCTTCCTCTCTGTGATTTTCTTTCTCTAATCTCTCATAGATCTCTTGTAAGAAACCCTAGTGAAACCGCCATTAATGACGTGTGTGTAAACTCTTGATTTTTCTAGTGAAATTTGAGAGTACCGCCTCTCACGAGAAGTACCGTCAAGTTGCCGGGAACTCGTTACGTTGTTGTGTTCTTTACTTTTCTACAAAACAAACACATAAAGTGATCTAATCGATTGAACTAAGAAGCTAATTCCGCAATCGCAATTCTCAACAATTTTCCAAACAATATGTATATAAATTAGGCGTATGACCAAATTTTTTTATATATATGCCCGTATCTATAAGGGACTATATTTTTAAACGTACTTTTGTTATAAAAAACAAAAATTAATCTGTTACCGATGTTCATTTAACTATCTTGTGGTATATATAGGGTTTGGTATTAAGGCGTAAAGAAATATAATTTAGGGATCGATTAAGAAAGGGAAAGAGGGACCTTTGAGGCCAAACCGAAACGAAGATTGACATACAAAACAAACAAAAAATCTCGATAAATTGAAGAAAGATGAGGTAGAAAAGACAAACTTAAAATAAAAAAATTAGGGGTTTTAGATTTATTTGCATAGATACAAATTAAATTTGTGGTTATTTGTGGCTATGTCATTTAATTTTTCGCGATAAATTTAAGCGGAATTTTATTTTATTTTATTACAAAATAGTCACGAATTTTTTCATATGACGAAACACTAGTTACAAATAGCTACATTGTGATTAATTAATTAGTTGTTATTTTAGCCACATATTTTATTCAATAATAAATTGGTAACTATTTGTTAGAAAATTGTTATATAATATTGTTGTGTTAAAGTTGTCACTAATTAATTACAAATCTTCAAAAAAATCTACAACTTATACAATTATTTTATTTGTCACTAATTTGTATTAATCTGTAACAAAGTATTATTACAAATTATTGTCGTCGCAAAAGTCGTAGCTATTCTCGGTATTTTTTGTAATGTATCATAGATGATTTCAGATTTATAAATTATATTTTTCACATAAATTTTGACATAAAATTATTGCTCATAGTGATTATACTCATTTCAAGTTTTCAACTATGCGTTTGGACCGTTTGGTGAAGCAACAATCTTTCTTGCTCCCATAGAAGTATCAAAACCAAACCTACTTTTAACATTTTTTCTTAAAACTAATTCAGATCTAAGTCTTTGTTTGTATCTCATCGCCTACCTTCTCACACTATCTATGATGGAAAGTATAGAACATAATGTATTGAAAAATATTTCTTCTCAACATCTTAGCTCAACACCAACCAATACTAAGACACATCTGAGCTCAACACCAATACTAAGAGTTTATGTTGAGTTAAGATATGTCTTATCATTGAGTAATTTCAATTAAGTAAGGTGTTATTGTAAGATTTTCTAAATAATTTCTGATGAATCCGGATACCGTAAGGTATTTTGGATCTATCAAACAAATCTAAAAGATAAAGCAAAGAAGTCAGAAAACTAAGAAGTTAAGAATTTGTGTTCTTGTATTAATGATTTGATCCTCTCCTTCAAAAGGAGTACATGTATATTTATACAGGTCAATTAGTCGGTTTAATTAAAACTAATCTGAAAAATAGAAAACTTCATGTTTTCTAGTGAATTTCTTTTTTGATTGTTATCCTTTCCTTTTTCTTGGAACCTTCAAGTCGGTTGATTGCTATGGACCTGGGCCGAATTCACGGATATATTTATTGCTATGGGCTGAATTGGTCAGAAGAAACTTCTTGACTCATCTCTCCTTAGCTCGTTCATCTCTCCGGGTCGAGTTTTCGGGTTGGTTAAAATCCGAGTCTGATCTTTAAGATAGGTGCTCAACATGGCTCCATCAATTTCTACATATTTTGAAGATTAAGAATAAGAAATTGCTAAACCTAAACAAATTTATGTGTACTCCTTTCTCTTTTCATTTTTCACCAAAAAACTATGTGCAGTCATCTTGTCTACGACGGTGAGTTGAGTACCACATTAATTAGTGAAGAAGGGTAGGAAATGGAAATCGATCTGCGGCCATATATAGTCAGTGAAACAGATTCACCATTTTTATTTTTTAGAAAAAATTCACAAAATAATGGTTTATAATTATAGAATGAAGGATTATAAACCATTATTGAAAGAAACATATAATCCAATAAAAATATAAGTGATCATACTAGTCACCAGATCCGACCTTTAGGGGAAGTTGAAGAAGCATGAGCTTCCAGCCCATAATAATAATAAAAAAATTTGGCCCTATTTTCTTCTAAAATTGTCTTTAGCGTAGTGATATAAGTTTTACTGTCAAAAGTAATATCCCTAGTTCGAACTACATAATCATTATATTTAAGTTAGTTTTTTTTTATGTTAAACAAAAATATAAAATTAAATGAGATTATTCTACTTAATTAAAATAAAAACAATAAAAGAAACATTAAGATCATGTTAATGAAAAAAAACCTAAATTGCCGTTTCTCTCATCTTCTTCCTCCCATCAGTCGTCGGGTGTCTAGCATCAACCAAAATTTTCCTTAGCCTCATCATTTTCCGACCAAATCCTCTTCATCTCCCTCGACCTCATCACTTCGTCTACGTTGTTGTTCAAAATTTCGGCAGAAACGGTGGCATAACCAAACTTTTAATCGATTCAGGTTTGTCAACAAATTATTATCATGAGTATTCACAAGCCAACACTAATATGTTACTTCTTAATTGTGTGAGTTCTGTAACTTGTGTTGTATTATACGTTGTGTCATATGTGGAATGAGTTTTGAATCTTTTACTAAATGAATTTGATTATCCACGTATGGAGTCTAGGATTAGGGGTACTTTGTTTAGAGAATTAAATTAATGGTATTTAACTTTTGGTTTGTTTATTCATTGTATTGTATGATGATATTAAATATTTTAGTTGCAATACGATGTCTTCAAATCGAATAAAAAAAGAGGTTGGACGTGCAGAAAAAAATAAAGAGGAATAAGAGACAACAAACATTAACCAAATCGTTGGCTAATTCCATGTTAAGGTATATAAAAATGTGTAAGCAACCCATTTCTTCCTTCGTTCCCGATCTCTTAAACTTCAAGACCGGCACTGCTAATCACATACAATATGTAATTAATTTTTTACACATGCATATATTAACAATTAAGTGAATAACACATTACACATGATTGGGAAAAAAAATGCAGAATATTAATATCCTACGAGGAGAAAAAAATCATTGAAAAAAAGTAGGAAAAAAACATTTATGTATAATTAATCAAGAAAGTTGGTGACCATAGATAAAGGAACCAAACAAAGCCCTTTCTTCTCCAAGTCTACTGATAATCCACCTTCGTTTTGCACTGCAAGCTCTCGTTTCTCCTATATAGAAATTGTAAGAAGTTAGGTATCCAAAATAATTCGTATAGTATATGATCGATCAACTCTAACGTTAACTAAACGAAGGGAAAAATTATGATTAATGTGTTTCTTACATTAATCGTGTCATCACCTACAACACCACCCCCGTGTCTCGTGTTGTTGTCTAATAGGTTCATCGTGCTATAGACCTATATATATATAAAACGGAAGAAAAAACACAAATTGTTAATAGTTAATATAGTACTTAACAACAGTTTATTTATTTATGGACTTAATTAATTAAGATACATTTGACTTGTTAAAGCTGATTATTATAGACATTGATGTCAAATAGGAACTTTAAAAATGGCACGGATTGTCGCATCAAGTTGTTAGATTATTATTATTTTAAAAGTGTATTTCAACTATGAGTCAAAACCCGAAATGTTAATTAATTCCTTGCCTCTCTTGGCATAAAGAAAACATAATTTCTTGCCTCTCATTGGCGTCTAACCTTATCAATCCACAGTCCTAAAAAATATAAGTATTAATAGATATTATCATTATCTGTATCAAGACATACTTTTACCAAACTCCACTGCTTGTGCGAAATTAAGAGGAAAGAATGTATAATCACGTTCTTAAAGATACTTTGACCAAAATAAAGAAGGAACGTTAATATTCAAAGTTAGATGAATAATTCTTAAAAAATCATATGTATCACAAACCTAATTTCTTAAAATTTCCATCTTAGTGTTCTTATAGAGTTCCAATGATGAAGTCATATTTTTTTTAACCTAAAAAAATTGTATAGCAGAAGTCGATCTTTGGTTTTGAACAACGCTGCGATCGGAAACCACAAAATTATCATCATTTGGTTGTTAAGATCATATTTGTATATAACAATGCACACACACATGTGTGTGTGTGTGTGAGAGAGAGAGAGAGAGAGAGAGAGAGAGACTCACGTTAGGGCTATGAGAAGGAGAAGAGGCAGTGTCTTCAAGATCATGATGACGACCAAAAGGAATCTCTTTATTCCTTGTCCTCTTGATGTCGAATTTGTTGGAATCAGACACGTGTCTGGTCTTCTTAGTGGCCACGAAAGACGCTGCATCGGAGACCGAGGAAGAGCTGCAATCTCCGACATCGACTATGCTTGAAGAAGCCTCGAAGAAATCTTCAAAGTACATTGTCCAGCTACTTTCCTCGGGAGTTTGTTCGCTTGAAAACGTTGTCGTTTCATGTTTGCTCATAACGAAAGCATTGTTCATTGAGCTCTCCATGAATAATTTGGAAGTGAAAGAAAAGAGTTTTTATTTATTTGGTAGCAAGTAGCGACAGATGAAACATGCGTGAGGGTTGATTATATACATGGCAGGTTTGGATAAATTATTTTTTTAAGCATAGAGCAGTAAATAATGGATTAATCAAATATATAAATATTTTCTTATGAATTAGTTTTATTTTGCTGTCAATGATGGGAAATGTTGGTTTGGAATCTTGGTTTGTGGGGTCGCTCTATCTGTTTTTTCTCTATTTGGTTGGAATAAAAGTTGGTTTGAAATGTTCAATCCAATTTAATACTGTTAGTTCTGCAAATTAAAACATTAATATGAATTGTAAAACAAATAATCAAATATTAAATCCGAGATTGAAATATGAAAATCTTACGAATAATACAATTTTTAATATCAGATTATCTAAAATGTTGTAACATCAATAAACTAAAATAGGTTTTGTAATCTTTTTAACTGTACATATTATAAATGAGTAATTAATTAAAATATAAAGACATTAAGAAAAAAATGATTGAGATTTTATGGTTGAATAGTTTTACGGTTTTTGCAATTCTTCCAAATGTTTTCTTAGTAGTTATAAAGATGTGGTAATTTTGTTTTAAGAAATAATCTTATTTCTTCAACCAATATGTAATATGGTTAATTAATATAGACTGTATATAATATATATGTATATGTTCTTATATATAGAGGTGCTCGGCTCTAGGTTCTAAGTTTTTGGACTTGCATTTTCCGTCGAACTACTCTATGATTACTTTATCGTCTTTATCGAATAACTGTTTGTGCATTATTCCCTAATTATAATATACATTAGAGATGTATTTACATATCTAAAACAAAAGTGAAGCCAGTATATAATAATATAATGTTTTGCATTTATATGTGACGTATAATATTTGGAAGAAGATGTGTCACATTCTGCTCCGTATCAATATTAAAAAGTGGAAAATGAGGAGCAGTTTTAAACATGTAAACTACTTACAAGGTTTTATGTCAATATATTTATATCTATGATTTTATGTATTGCACTCTTAACTCTTACAAGATAGGATTTGAATTTTAGAGATTTTGAAAAGTTGCACAAAAAGAAATCCTCCAATTTAGCGTATAACTTAAAATTTTAGTATTAACACGTTTAATATGAGAAAAGACAATTTTATGATGAACTAAAATAAATAAATTAAAATAATTCCACAAAAATAGGTATATATAATGAATCGTCGTACTTTCCATGTTTATGTTACTATTTTAAGCAATATAAAATGTTAGATTTGTCGTTTGAATTTTTTTTAATTGATTTTTAACCCAATTAACATCACAACTAGTCGTAAACTATAACCGATTTAACGGAAGTGATATTGATTATGTATTTTCAGTTTTTTACGCATGTTTTAGGTGTTTTTTTAATAGTTACAATTATATTTTTTAGTTAGAATGTGTAATCATTTAACGGATTATATTCGGTGTAATTATCAATATTTTTTTTTAATGTCAAAATAAATTAAGTATGTAAAAGGATAATGCTAATTTTATTGTTAACCTTCTGCAACAATTAGTCTCGATAATAGAAAAAGGTTTTAATTGCCAAGTGTAAATTGTATTACGTCGCATTTTTCCGCTCTTTCGTAATAAGTTAATGAATAGAGTGGACTGAAACATCATTAGATTCCTAATTAAATTGTTCTCTTATTTATCCACTTGGTTGGTCCATAAGAAACCCACAATTAAATAATCAATTTACTAACTTCTGGATTACGAATAAATCAACGAGCAAATGCGCCGGTTTCACATTATCTGACTAAAAATTAATATATTTTTAAAAACCTATACTACTAAACTATTTATTCGTACGGTGCTAGTAGACGCAATTCAATTAGTTTTTTTGGTTTATTTAAAGTATAATGTTATTGGTAACAATATAGTAATTAATTAATAAGTTGAGGAGCATGGTTCATGCTGTCATGCCGATGCGGTTAAATTCTTGGAGACCTTTTCGATATTAAATTGGGGTTTAATAATAATCACATATTTAATTTACAGTTCAAAATTCTAACAAAAATAATTTTTTTGATTAAGAGGCAAAATATATGGATGTGAGAGCATAAAATATATGTGAATGATCAACGTATGAAATTATGAACCTAAAATAAAAATAAATATATAGCAAAATGATAGTCCCATGTTTGAAAAAGATGTCTATTTTTTTTTTAAAAAGTAAGAACTATATATATTTTATTTTATAAGCCGTGAGAGTTCCGAACATTTGATCCATAATCTTTGCGATACTCGGAATTAGACTTTAGATATTTCGATTTAAAAAATAACACTCTGTTTCAATAAAAATTTAAACTCGGAGTAAAAATAAACCAATCCATTATATTACCACTAGGCTATCACACCATTGATCTGCTTGATCCTGCTTTGCACCCGACATCCTAATTGTCTTTTGTTTTTTTTGTAATCTTCATTATTTGTTGGATCTTTGTGGCCACTTATATCCAAAACTTTTGTCTTTGTGCATGTCAACTCCTAAGTTTCTTTTCAATGATTATATTGGATTTTACTTGTAGAATATTAGGCTAAATATATAGGGTTTGATAATCTTAATCCAATATCTATATTGGATAGTAAAAAATGATATTTTATTTTCTTATCAAATGAATACACGAATAAAGATGTTAAACACAAATTGTATTCTATTTATTTATGTTAAAGGTCTTATGTTTGATTATATCGATGCTTAATGCTTACCAAAAAAAAACAGTCTATCATGCGATAATAATTCAGCTGCCCATCTTGTAACATATTTATTCGACAAAATTTTTTTGTATGATTGGTAACCCAATACAATGATACGTACAAAAAAAACAAATTTTGGGTGGAATGCTAATTAAGTGGTAAACACTTTGGTCTCAAGATTGTGGTTACTTTATTCCTTAGTTGCGTTAAAATGCTATGATCAGAGTACAGTTGAATATTCACTATGTAGATCTATAAATTTGAATTTTTTAATAATAATTTTAATTATGATGGACCACTTTAAACATATTAGATATTCGATTTTTCTATATATTTCAGAATGAACATTTTGATTGGAAAAAAAAATCAATTTCCCATTTAGACCTATAATTGGGCAGCCACTTTAACAATTATAGTAAAATGTTAATGTTCCGATTTAGACGAATACTCTATTTTGCAAGCTATAATAATTTTTTTAAAGCCTAAAATTAACACTTTACTCCAATTGTTAAAGTGGCTAAAATAACATTTTGACATGCAGGGTGTAATATTTCACTCAAAAGAACACTTAAATATTAGAAATAGAGTTACATCGTAGTAGGATTGGTAATAGCATGTTAAAGTTCGAATTCAGGGTGTATTGGTCATAAAAATAAAAAGAGCGAGGATAATATCCTACAATCTAAAAAATGAACACTATAATTTACATGAAAGAATTAGGTAATAAAATAAATAAACCAAGAATTTGTCGACTTCCAATTTAATAATAAAATATCATTGAGATGCCGAATTTAATAATAAACCAAGAATTTGTCGACTTCCAATTTATAATATAATACTCCTTGACATACGTCAATAGAAGATCTTGTAAAGATTTTATTTCATATAAAATGAATTTATTATATTCTTGATGCCGAACTTAGGGACTATTTATATTTATATGCGTCCTTTCTTTTCTTTTTAAATTACGTATTATTTCGTCAGGTTAAGTATTAACATTATATACCTTTAGCTTTACAAGATTACGAACGTGTGCCCGGCCAATGACAAATTAGTAGTTGTCTTTTAATACTAAAATTATATACATAATTTGTTTTCAAAAGTTATTGCGTAGAAACTTAAGTTTCTTTAACTAATCATTATTTATAAATTGAAAATGATTGTTATTTGTCAATAACATGCATTCTAACATATTTAGATATAAATGATGATATATTGATTGCATTAGTAAAAACCACTATAGTATATATTTTTGTTTATATGTTTTTGTGCTATATTTTCTGATGATTTTTTGACCCGTGATCAAATAAAATAAAATAAGAAAAATTAGGTTTTTTTAAAGTGAATTTGGGAGATAAAGAGTTTTGCCATGTAAAGAGTTTTTAGTTAGTTTGCAAATTAGAGTTTTACCTTAAAACTAGTGGCTAGAATTTTGCCACATAAAGAGTTTTTAGTTAGTTTGCAAATTATAATTTTTCTTTGGTCATTCAACCAAATAACTTTTTTTGATATAATGAATTAGTATAAGGAAAAAAAACATATATATCTTGGATTAATTTTTTTTTTTTTAGTTCAAAATTTTCGTTAAGGTTGTCTTAATATACGTTTTGTGTGCCTTTTTACTATGTTTATAATAACACGTGGAATTTTTGGATAATATAGCAAGAAATATTTTATGTTAACGATAGTACTTAGTAGTTAGTACGTAGTATCAATAATTTTGAAGTCTACGTGGCACCAGACGAATTAGTGGGTTCCAATTAAAAGGTACAAAATTAAATAAATGGCGATCAAAGGAATATTACTTTGTAATTTAAAAAAAAAACTCAAATAGGTCAATGCTTTGTATATTCCCGATTAAAATACACTTTGGCTTCGAATAGTGACAGTAAATAGAATGGTACGGGACAAGTGAATTAAGAAGTGCGATGCGATTTAAATACGATGCGTATAAGAGAAACACATTCTGCAAAATAAATGCGATTAGTGCGGAACAAGCGGTGCGGGATAATGTTTAAATAATTAAAAAACAACATGCGATACAAAAATAATATTTTGAAAAACAATAATAACTTTTATCTTATTTTTACATAGTTTAACTTTAAAATAAAAATGTGTTAGTAAATTTCTATAATTTTCAGATTTTTTAAAATTAAAAAAAAATAAAGATGTAATTGAGCATATTTGGACCGCATGCTGTGGTTTGTCCAAAACTATGACTTTTTCATATGTTATATTTTTTTATTATACTAAATCACACATACTATTTGTATGTAATATTGACATGAATGGTGACATTACTCCGTCCCGCACTAGTAACCATACCGTCCCGTGCCAAACATCACTGCCTTTATTGCGTCATATGGTTAGATAAACATAGCTCTCAGTATTGGGAAAAAAATAGCTTTCAGTTTCAGTCTTTTCGCGATTACCTCTTACTTAGGCTATGATTATGTTCCCAGTTTCGACCCTTAACTTTCTTGTTTACAGAATTATTATCTTAACAAGTCTTCTGAAAACTTATATCTCTAATGAAGTAAAACTTATCTATTTTTTTTATCTTAAGCTAAAACTATATATCTACATATATATTAATTATAAGTTTTATATTTTGTATGATTATTTTTGTGACGTCCAAACGTATTTCAAGTTATAAAATATCAATACATTATTGTATTTTATAGTTATAAAATATACAGTTATACCAGTTTATACAAATATAAAAGACAGATTTATCTACTTAAAATGCAGGTTTATGACTAACAGATAGCTCTAATTAGTGATCGATTTGGCAATATAATATGTTAACTCTGTGATAGTTGAGAGGTTTCTGCCCAAACTTAGAGATCAACGATCAATACCTTTTTTTCAATTGAAAAATTTGGACTGTTTTCTTAAAACAATTTGTTTTTTTTTTCTTTTCGTATAAATGTATATAAAGTAAATACCATATCCCTTATGAGTGAGATCAAATAAATAGAACTTAAGTGAAATTGCAAATCGACACGTATAGCAATATGCTGCCAGACGTGTGACAGGAAAATGAAATGCACATGCTGTGACATTCGCATGTGAGCTACCAAATATTCCCAAGTTGTTAAGTTAAAACATAATTATGAGAGAGGTTAAAACCCAATGATTAGGAATTAGAGCCGTATCCACCAGAGAAAAATCATTATTATTTGTTTTTTTTTGTTTTTATTGTGTATTTTTTTTTTCTTGATAAATGGTAACGTGTTTTTTTTATACTCAGCTGCAGAAAAAGAAAACCAACAAATTAAATTTTGTAAAAACATCTCCAATATATTATACCATTTTTTACATCAAAATAGTATAACTACAAAATGGTGTTGGGTTTTACTCTAATATATTACACCATTTTTTACACAAACAGAAAATATTCAAAATATATTCTTTTTTTCAATTTCTTTGCTAATTGTTGATAATATACCATATTTCTAAAATTTACGAATTGATCCTAACTATTTATTTGATGTTGTTTATCTTTAGTTTCGATACTTTATGTATTTTTAAATTTATTATTAATATATATCATTATATTTTCTGTTAAATTTATGTTATTTTGCAACTTTTTAAGTACCTACAACAAAAAGTATGATTTATATAAAATTTTGAAATAATGAAAAACTTTAAAAGTGTATATAATTTATCACTTTGTACATAAATTTTATATATCTAAAATTTATCTATTAATTTTTTTTGATATTTATAATAATCAATTTTAAAATAACTTAAAATTTGAAAAATATTTTCATAAATAAGAAAAGCTCAACACCATTTTGGTGTAAACACTTAAATTTTTTTGTGACATTTAGATAATTTATAAACATAGAACTATTTTTTGTTTTTTTATCGGTCACATATTTAATTAAAAGATATTTCACAATTGGTTGTTCAATATAGAGGGAAAATGTTTATAAACGAAAAATAAAAAAAATTAGTAGAAACTGAACAGGTTAAACAGTCGGCTTTTAAATATAAAGAACAGGGAATCAAAGAAAAGTATAAGGTAGAAAGCTTAGCACAAATCTCACAAAATTTATCTGTGAGAATGAAGAAAGCGAATCTTTCCTCTGAAAATTGAGTGATTTTAATCGACACTGAACAATGCGTCTCAAAAATCTAGTATAATATTCTCGTATCCAAGATGGTCGACATCGTCCACAGTATCGCTTCCATTTCTGAATGCAAGGGAGACAAATGCCGTCTTTTAATATCTTACATCGAAAAACATTGTTCGCTCCTCTAAAAGCAAATTCAACCCATCTCCGAAATCGGATCCTATCCTTTCCAAAAGCCATCCATTTGACACCCTACATAATGGATTTGTTGGTCTAGAGACCGGTGAACCTCCCCTTTCTAGGTTACACGTACATATGCTTCCCTCCAAACTAAAAATTCACTTCCAGCATGATGTAAAATATATGTGGTGTAAATTCACTTGTTTTTCTTTGTTGTTTTAATTGATTTTACTTTGATTTTTTTTTTTTGGATACAAATAAAAGAGTGAAGAGATATTTATAAACACGAGGTAAAGATAGTAATTGCACTCTTTCTAAGTGAAATGTAGAGAAATGTGCATCACCAATCGTAGGAAAAGTAAAATATTCTTGTTGGGAGAAGGCGATCTAAGCCAAAGCAGTAAATCTGAGAATTTTAGATTTTTTTGGTGTAATTTAAATTAGTTAGATTATTAACTTAATGAAGATGTGTCCAACGTTTTCTTCGCTTCAAATCTTCAAAGCATCATTTGTTATATCCAACTACTTAAATTGTATGAAGTGGTTCTATTTTAATATGCTTTGTCACTGCATGAACACCAGATAGTTATCCAGTTTGACTGCAATTTGATTATGTTCATCGATAGAAACTTCTTGATGATAGGCTCATACAAAAATTCAAAGAGTTTCCAAAGCCATATACACTCTCGGTATGTGAATGTCTACGCTTTATCCTATGCTACACTACAAGAATTAGTCAATATAGCCACAAATTTTGCTACAATAATGATTTGTAGAAAAAATTAGCTACGAATTGATATAATTTTGCGACTAATTTATGAAGTTAGTCAAATGTAGCAAATTCGTAATTATTTGTGGATAATTTGTTACGAAATTACTACGAATTTAATATTGTAGCTAATTTACTTCAAATTGTGACAATATAGTAGTGGGCAATATTGCTACAAACACATTTGAAGAAATATGTAACGAAAGCTATAGGTTGCTTCAAAAGTGTTGTGGAAAAATACTTACATAAAAACCGAAATTTTTTTTAGAGCAACTAGTGTATTAGTGACGAATAGCTACAATGATTTTTGTGGCAATAGTTACAAATTAGTTTTGAAAAATATTTGTAGCTATATTATTACAATTTGTGACACGAAAATTGTAATAGTAGCTACAAAAGTGAGTTAAAAATACACACATTTTAATAAAAAAGCTCAAACATACATAAACAAAATAAATATGAAGAACATCAAATGTAAAGGAAACAGAATTATTAAAAAAAAAATTTCATAATTTGTATTTCTCAATTAACAATAAAAACATAAGAAATTATTATTTCATCCTAAAAATATAAAATATAAAGAAAAAAATTATTAAAAATACAATATAAAAAGGCAAAGTCATGAGTCTTTGATTTAGGATTTAAGGTATCACAATAGATACATAATTTTGATATAAGGTTTTGGCTTTTTATGGATAAATTAATGTTTGATTTAATTAGAATTTAGGGTTTCATAATATATACATAACTTTTGATATAATGTTTTGGTTTTTATGGATAAAAGAGTTTTTATTTAGGATTTCATAATACATACATAACTTTTGATATAAGATTTTGGTTTTTATGGATAAAAGAGTTTTTGATTTAGGGTTTAGGGTTTCACAATACATGTATAACTTTTGATATATATTTTTGGTTTTTATAAATGAATGAGTGTTTGATTTAAGGTTTATAATTTCACAATACATGTATAACTTTTGATATATATTTTTGGCTTTTATAAATCAATAGTGTTTGATTTAGAGTTAGGATTTCACAATATATGTATAACTTTTGATATATATTTTGGCTTTTATAAATCAATGAGTGTTTGATTTAGGGTTTAAAGTTTCACAATATGTACATAACTTTTGATATATGGTTTTGGCTTTTATGGATAAACGAATGTTTGATTTATGATTTAGGGTTTTCCAATACATAACTTTTTATATGATGATTAGGTTTCTATAGATAAATGAGTGTTTAATTTACGATTTAGGGTTTCATAATTAATTTTTCTTTATATTTTCAATTAACATATAAAATATAATGAATTATTGTTTGATACATAAAACATAAACTATATAAAAAAAATTAAAGAAAAGTTAGAAGTTTTTATTAAAGATTTATGGTATAATTGAATTATTTATGCCTTTGATTAAGGGTTTTATCGGATCTCTGTTTCAATTAGACATTTTCCCATATATAATCTATTAAAATTTTAAAAGTACAAAATTAAAATTTAGTAGAAAAATGAATAATTCATACTCATAAATAAAAAACATTATTCTATAAACTAAATAAAATATTTTAAAAGGCACATGAAAAAACTGAGAAAATAAGAACCAATGAAGAGAGATCACGCGGATCGACGACGTGGCAAAAATCTGACCCTCTACTTTCTCTCGATCTTCTTCCTTCTTCCTTCTTCTTCCTTCTTCTCTCAAGCACGGACAGTGTACAAAAAAAAAGAGCGATAAAAAGCGTCAAGGGTTTTGGCTCCTATCTCCGGCAGCGGCCGTCACCGAGAGGGGTCGCCGGTTTGTATTTTCTTCTTCTTTCTGTCATATTTCTCCTTACCCCAAGAGCTTCCTGCGACATTGATGATGGTGGTGGAGATGGGAAAGTTGTTTCTCTGCAACGGTAAAGGTGGCCTCGGGTCCGATGTGAGTTGAACATCGTTTGATTGGTGACGGAACGGCGCTGGATCTGGGTTCAGGTCTTCGGCTTGGATGGATTCGCAGTTTGGCTTCGGATCTGGTTGGGTGTAGATCTGCAATCGAGGATTTCGGTTTCGGTGGTTCTGGACCTCCGGTTTGTTTCGAAGGATCTCGGAATTTGCTCAGGTAATAAGTTGCCTATGTTAGTGATAATCAAGCCTTGAGTTTTTGAGATTTCAAAAAATCGTCAACCCTAATGATTTAGTCTTTCATTTGCAGCTTCTCCGGTGAGTTTCAAAACCACACTATGGTTTCTTCGATTAAGCAAGCAATCAGATTTTCACTTTGTCTGCAAGGAATCCCCTATGAACTTATCATGAAATTAAAAATCTATGGATTTGGTAATTTTGCATTCATTAGTATTTGTCAAACACATCAACGAATCTGTGTTTCACTCATGTGATTGGCTGAATGCTTATGCTTTGAAGCTTTCTTTCTCAGGTGGAGCATGTAGCGAGAGAGAGAAGATAGTGGCTGGTTATGAGCTTGTTTGTATATATTATTAACTTTTTGTTGCTCGTTTGCGCGTCATTGAATCGCAAAAGTAGGTAACATGGAAATTATGTGATTAGAATTTAGAAATTTGGATTTGTGTAATGATTTGGTATGTTTCATGATATGTATATATTTCCATATTACTATTTATTACAAAATATCAATGCAATAAAATATTTTTTTTTTTTGCAAAAAAATCATAGATTAGTCACATATTTTTTTAGCTAAGTGTGGCTATTAGTTATAAAAAAATTTGTAACTCACTCTGGCTACTATCTTCGAAATATTTGACACCATTTATGGTAATTGTCACGACTATTTTGTCGAAATTAGTAAGTATTTACTTCAACAATTTTGTGGAATTTTGTATCAATTTTTCACTAACTATTTGTAACGAAATTGTAACAAATTTGCTACGAAAGATGTTGTAGCAATTTTAATTCAAATAGCTACAACGTAATGTTAGTGACTTTTTGTGGTAATTTGTTACAATTTGCTACAAATCGTAAATTTGTTTCAAACCTATAGTTTCGGTGAATTATTTGTAACAAATTCGTAGCAAATAGAAATTTGTTACAAAAAAACCAACATAGCTACAAAAAAATTTGTAGCTATGTTCATTAATTCTTGTAGTGGCTTCGGTAGTAGACATCGATATTGTTTCTTGTTTCATACTACACCATGAGATTTTTATTTCTCCACAAAAAAATACATAGCGCAAAGTTAATTTTCAATCATCTACATCTCCACGAAAGTCGACGTATGTGAAGCAGTGAATTTTTTATATATTTTAAATGTACACCAAACCCAAGCCAAAAGTGTCCTTGAAATACTTCAAAATATTCTTCGTCGCTTCTAGACGTGACTTTCTCGCATACATAAATCGACTTATAAGACCTACAACAATAGAAATGACAAATGTTATAATGGTTAAACACATAAATTTTTTCACATAAACACGATAAGAATAAGGATCGGTTAACAAAAACTCTTCATCACGTTTAAGCTTTATGCTCACATCCATTGGAATAATACATGCATTTCTTTGTGCACATCGAACCTCTCAACAATCATATTTGCATAACTTTGTTGGAAAATAAATATTCTATCTTTTATTTTTTTAATTTGCATAACTTTGTTGGAAAATAAATATTCTATCTTTTATTTTTTTAACTTTTGCCAATTGCATAGCTAATAGTTATTGCGAATGTAGAAGGTTTTCAAATTCCTCCAAAAAAGATTGTGTTTCTAATATTTGAAACAAAGTCACAAAAGATGTATACTCAAATCACAAATAACATCGTTTCATCGTAGTTTCTAAATTGAAAAACTCTGAGATTGAAAATTTTCACTGCTTCACATTCGTCAATTCTTTCTTTAAAGATTGTGGGTCGTAAGTGGACGTATCAAACCGAAATAAGATCTTAGATTGTAACCTCATTCTTCTTGTTAAACACTTGAACTAATGCCTATCATATAGAACTTGCAACGGTACACCGTGAGGCATGTTCAAATACTCCCAAAGATATTAAGTTTTTCAAATGAAACCTTTCATTGGTGTTTTTCTTTGTTCACTTCCTTGCCTTTTTTGCAATTGTAGCCTTTCAAGTAAGTGATGTAGTGATGCTACTGCTAACGACGTTGCATAATATACTACTGCTGACGAATTTTTATAAGTTATCTCAAGTGATTCTTAAATTTTATAAGTTTTCTGCCACATTTGTTTATACTTAGAGGGTATAATCTCTTGGTGTCTTTCAACTTTCTCGGATATTATGATTTTGGATTAGTGGTAAACACTATCATGGTTTCTTTACATAATATGATAAATATTGATTTTGTGTTTTTCAAGATCAAGGTTTTTGGAGAACTCGGAATTATTCTAAATATGGAATTCATGGACGACGACGTTCCATAATATACTACCCCGACGAATGTCAATTAAAAGCTTTACCCCGACGAATGTCAATGAAAAGCTTTCATTTCAAAAATGTGACAAAAAACTTATAAAATTAAAAAAACACTTGAGATAACTTATCAAACATCGTTGGCGGTAAAAAATACTTAGATTCTATTTTTTCATTTGGTTACATATGAAAGAGATAAAGATATCTTCCACTACTATTTTACAAAAGATCTAGATATTTATTCATCATCTCTATAATTCTATCATAATGCCTAGACATATTTTCTCTAAATCTCTATAATTTCTATATATATATATTACAATTTTTTATTTCATAAAATATTTAGTCATTTTGTAATAGATTGTTTTATAAGAAATTTCTAAAAGTTGGATCAAATTAGGTCTAATTTACGTTTTTTCCCAATTTGACACATAACTAAACTTGATCCAGAGTCAAGTTTAGTTTCAATAACACATATATATATATTCAAATAGTTTTGAAGAAAACAATTATAGTTTTTTCTCTCATATTTTTTTTTAATAATATATATTAAAGTTTTATTATTAGAAAAGTTTAACATAGAAATCATTAAATTTATTTAACATATTTTTATTAATTAAATTTATTTTAACGATAATGAATGCTTTCTCCGTTTCGTTTTATTTTCTGATCAGGGTAAATTTATTTGTAATTTTTGTTAAAAATCAAATAAAATAAATTTTTTAAAATATTTTATAAAATGAAACGGAGGAAGTATAAATTTTTCGAGAATATAAGCCTACAACATGTATATTGATATTAGATTCTAAAAGGATTAAAGTAGAACAGAAACACATTGGTGGGCTTAATGGGCTTCGACCGGGTAAGTTTGTAACATTGACGACATTTCTAGAATGCATGCCGATGGTTGATCCAGTTGCGGCTTGATTGAGTACTTTTCGAATTTCAAAGTATTAGATTTTAAAATATAAAATCCGAATTAAATATTAAACTTGTTTAACTTTCTTACAAAATTCAAACTTAATAAATAATTAATTATTTGATTTTTCTATATAATTTTCAATTTTTTTTAATTCGAACAAATTTGGTTTGGCTGAATCGATTGATTTTATATTAATCCTATGAAAGTATGAAATTGAAAATGCAATAATTTGTTGGTTGCTGTAGTTTATGAGAACAAAAGAAGTTATTTTCTAAGCAAATGTTACTGTCCGTAAATATAACGCTTCCGCATGATAGTGAAATAACTAATTTATAACCTAAATCCGAATTGAAGAACGTATTTGAAACTAGTGTTTTAAAAAGTGTTTTAAAGTATCTCCAATTCAACACGAGATCTTACATCAAATCCCGTAAAATTCCCTACAATCCAACATCATTTCCAACATCAAGATGGTGTATATCTATTTTTTACACCATATTTGGTGTAGTCTCATTTTTTACAGGTCTTTCAAATTTTATAACAATTTAAAAATTGATTATAATAAAAATCTAAATAAATTTATAGATAAATTTCAGATTTATAAAATCTATGTACAAAAAGATATATTAGATGAATATTTACACTTTTTTTATTTTCTCATTATTTCAAAATTTTATATAAATAATATTTTTTGTTATAAATAAGATGGAAAATGTGCATTCGGTGTAATACAATGGAAAAAAACTCAATCACCATTTTGAAGTTACACTATTTTAGTGTAAAAAATGGTACATTGGAGATGCTCTTAGACGTCTATTGAGACGCTACCCTAAATATTATGATATTATGATAATATAACAATACAATTTTTTTTTTAATGAATGTTAAATTTCAAACCAAAAAAAATCGTTTTTTACAATCATAGCTGTTTCTGTTTTTGAAAATTTGAATGGAAACAGCAGGATTTCTAGTTACTATGTTCCAGGACTAAACCAATAATACAAATTTTATTATTTATAAATCATGCTATTTGATATATTATTTTATAATATAACGATAATAAATATAGAATAAAATTTATTATTTATAAGTAATGTTATTTTATATATTTTATTATATATTTAATATATTATATTATTTTATACATACTTAAACCACCTATAAAATTGTCTAGATTCTAATTAAATGTTTTTTGGCATTAAGTTCCGGATCAGCTTTCTTGAACATTGTTTAAAACACCGTTTCCAGTTCTCAGTGATTTTCTTAAAAAATAAATAATGATTTTCTTTAATTGTCAACAAATAAACAATTTCCTTAAAAAGTAGGAAAGTTATAAAGAAAAAAAAACAATAGTGTTCTAATCTCTCCCATCATATAAGCGCATATACTTATATACTGCTTAGTTTTTATATAATTATCTTTTCTCTACAAACATTGCAAAGAAGATCATCTCATTGTTTTTGGAAGATCTCTCCTTATTTTGAATTCTTCTTCGTTTTAGATTCTAGGTCAAAACTTTTGATCGATTCTCTTGCGACTAATTTAGGTTCTCTGTGATCCAAGTTTTTATATTTATATTTTTTATTCGACGAAAAATCTTCTCTTTTTATTCCGGCCATGGTTTTATCAGCGAAGCAGACTCTCTCTGCTAAGATCGGATTTACCAATCCTATTTTACGACGAAACCCTCTGTCCTCACTCCGAAGATCTCCTGTTTCTCTGTCGTTTCCATCGACGGAGCTTCCAAAACGCACCGTTTTAGCCGTCTCGAAGCCTCTGCATCTCTCTTCTCTGAGAGCGAAGTCTCCGGTGAGATGTGAAGCCTATGAAGCCGATAAATCAGAGCCTCAGCCGATCGACGCGGCGGCTGAAACGAAAACGGAGGCGGCGAAGAAACTGAAGATCGGGATTTACTTCGCTACTTGGTGGGCTTTGAACGTTGTCTTCAACATCTACAACAAGAAGGTCTTGAATGCTTACCCTTATCCATGGCTTACCTCGACGCTTTCTCTTGCCGCTGGTTCGTTGATGATGCTAATCTCTTGGGCCGTTGGGATCGTCGAGACTCCGAAAACCGATTTCGATTTCTGGAAAACTCTTTTTCCGGTAAGTGGGTTGGTGGGGAAAAAAGTTTGGTGGGTTTGGTGAGTTTTGCTTAGAAAAAAATTGAGGAAAAAAAAAGGTTAGATATCGATGTTTTCGATGATGGGTATTGAAGTTAATGGTCAAATTGATGCAGATCTTGCAGGAATATTTCTTGTTTTTTTGTTACCTCCCTGAGCGATATGCATAGTTTTGTTCGCTTCCTAAGAAAACTGAGAGAGAGAGAGAGAAGAAAGTGATGTTTTTTTTTTGGCTGTGTTTGTTCATAAGCTGCTGAATTTTGGCTGTTGTTATAATTTCTGAAATTTCATAAGCTAAATTCTGAGAATTCTGAATAAGCATGTCGTATTTTAGCTTTAGTAAATCACTCTAGGTTAAAAGTGTTAAAACTTTTTGATATTTTGTTGTACTAAGCGTGGTTTTTATTGGATTGCCTAAAGGTTGCTGTGGCACACACAATTGGTCATGTGGCTGCAACGGTGAGTATGTCAAAGGTTGCGGTTTCTTTCACTCACATCATCAAGAGTGGTGAACCTGCGTTTAGCGTTCTTGTCTCGAGGTTCCTTTTGGGTGAAACCTTCCCTACTTCGGTTTACCTGTCCCTTATTCCAATCATCGGTGGTTGTGCTCTCTCTGCCCTTACTGAGCTTAACTTCAACATGACTGGTAATATATATTTTACACACTCCAGTTATCCGATGTTTTATCTTCATATTTCTGGTTAGCTACCTTCTAAAAGCTATTGTGTAATTAAGAAATGGCTTTGCTTGATCGATTTTTCCTTTAAATCTTTGGTTTCTGCTCTCAGGCTTCATGGGAGCGATGATTTCGAACTTGGCTTTTGTTTTCCGTAACATCTTTTCGAAGAAGGGAATGAAGGGAAAGTCTGTGAGCGGAATGAACTACTACGCTTGCCTCTCAATGTTATCCCTCTTGATCCTCACTCCCTTTGCGATTGCGGTTGAAGGACCTCAGATGTGGATAGATGGCTGGCAAAAGGCTCTCTCTGACATCGGACCACAGTTTGTCGGGTAATCTCCCTCAAAAACTCTTACGAAAAGACAACTATTTAAACCTCTAAAGATACGTTTTTTACCTATTTGTTACATTCTTGTCCTGTTCCTAGAATCCGTAATGCAAGACCCACTTATCAAGTTCTTGTTTTCATCCGAATCATTGAACCCATCTCGTTCGCTTACCCGATTTCACATTTTTTTTCTATTAATTTTACAGGTGGGTGGCTGCGCAGAGTGTGTTTTATCACCTCTACAACCAAGTGTCTTACATGTCCTTAGACCAAATCTCTCCCTTGACATTTAGTGTCGGTAACACCATGAAACGTATATCCGTCATCGTCTCCTCCATCATTATCTTCCGCACTCCAGTCCAGCCCGTTAACGCCCTTGGAGCCGCCATTGCTATCCTCGGAACCTTCTTGTATTCCCAGGTAAACACACAAACCTTAAAATGACCAATATACCCCTGTTATCCATATGGAATATGATAAATAAGCGTCTCTTCGCAGCCACATGATGACCCACCCTTTAGCCATATGACTAGACTAACTATTACTTCTTCAACCTCATCAAGAACCATCTCAGTTTATTGGATCAAGATCTTGATTCCTCATCCTAATGTTTCTTTTATCTCGGTTTTCGCCCTTCGTGCAGGCAAAGCTTTGAACAGGGAAGACATGGAGTGTCCAGGTCTGGTGTTGAGCTCGTGTTTTTCGGTTAAAACCGGGAAAAGGGCTTAATGTAGATATTTGTCCTCAATAATGAAGAAATGATGAGAACTTGAAGACGACAACGTTTAGTGTGTTAGGTCGAGCTTTTTTGCATTTAAGTGTTTGGATTTGGGGAAATGAGAGATTGCTTCTTTGTAACTAAAGTGGGAAATAGAAATTGTCCCCTTGAGAATAAGACATCCCTATACTCTCTTTTCAATTAGGAGAGAAATATTTTTAAAATATAGATAAAAAATAATTTCAAGATTATTCTCGTCTATACGTATGCATATGATCTTATTTGATTTTTTGTTTTTTTTTCCTTCGTGTTTTGTTTTGGTGGAAACCTTAATTGAAATGATATTTTATAGAATAAAATGGGATTATATAATCCTGATAGAGTTTGCAAATTTTCGCTCAAAATCGTCATTAGTTGAATACTTGAATGTTGGAAAAAAAAAATCATCAAGTAACATGCAATTTCCTTTATATTTTAATAGTTTCATTGAAACAATACGCGATTTTTGTTAGATTTTAATGATCATTTTTGTTAGTATCGAAAATCAATAACATATAGTATGGTTTTCATTTATACGAAAAAGTATCCTACAGAAGAAAAATTCCGGAAGAAAAATTCCGGAAGAAAAAGAAGAATAATTATCAATAATGGATTTTATTACAGAACATAAGTAATGTTGATGCTTCGGAATAAAATGGAGGCATTGGATTTGGTTCAGACTCGGGGAGAGAGAGGATGTCTCTTGGGATTTCAGAAGAGGCAGTGAAGAATATACTAAAGGAAGATTCTCTCTCTATCGGAATTTGCAATTTGCTTATTTATTTATTCATCCCCCCCCCTCCAATTGCAAGGATCACAAGCTGAACATGAAAAATATCAGATGCTGCCTATAGTAAATGCGAATTGATATATGCACATTGTCTTCTAACAATTGACTTTAAAAGCTGTTAAAAAAAAAAAAAAGTTTCTAAAGTTATATTTTATCCAATCAAACTTTAGAGGTTTTAAACTTTAAAATCCTAAAATCTCTCCTAAATAAACTCAGAGCCACTTTTCTTATTTTTGTTCAATCATTATTCTACAGTAACAGCTCTGACCAATCAACCCCATAATCTCACTTATGAATTTTCAAGTAAAATTTTATAATTTTAACCGGTTAAAACTAGCTCTTCAAAATATATCAAATTTGTTTTTTTATTGATAATACATTATTCAAATTTTGTTCTCTTCGTAGTCCTTTTCGTTTTTTTTGGAAACGTACCGACCGGAGAAGCAAAAGTACAAATAGATTACAAGTACAAAAAGCTTTCACTGTCTGAAAATCAAAAGAAAACGAAAGGGATTTTTATTCAAACTTCAAGATATTTAGCAACCGTCTGAACATCTTTATCTCCTCTGCCGCTAAAGTTTAAGACCACTCTCGACCCGTCTGGTAACGTCGGACACAGCTTCTCGAGGTGTGCCAGTGCGTGCGATGTCTCGAGTGCTGGGATTATTCCCTCTAACCGTGACACTCTCTTGAACGCTGCAAACCAAAAATTAAAGGGAAAACAAAAGGCAAGTTAGGAAACGAAGAACCGATTTTCGCATTAAGAACAAAAGACTATAAGTTGGTACAAACCTTCCAACGCTTCTTCGTCGGTTACACTATAGTATTCAGCACGTCCCATGTCTTTAAGGAAACTGTGCTCGGGTCCGACTCCAGGGTAGTCCAATCTGTAAGAGAAACCCAAACCGTTATCATGCAACCGTGGCTAAACCGGATATATTATATGATATGCATTCAAACTTATGATTAAGGATGTTGTGCTGGGCCTAAAGCCCGTGAACCAGCCTGGCCATGGATGGGTCAACCCGCAGACTGACCTGGCCAAGACTGTCCCCTTTCCAGGTTAACCGTGGGCCAAATCAGAGCCGAGTCTAAATCCTGAGCCAGGCCAAATCAAACTAAATCAGAGCCGGGCTCAATATGGATCGAGCTGGGCTGAGGCAGGGGTTGGCCCATCACAACATCCTTGCTTATGAATTATGATGGCTCACGGATCTGAATAGAGAATCTCTTACCCCGCACTGATGGAGTGAGGTTCAATGATTTGGCCATCATCATCTTGCAGCAAGTAACTCATAGCTCCATGGAGAACACCAACATCTCCCTTCGTCAACGTGGCAGCATGTTTGCCGCTGTCCAATCCAAAACCCGCAGCTTCCACCCCGATCATCCGGACCTCTGTGTCATCCACAAATTCATGGAAGAGTCCCATCGCATTTGAACCACCACCGACACAGGCCACCAAGACATCCGGCTTCCCACCCCATTTCTCCAACGCTTGTCTCCTTGTTTCTTTACCAATCACCGCGTGAAAGTCTCTGACCATCATCGGGTAAGGATGAGGACCCGCCACAGATCCCAATATGTAATGCGTAGTCTCCACATTGGTCACCCAATCTCTTATGGCTTCGGATGTCGCATCCTTCAATGTCGCTGTTCCAGAGTGAACACCTCTCACCTGCAACACCAGAACCCAAAGAAAAAAAGGTTCAGAAAGATTGTTTGTCACATTTGACAAAGATGATCAATCAATGAGATGAATCTTAAGCATCACCTCAGCACCGAGAAGTCGCATTCTGAACACATTGAGTGCTTGTCTCTCCATATCCTGAGCACCCATATAGATAATGCACTGCAGACCGAAACGAGCACACACGGTGGCCGTAGCCACACCGTGTTGACCTGCTCCAGTCTCAGCAATTATCCTCTTCTTACCCAAACGCTTGGCGAGAAGAGCCTGAGCCACAGCATTGTTGATCTTGTGAGCTCCTGTGTGATTCAGGTCTTCTCTCTTCAAGTATATAAGCGGCCCTTCGCCATTTTCGCGCCGATAATGCTCCGTGAGCCTCTCTGCAAAATACAGAGGGCTTTCTCGACCAACGTAGTCCTTCAAGATCCCTGCCAACTCTCTCTAACAGGATTCATTGACGCAACAAACACACAGAAGACATGAATCAGACATAGAACCAGAGAAACCGAATTAGAACATCAAAGCATGATTCCTAATTGCATTTTCGTTCAGTTTCCCATTGTTTTTAGGTAAATTTTCCGTAATATCAAACCAATTTCATCCAGGATAACAGAATATCATTTCGCATCGACAAGATCCAAACTTTTTCTCATTCTGCAAATGATAACGCTCTAATCCCAACGACCCACAACGCAAAATGTTTCAAGTTTCGGCAATCACGAAGAACAAGGTCTAAGAAATTGAGGGGACAAACCTGGAAATCATCGTCGGTGGCGAGAGCATGGAAAGCCGATTCGAGCTCGGAGAGAGCGTGCATAAGGGTTTCAGGGACATACTTCCCACCAAACTTCCCGAACCGACCGAACGAATCAGGTCGTTGCCACAGGGTCGGGTCAGATCCGGCGGCCATGAGAACAGCCGGTTCCTTGGCGATAGTGCAGGAGACGGAGAAAGATGACCTTGAGCGAGACGATGGCAGAGGGGTAAATTTGAGAGCTTTGAAGGGCGATCTCAAATGGGTTAATTGGGAAGAAGAAGACGACGAAGGAGCTGAAGAAACGGAGGCTCTGAAAGTAGCAGCGGTGCCTGAGGCTGCCATTACTGAATCTCTATCTCAGTCAATATATTCCCCACCTTGAATATCCTTCAAAGTATGGGGTTTTATAGATTCTTTAGAAAAAAGGTAAATTTGGTCAAATTTCTGACCACAAAAATGAAAAATCAATAAAAATACGTAATAGGTTTGATACCAAATAAGTCTTTTACCAAAAAAGAAAGAAAGAAGTTGGTAGGACTCTCAGCAGATGGGATTGGATTTTAACACATGGTTTGGAAAACATCCAACTGAGCCATCCGGCATCACCTACCCTTATCTTTCCATTAGTATAATTCTTTTATTTTTCCAATTATTTATAAATTAGTAGAACTCTTATAAATATAACATCTATAAACTATATGATGGAATATATTTTTATGTCACATGTCACTTATCTAAATAGCTAGCTAGTGACATTATATTGTGACATGGTTACTAAATAGATTTAGATGTTTTAGAACAAATCTATCACCATCTGTCATTTAAAAAACCACCATACGAATATTAATACCGGTATTCCTAATCATTCTAGTTATATTTGTCATGTAAAAATCCATGACCGATCTGTTATGTAAAAAACAACCCTATGATTATTATCAGCAAAAGGACCCCATTTTTTTCTACTCTCCATTCATTTCCTAAGATCCACCATCAACATGTGTTGTGCTTTACGACGGTTCTTTTTTTTAAAATTTTTTTTTTTTTCAATTTAAGAAAATATAGAGAAAAATTGTATTAATTACCCAAATCCGATCAGTTTTTCAAAATTTGCATGTTGTATTTTATTAGCTATATTTCTATAGTATTTTTAAATAATCTGAATGGCCTGTTTTCGATCTTTAGCCATTATTATCCTTCTTGTTATTTCGAATGGACACACCTACACATAATTATCCAAAATAGTTGATTTCGAATTCGGTCTTTATCTGATTTAGAAAGAGATTGGGTTCTGATTTAAAATACTTGAATTAGATATCTCTACACATTACCCGTATTATCATATTCATTTTTTCAAACACACTGTAAATTATACTTTGAATACAATACTTACTATTATTCGATAATTATCCGCTAATACCCAATTTTATGTAATATCAGTTGCATCATTTGTAATATATTATTAAATAATGTTATTATAATAATACTACACATGTAATATTAAACATCATTATATAACTATTTTCTACATAAAACACTAAATAATATTGTTATAATTAAATTATTATATAAATATTTTACACTAAATAAAAAATGACTTGTTGAAAAAATGACAATAATATAGTATTTTTAAATTTGATATATTTTATTGTAATATGTACTCCTTCCGTTTCATAATATAAGAAGTTTTGAAAAAAAATTTTTGTTTCAAAATATAAGATGTTTTCACATTTCTATGATTTTTTAACTTTATTGGATATTGTGTGACCAATAATATTCTGTAGTCTCTTTCATAATTGGCTGAAATATTTTTATTTTATATATTAAATAATACATTTTGAAATAAACGTAATTTCTTAATATCCGTACTTTTAGTCAAAACATCGTATTTTGAAACGGAGAGAATATATTTGTAAAATATTTTATCTAAAATTTGTGTTCGAATGAGTTTTTGACTATTCTGCCATTTGTTCCGTACTGTTTGTTAGGAAAATTTCACCATTCAAATATATATTTTAGATTATCCGATCTATTTGATTCGTATTCCGATTCACTTGATCTGCATTTATTCTGTTTGATCTGTCTAATCAATTTGATCCACATCATGTTATGAGCTTTCACTATCCAAATTTATAGAGATGTAAGGATACTACATTGAATTTGGGTTTAGCTCCTCGTTGACCACCGCACTGATAAGCTTTATAAAACCAGAAAAGAGACATAGTTAATGGAAAATTTGATGACCTAAACTAAATAAACTAACATGTAAAAACCCCATCTTACCATTTATATGATGAAACAGCTTGACTATCATTTAACATTATAGAATTAATTAATCTTCATTGAATCTAAAAATTTGATTTCATTTTTTTTTTTGTGACAAACTTTCAAAATTCTTAAAAAAATATATCTTCAGATCTTGAACAGCGAGAAGCATCAGTGGACAAAAGTTTCAGGTGCGTCGGTTGTTCTTTTTTTTTTTTTTTTAGCTCATCAACTTTTCATTAACCAAATATTTACACACATTGTTTATCAACCTTAACATTTTGCACAATCCAACTTGGCATAATAGAGTACAATTTAGGGACATAATTCTGAAAAGAAAGAACCTCCTTTGCCACTCTATCTGCTACTTCATTTCCACCTCTATGGGTAAACATAAACCTAGTAGCTTCCATTCTATAAGCCATGCCAATGATGTCTTGTTTCCAAGGGAGTAGAGTCGGCCAGTTCTCCTTGTTATTACATCAATGAGTTCTTTGGAATCAGACTCAAAGATGACATTTGAGTAGCCAAATTCAGTGATCATTTGAACTGCCTATCTAAGAATTTCAGCCTCTGTTTCTACTATTGTATGTCCTTAGCTTTGGCATAGCTCTAGCTCCCATCCACTTCACTTCTCCCTTATGATCTCTGAGAGTCCATCAATTCCACACAGGTTACTATTCTTTGGCCAGACACCATCACAATTACACTTTAACCAATCTTGTGGAGGATGTTCACATCTGACTATCCGATTATAGTTAGGCCGTGTGTCTCCTTGACTTTCTTTAACCTCTTTACTTTCCACCCACTCATCTGCATCTTTCTTTGCCTTTCTCACCACCTCTTGAGCATGAATATCTATACTTTTAAACACAAATTCATTTCTGTTCTTCTATATCCTCCATAATAGCCAGGGTATTATCGTCACTATTTTCTCCTCCTTTTTAGCCAACTTCAGGGTATTCATAATTCTATGAAGATTAGTATATAGTGACTCTGACATTTCTCCATTTGGAGGGGATGGAACAGAAAAGATGGCCCCAAATCAATCTAGCGTAATGGCATTGGAAGAGGAGATGATTAACAGATTCAACACTGATTGCATCTAGCACAAAAGGCATCTCTTGACAAGTGTCTATAGGACAGATTCCCTGCTACAGACAGACAATTTGTCAAACATCTCCATAAGAAGTGAAGAATCTTAGGGCTGGCCTCTAATTTCCATAACTGTTGGAACAAGGGATCTAATCTTGGTTGTAAAAACTCTAGTTGATGGCTGTCTTTATTCATCTCATATGTGAGGATCCATTATCCTGATTTAACCATATAGTGGCCTGATCTTGTGAAATCCCAAGTAAAACTGTCCTTAGCCAAACTACCTTCTTGTCTAATCTCCTCTAATAGCTTCATATCCTCCACCGTAAACAGGCCATCAACTATACTACGGTTCCATTCCTTACTCCCTAATATGAGCTTGATCTAATGATGGGAAAATCTCTATCTGATGCAAAATATTTGATGCTCAGGATCTATCATATCTTCAAATTGCTCGTTTTGCATTCTTTTTGGTCCAAATTGCTCCAATTTCCTGTAAATACTCTAAGATCCACAAAAACACTAAAAACAACCATAAAATGCCAAAACCAAGTAGTTTCTTCGTTAAAAACCTATTAAAAACACAATGAAAAGCGGTAAAATCTAAGGTATATTACAAAGCTACAAATTCAGCCACACTCCACTGTGATAATCAAGCAACTCTTCATATAGCTTCGAATCTCGTTTTTCATGAAATGACAAAGCACATCAAAATTGATTGTCACTTTCTCTGGAAAAAATCCTAAACGGAACGATTAGTACTGTATATGTGCCAAGTTTCTCTTAATTAACGGGAATATTTACCAAGACAGTTACTTCGGCATCATGTCAAAACACGTGTGAAAAGCTTGGCATGCTTGATCTTTGCATATCAAGCTTGAGGAGGAGTATTATTTGCAGAAGACTCAACATGATCACGTATATTTCCCATCATAAATGCAAGATCACTCAACATTCAAACATGAGATCACTGAGTTTTTTTATTTTCTCTCTCAATGGCTAGCTAGAAAAGAATATTATATTCTTTATTACTTATTCTAAATCTCATTTGTATATAGGAACAAATCTCTAACCGTTAGGTTATTTTACATTGTTGTATTGTTAACTCGTGCAAGAGATGGTCCTTCCAATAAGAATATATGTCTTACTGGAAGTACCATCTAGATTATGCCTCAACACATGGTCATTCCAATAAGGTAAATTCCAAAAATGTTTTTTTTTTGTGTCAATTGTGGTGCTCGCCACAACCGTCAATGGGAGCATGTCCATTACCACCATATTTGACTATCCTCTCAATACCAAAATCTCTTAACTAAGTCAACAGATAATTACCGTTGAACTCTGGAAGGGGACCAACAAACACTCTTTTGTTCTTCTTAAACAATGTGGTGCTCCGACGATACGGATGGTCACTAGGTAGAAATCATCTATGGCAATTGAACCAACACGTCTTTTGGCATTGCTTCTATTGGAAAGCATCAGTGTTATCTTGATAATACGGACAAGATAACCGTTCATGTGTTTTCCATCTAGATAGCATACTATATGCTGAGAAATCGCTTATGGTCCACATAAGAACCTGACGCATCATGAAATCATGCTGGCAGAAAATATCGAACGTTTGAACCCCATGCTCCCATAACAGTTGTAACTCATAGATTAATGACTGTTGGAATAGATCGAGTGATCTCTTAGGATGTTCTGGCCTGGGAACGAGAACAGTGAGAAAAAGAAACTCCCGCTTCATGCACAAAGATGGCGGCAAATTGTAAAGTGTAACGATTACTGGTCACAAAGAATATTGTCTCTCATGCTTTTCAAAAGGGCTGAAACCATATGCATATAATCCGAGGTATATGTATCTTTTCTCTTACGTAAACCAAGGATACACATTGTTAAAATGTTTTCATGCTTCTACATCTGAGGGTTGCGTAATTTCTCTTTTTATTGTATGCTTTGCATGCCATCACATATACCTCTATCGTGCGCTCGAACTGATATAACGTATGCAACCACTATGTTAATAGCAAAAACCACATCCATTTATATGGGACTGGAACTTTCCCAGTTTTATCCCTAAACCTAGGTGAGGGACAAAATCGACATGCTGAGAGATATGTGTCCCCTTCTCTAGTAGATAATACAATTTTCCTTGCACACATTTATCATCTGATATGGCAAACCAAGACCAGTTGCCAGTTTTTGTATCTCATAGTATGATATAGTGCAAGATTGTCTTCTGGTAAAACATTTTTCACAAACTCAACTATCGCATCCACACACTCTTCGCTCAAATTTTAATCCATCTTTATGCCCTTCAACCTAGTTGCATATTTAAAAGGCGAATGACCCTCTTTACAACATTTTTATAACGGCTGATTAGCCGCATCTAACATATCAAAGAACATTTGTGCTTCTAAATTAGGTTCCTCTATTCAATCTCCATCATCAACAACCGACGTTCTATGTTCACGAAATGCATCGTTCACCATCTGAACAGTACCATCGTTCTCTACTTCCGTTGTTGGTTCTCCTAATATATCTGGACTAGTACTAGCATAATTCATCATTGAATCATTTTTCTAGTGCGAATATCAACTTTGTAACCTGGCATAAATCCTCTTATATACAGGTGATTCCATACTTCATTTATGCTAAATAATCTACAATTACGACATTTGCAACATGGACAATACATGTTACCAGTTCTGGATTACTGTGTCGCAAAACTCATGAACTACCTAAGCCCATCTGCGAACTCATCCGTAAGTACGTCCATCCCTGGATTCTGATGAGGTTTATCCATCCACGATCGAAAATAATCATAATGATTAAAAAAACATTTCTACGTGTTGGTTTTTTCTTTAACATTGTTTTGAGTGAGGGGATATGTGTATTTATAGGTGGATATACACGTAATTCCGACCAAATTTTAAATTTTCAAATGGCTATATAACGGTTTTATAATGATTATTTTTGTTGAAATTCCGTCGAAATATTCTGATGAATCAACTGCCGCCCAAAATCATTGGAAATTCTGACGGAATCACTTCCATCGGAATTCTAGTGTTTTTATAGTCGTGTATATACAAGATCATAATCTCTTGTAATCATTACAAGCAAAAAATTAACTACAATATCCATTAGTTGCTTTAGAGTTAAGATAAGTTGTAGTATTAATAAACTTAAAAAAAAAATACTTGACCAAAAAGAAAACAGAAAACACTAATTATGAATCGGCATGTACAAATATGTATAATCTCAGTGTAAACTCGATCTCAAATCAATAACGTATAATATTAAAATACACACACAAGAAAGAAAGAAAGAAAAAAAATTGTTACAAATGTTAACTATTTTCGGCCATTTTTGTTACAGTAATATTTTTTTTTTTTTTTTAAATTCTATAACTATAACTAACCAAGCCGCAAATTTGATAGCAAACGAGCTATTTTTTTTACCATTTTCGATACTATAGTTTATATATTTGTCCGAATTGACTAATTCGTTGTAACTGCTGATAAGTTGAACGAATATCGACCTTATTTAGTATTGAATTTTTATTTGAAAAAACTTAAAATAAGCATTTGGAGATAATTAAACAAAAAATTTAGAAAAAACTTAAGATTTCTGGCATTCCGTAAAAAAATTGATTTAATGTCCATCTCATTCATGCTTTCATTAAACTAACCAAGCAGCATATTTGATAGAAAAACGAGTTATTTCTTTTACCATTTTTTGATGCTATATTTTTCTATTTTTTCGGATTGACTACAATCCGTTGTAACTGCCGTTAAACCGAATGAACATTTTGTTTAGTAATAAAACTTTATTTGGAAAAAAATTGAACTCAACCTGTGGAGATAACTAAAGCAAAAATTTAGGAATTTTTTTTAAAATTTCTCAGCGTAAAATATTTGACCTAATGTCCATCTCATTCAGGTTTCATTAAACTAATTAACCAAAATGTGGATTTGGTAGCAAAACGAGCTATTTCTTTTATCAATTTCGATGTTATGGTTTCTCTTTTTTTGTCTGGATTAACTCCAATATGTCATAATTGCCTATAAGCCGAACCTAGGGGAGGATCTACGTCCAAGGGAGGTCGGGCACGTGCCCCATACAGATTTTACAAAATTTATAATTAGTCAATATTAACTCTCTAGTTCAAAGGAGCAGCTGGGATTGACAAAGGAAAACAAGGAGGTGGATATGATGGTAGACGTAGTGCCGGAGACGATTCCGGTGACCGGAAAAAAGAGGTGACTTTTAGTTTGACGGGTAAAGCTTTAAGTGAAATAATGGTGAATGAGAGCGATGACGGAACAGAGGCTGGTGGTCCAGGAGAAGGAACACATGGAAGTTTTCTTTGAGAAAAAGAGAGAGAGAGAGAAACGGAACATGAGAAAGATGAAAGGAATGTAGAGCATGGAGATGCTACTATGGTAACAGAGGATGCGGAGGAAGTGAAAGATTTGGGACAAACGGAGGCAACACAGGCTGAGATTCTCAAACCGGAAAGGAAGAAGCTAGTAAAAGGTAACGTCACTCTTAAAGGTGTGAGTTCGAAGAAGTGGCTGGTGCATTCTTTGATCTCACCACGGAAAAAAATGGAGCCAAGAAGGAGGTCCAAATCGGAGAGGGCCTATACCCGGGGAAGGCAAAAACGGCTACGGGTAGTTCGGGAGAAGAGCTCCCACCCAAATCGATAATTAATTAATGAGGGTTCTCAGTTGGAATTGTCAGGGACTTGGAAGTCGCTTGACGGTAAGCTATCTTCGGGAGCTATGGAATAAGAATAAGCCGGAGTTTTTATTTCTTTAAGAAACTAAGCAGGATTTTACTTTTATGCAGATTTTGCAATTTCATTTTGGTTATAATAAGATGTATACAATGAATCCATGTGGTGCAAGTGGAGGCTTAGCACTCTTTTATAATAATGATTTTAACGTTAATGTTTGTTTGCAAACAATCAGATTATTGATATCGAAGCGGTTATTCAAAGGAAAAATATTTTTTTATCCTTTGTCTATGGGAATCCCGTCCCGAAGTTACGCGAACGTGTATGGGAAAGATTAACTCGAATGGGCATTACCCATTTTGATCCTTGGTTTATTATTGGAGATTTAAATGAGATTACAGATAATCATGAAAAACGAGGTGGTAACCTACGAAATGCATCTACTTTTAATTCTTTCAACCTTATGTTGAGAAATTGCGGCATGTTCGATTTCCGTGTCTCGGAAACCAATTATCCTGGCGTGGAAGACGGAGTTCACAGATCATATGGTGTCGACTTGACAGAGCGGTAGCAAACGAGGAATGGCACACCGCCTTTTCATACTCTTTTGTCGAATATTTATCCATGGTTGGATCGGACCACCGACCAATCCTAGCTACTATTGAAAATAAAATCCCACGCGGGCGACATCAATTTAGGTTTGATAAACAGTGGATAGACAAGGAAGGTCTTATGGATTCAATTGAAATGGGATGGGGGATAAACACGGGAGAAACAAATCAAACTTTTGTCGACAAAATTTTTAATTGTCGGCGAGAGATTTCAAAATGGAGGAAAAATTACCGTCCATTTGGAAAAGAAAAAATTGCGAAGAGATACAAAATGACAACACTCGTACACAAGAGGAATTATTTGAGGTCACAAAAAACCTCTGCGAAGCGTACAAGGAGGAAGAAGAATATTGGCACTCAAAAAGTCGTAATACATGGTTAGCTGTGGGGGATGAGAATACCAAATTTTTCCATGCGCAAACGCAACAAAGACGGGCACGGAACAGGATAATTGGATTATACAATACAGCAGGAATGTGGGTTGATCAGGAGAAGGAAATTGAGGAAGTGGCGGTTAACTATTTCAACGATCTTTTTCTATCAACATCCCCAACGGAAATTGAGGATGCACTAGAGGAGATTCCACAGAGAATCACGGAGCAGATGAATGAAGTCTTAACAGCCTTAGCTACGGAGGAGGAAGTGCGAAATGCTTTGTTTATGATGCATCCAGAAAAAGCTCCAGGGCCGGATGGAATGACGGCTCTATTTTTCCAGCGTTCCTGGAGCATAATAAAATTGGATTTACTAAATCTAGTAAATCGGTTCATGAATTCCGGATCTTTTGATCAACGGTTAAATGAGACGAATATATATTTTCCTAATCCCTAAGATGGACATGCCAACCAAGATGACGGAGCTACGACCTATTAGTCTCTGTAATGTGGGTTATAAGATTATATCTAAGGTATTATGTCAGAGGCTAAAGGTTCTCCTACCAAATATTATTTCGGAGACACAATCGGCATTTGTATCGGGAATGTTGATTTCGGATAACATACTTATTGCTCAGGAGATGTTTCACGTCTTGCGCACAAATAAGTCTTGTAAGAATAAATATATGGCTATAAAGACGGATATGAGTAAAGCATATGAACGGGTAGAATGGCCATTTATCGAGCATCTACTTAGAAAATTTGGATTCGCGGACAAATGGATAACATGGATGATGTTTTGTATTCAATCGATCCAATACAAGGTTCTAATAAATGGACAACCAAAGGGATGAATTCTCCCGAAGAGAGGTCTGAGACAAGGCGACCCTTTATCGCCTTATTTATTTATCTTATGCACAGAAGTATTGATTGCTAATATACGGAAAGCAGAGAGGGAAAAATTAGTTTCAGGACTGCGGATCGCTAGGGAAAGTCCATCGATAACACACCTTCTATTCGCAGATGATAGTATATTTTTCTGTCGGGCCACCAAGGAAGAGTGTCAGGCTATTTTACTTATCCTAAAACGGTATGAGCAGATATCGGGACAACAGATAAATTTTTCCAAATCGTCAATCCAGTTTGGTCACTTGGTTGACGAAACGGTACAAACGAGAATACAACAATTGTCAGGGATATCGACCCTGGGCGGAATGAACACTTATTTGGGCATACCAGAGAGTCTCGGAGGGTCAAAAACTAAGATTTTTAACTTTGTAACGGAACGTTTAGCAGATCGGGTGAACAGTTGGTCACAAAAATTCTTATTTAGGGGAGGAAAGGAAGTTCTTATCAAATCAGTGGCATCGGCTTTGCCAACGTATGTTATGTCTTGTTTTCATCTCCCCAAGACAATAACCACAAAATTTACTAGTGCAGTGGCTAAATTTTGGTGGAGTTCTAATGGTAGTCAAAGGGGAATGCATTGGAAGAAATTATGTCGGGGAAAATCGGTAGGAGGGCTAGGTTTCCGAGCCATCAAAGATTTCAATACGACACTTTTGGCTAAAAAACTCTGGAGGTTGATGGATACTCCGGAATATCTGTTTGCTAAAGTTTTCAAGGGAAGATACTTTCAGAATTCGAATCCGATGGACCCAATTCGATCATATTCCTCCTTATACGGGTGGAGGAGTATCATTTTAGCGAGACCTCTGGTTAACAAATGGCTTATTAAAAGAGTCGGAACAGGGACCTCCATTTCGGTATGGAACAATCCGTGGATACCAGCTCAACTCCCGAGGCCGCCAAATTGCAAAGGCACAAATTACTACCCTTCATTTAAGGTTAATCACCTAGTAGATCCGTCTACTGGGACTTGGAACATGGATTTACTGAATGCAATAATAGTCCCGGAGGATGTGGCTATAATCCGCGGTCTACCGTTAAGTAGGTCAAATCGACCAGATTCTCTAGGATGGCATTTTAAAAAATCAGAAAAATATTCGGTTAAATCAGGAAATCATACAGAACAAAATTACCTGAAGGATGTGATGTCACCATTTTATGGACCGGACATTAATCCACTTTTATCATATAAATGAAAATTAAAGTGTCCTAAAAAATTAAAACACTTCATATGGCAAGCTCTAACGGGCTGTGTATCAGTGTCCACAAATCTTCGGCATAGAGGGATCAATTGTGATACATAATGTCCAAGATGAGGGCAGGAGGAGACAATTAACCATGCAATTTTTGAATGTCCTCCCGCAATGCAAGTTTGGGCATTATCAATGATTCCCTCGGCACCATGTGTTTTTCCATTGACCTCGGTCTTTGCCAACCTAGATTATCTATTCTGGCGGCTACCAAAGAGTCATACGGACGGTACCTTTCCTTGGATTATTTGGTACCTTTGGAAAGCTCGAAATGATAAGATTTTTAAGAATTTGGATAGGCATCCACATGACGGGATTAAGGTAGCAAGTGAAGAAACCTTGCTATTGGAAACAGCTCAAGTGGAGATCAATGCACTGGATTATAATACGGAGGGCCACACAACGGTCAATTCGGAAAATTTGAAATTAATATGTTCGGTTAATAGATCATGGAAGGACGATGAGCTCTCGGGCTTGGGATTGTATTGCACAGATTTCGAGGGCGCATGCCCTCTAATCGGAGTTAGGAATCTTAGAAGAAGTCTCTCTCCACGACACGCCGAGTTGGAAGCACTAATATGGGCGATGATGTGCGTGCTTGAGAATCAGAAGACGGAGGTGGCTTTCGCCACGGATAGTACCAAACTAGTGAAGATGGTGTTTTCACCAGCGCCATGGCCTATTTTTGCTACACATCTGGAGGAATTCACGACTACCAGAAATCATTTTACACGGTTTACTATCGCACATATACTAAGAATGCAGAATACGAAGACGGACAAGCTAGCACGGGGTGTTCGAGCTTTACCTATTGATACTATTTATGTAAACTTTGTTCCACCGGTTTGGATTCTTGAGCCGTTTTAAGTTTATATAGCTGTCAACAAAAATATAAAAAAGCTTTCTAGTTCAGTTGGCTATGGATCCTCCTAATAGATATTAAGGTAAAGAGATCGATGTCCTTTGATCCCTGTTTTCTCATAAACCTTTCGTACAATTCTTTTGTATCTGCCATGTTTCATTTTTTTTCAGTAGCCATGTTTTTTCTCTCACATAAATCTCTCTTTCCATTTTCTATCGTCTTTGACTATGTTTTAATCATGATTGGTTACATTACATGTTATACTTAATTCTTTTTTATATTTTTATTAAAACATGTATTTCTTTTTTTATCTTATTTTTCAGTTATACTTTTTCAAAATATAGTAAATTATATGGTTTGGTTTCAGTTTTCACTATATATATATATATATATATTAAAATATGATTCTTTTAAATAAAAATTATCTTATTATAATCTATATAATTTATTTTAAATATCATTTATATATTTCTTATATATCTGAAGCATCTTAAAACCAATAAAAATAGTTTTTAATATAATTTTAGTTTTTTCTGAGCCTCCAAATTTAAAATATATTACATAATTAATTAAATATGTTTTATAATATTAAACATTAAACTTATTTGTACCCCATACCAAAATTCTTTCTGGATCCGATTATCTTATCTAGTATTTTGAATTTTTATTTGAAAACAAAAATTAAACTAAACCTGTGGAGATAATTAAAAAAAGACATTTAAGATTTCTCAGCGTTCCGTTCGAATTTCAACCTAATGTCCATCTCATTCATACTTAATTAAACTAATCAAGCTACAAATTTGATATTAAAACAGAGCTGTCTTTTATACCATGTTTGATGATATAGTTTCTCTTTTTGGTCTGGATTGATTCAAATCCGTTATAAGTGCCGATAAGAACGAGCATCTTATTTACTAATGAATTTTTATTTGGGGAAAAAATTAATTAAACCTGTGGAAATAATTAAAGAAAAAAACTTAAGATTTTTCAGTATTCCGTAAAAAATTCAACATAATGTCCATCTCATTTGTGCTTCAATAAACTAACCAAGCTACGAATTTGATAGCAAAACGAGCTATTTCTTTTACCATTTTTAAGGCTATAGTTTCTCCCTTTTAGTCGGATTGGCTACAATCTTTTGTAACTGTCGATAAGTCGAACGAGTATCTTATTTAGTAATAATTTTTTAATTGGAAAAAAGGATTGCACTAATCCTGTGGAAAAAATTTAAGAAAAACTTTTAGGCTTAGTAAAAAGTTTGACTTAATGTCCATCTCTTCCAGGCTTCATTAAACTAACCAAATTACCTAAGCTGTGGATTTGATATCAAAACAAACTATATCTTTTACCATTGTCGATGCTATAATATCCTTTTTTGTCCGGATTGACTACAATCCGTTGTAATTGCCGAGTAGCCAAACGAGCATCTTATTTAGTAATGAATTTTTATTTGAAAAAATATTTGAACCAAATCTGTGGAGATAAGTAAAGCAAAAAATTTAGAAAAAAACATAAGATTTCTCGGCATTTCATCAATTTTTTTGACCTAATGTCTATCTTTTTCAGGCTGCATTAAATTTACTAAACTATGGATTTGATAGCAAAATGAGCTATCTTTTTTACCATGTTCGATGCTATAGTTTCTCTTTCTTGTCCGGATTGACTACAATCCATTGTAACTGTAGATAAACCGAATGAGCATTTTATTTAGCAATGAATTTTTATTTGGAAAAGTAACTAAATCTGTGGAGATAATTAAAGCAAAAACTTAAAATTTTCCAGCATTCCGTAATTTTTTTTGACCTAATGCACATCTCATTCATGCTTCATTAAACTAACCAAGCTACGGATTTGATAGCAAAACGAGCTATCTCTTTTATCATTTTTGATGCTATAGTTTCTCATTTTTTTTGTGGATTGACTATAATCGGTTGTAACTGCCGATTAATCGAACGAGCAATAATGATTTTTTATTTGGAACAAAATGAACAAAACCTGTGGAGATAACTAATTAAAGAAAAAAAACTTAAGAAAAAACTTAAAAAATTCCAGCATTCTGTAAAAAGTTCGACCTCATGTCCATCTCATTCAAGCTTCATTAAACTAATTAAGCTGCAAATTTGAAAGCAAAACGAGCGATCTCTTTTACCATTGTCAATGCTATAGTTTCTTCTTTTTGTTCGGATTGACTACATTTCGTTGTTACTACCGATAAGACAAACGAACATCTTATTTAGTACTGAATTTGTATTTAGAAAAACAAATTGAAATAAATGTGTAGAGATAATTAAAGCAAAAAAACTTTAAGATTTCTGAGTGTTCCGTCACAATTTCGACCTAATGTCCATCTCATTGAGGTTTCATTAAACTAAGCAAGCTGTGGATTTGATAGCAAAATGAGCAAAAATGAGGGTTCATCAATTCGGTGGAGATAATTAAAACAAAAAGTATAGGAAGAAGAATCGGACCAAATCTAAAGTCTCAACACTATCTTCGATGTTAAGTGGTCGTCACGAATCACTCGCAAAACAAATTTGTAAAATGAGGACCAAATTTAAAGTCTTAAGCGGAACCCACTGTCAAAGATCAATTTTTTTACATATTCGTAGATCCTACGAGAATCCACGCGATTAAGGGGATTTGATGTTTGGTGTCTGGTACTGCAATAGATCCATACCGATTTTGAGAAATTACAGAGTCGAAAAAGATGATTTCGGTATCGATTTGCTTTCTCTCACTTGTAAGATTTCGAATGAGGACAAAAAAAACCCTAATTTTCGTCAGATTGTCGAAGCTCATAGGCTTGAGACAAGAAAAATGATTGTTTGATTCTTCTGACAAAGTGTTATTGTCGTGTGGTGAGAGATGAGTTGTAAGTGGATGAGCCAATCTTACTTTTTGACTATGTGTCACTTTCACGCCGTTTCATAGGTACGGCACATATGGAAAACGTTATCTATATGTCACAGCCACCACAAAGTCGGGACCTTTCAACTCTATATATATAGAAGAAACTTATCCTCTGGAGCGTCATAGCCATTCGATTTTATCACAAAGACACATCTCTTCCTTTCGAGATTCACCACATTTCTCAGACAATGGATTCAAGCTATCAACCAGACAGATTATCGGCTCTACCTGACGAACTTCTGGTCATAATCATCTCTTCCTTGTACTTCAAGGAATGTGTCCAAACCAGTGTCCTGTCAAAGCGCTGGAGGTATCTCTGTCGCGAGACCAGGAACATTGCTTTTAAGGAATCTGAGTACGTGGCTGACGGAGACTGGATAGTGACTAGGTTTTCGTTTGTTCATTACATGCATCAATGGGTCTCTAGATTCCATGGTCAATTCATCGAAAGCTTCGAGATTTCTATCTGCATTCCGTTGGGGTTCGTGGCGGAGATCGAGTCACTGATCGAATTCGCCGTATCCAGAAAAGTCAAGAAACTAGTTCTTGATTTCTCGCACCCTGCTTGGAGAACCAGTAACCATGCATCAATGATTGACGTTATTGTTCAATTGCCCGCATGCGTCTACAATCTAACAACCCTCGAGTCATTGAAGATTTACGCGTGCAGGTTTGACCTTTCGAGATTCGCAAACCCGCGGATCTTGAGAAGCCTCACTATCGGTTGGGTTAAACTCGAAAAGGTCGAATCTTTGATCTCAAAGTCTTTTACGCTCGAGAGTCTAAGTTTCAATTTCTGCTGGGGACTTGATATCATGAATATAGCCGGGCAAATGAGAGAATTTGTTTTCCAGAACTGCGACTTCCCTTACATGACTTGTTCCTTTGACCTGCCTAGTGTAGATATCTTCAAATACTCAGGAGATATTCTTTGCCTTGAATTCGACAGAATGAATAAGATCATTAAAGAAGTATACTTGGATTTTGCGGTAGAGGGTGAATATGATGAACCAGACCACTCAACCATAGCAGAGGGAGAAATTATTTGCGGTTTCCTCAACGGTCTTCGATC